>JAGFMF010011914.1:6517395-6551221 GCA_019455555.1 Galemys pyrenaicus | reverse complement strand
CAGTGTACTTCTGTTGATCTGCCTGTTCTGCTCCCTGCTCTCTGTGGTGAATCCTCTCACCCCCCCCACACCTCTGGCCTGTGCCCCAGTGCTTGTATGTATAAATAAATAAATCTTTAAAAAAAAAAAAAGAAATAAACATATTGTAATTGTATTTGCATTTATAGAATGTTTATTTCAACAAGTATATTATAATTTTATTTGCAGTGATTAATAAAAATGAACAGAAATGTTGATTCTTGCCAGTTTAGCTATCACTAAAATGCCAAGAAATTGTTAAAAACAATTCAGACCACATTGGATAAAAGCTATCTCTTTCAGACCTTCCAGTTCAAGCTGAACTGTGACAATAAAATCAGACTGCTCATGCTACAAAATAATTTTTTTGGTGCATTACCAAAAAAATTATAAAGAAGCAAATGGGTTCAAAAGGTAAGAAAACATGCTTTTCCACCAGAAAATTATACGATCGACCAGATGGATAAAAGTTTTGTTCTTACCTGTGTGCCCTATTGCTTTGCTGGCTTTTTCAGGACCTTTTTAATTTTCTTTTCCTTTTTTTAAAAAAGATTTATTTATTTATGCATACAAGCACTGGGGTACAGGCCAGAGGTGTGGGGGTGAGAGGATCCACCAGAGACAGAGTGGAGAGCAGAACAGGCAGATGGATGGAAATACACTGCTAAGGGCAGCAGCCGGTGAGGCAGGAGAGGTCTGCTGCACCATGTGGGTCCCCTCTCCAGCAGGCAGCAGGGATCGAACTCGTGCTGCAGTGGCTGTGGTTTGCTTCATAGTGCATTGCTTAACCCACTGCACCACCAGGGAGACCCCCTTTTTTCATTTTCTGAGCTAGGAAAGAACGAGACCTGCAAGGCAGACCTCTGGGGGCTGCAGCTGGCCAGTGTCTGCGAAGAGGCTTCTACGAGGGCGAACTCTGGCCTCCGTTCCCTGAAGACTGAATTCTGCCAGGTGCCAGCGCTAAGCACTCTTATCTCTCAAGGCAAGAAAAGGTGTGGCCACACACAGTTCAGGAAAACACTTCCAGGGCCCAGTCCCACTAGAACCACTCACTGGCTGACCCTGTGATGCACCGCGCTCCCCCACCCCCCATGTTTAGTCCTGGCTAGCACCAAATTCTGAAGATACCAATTCTATTTGAGACATTCAGGCTCTGCCTTTAAGCCTAGTTGAATACTTGAGGGTGTTCAGTCTGTAGCCTCCATTCTGGGAACCCCTGGCACTAGCAATAGCTCTTCCTACCAAGATTCTCCGAGCGCCCCCTGGTGGACATAAGGCTGAACGTGCCAGGCCACTGCCCTCAAGGCCTTGGGGTCAGCCTAGATGAGGACACCACCATCTCTGTGATGCTTGGGAATAGGTCAGGGAAACCTCTATCCAGTTCTAGAATATTGTGACAATCGGCCTTGCAGAAGTAAAAACAGTTAACACGAATTAAACTCCTACTGTATACAAGACTGCTGCTTTAACATGTATGAACTAATTCAACCCTTAGAATAACTCTGGGGTAGACCACCATGCAGGCAAGAATAGCCTGCGTGGAAAGGGTAATACCCCTCCCCAGAGTTAAACGGAGGATTCTTGGGAATCGTTACCCAAGAAGAGACTGTGCGTTGTGGAAGGCCCCGAATCACCCCATCCCTTATTGTTCCCTGTGCTTGTTTGCTGGTCCTAATTTCCTCCAGTGTTTGCAAAGAAGGTTAAATTCTCTGATTTCTAAAAGTGGGAATTGCTAGAAGTCTGTTTCTACTTTCACTCTGGAGGACACTTTGCTTTTTTCATTTAAGGTTTTTTTTTTTTTCCTCTCTGAACCTCCAGCTGCAAATACATTTAATAATCAAACATAACAGAGTTCCTGACAGATGGGTCTAGAAACAGATGGCCCCATTGAAAGGCAGCAATTGGAAATGGAGGGTAATTTGAACCAATCAAGAAGATGGGGAGTCTCTTGGAGGCAAAGTTTCTACAGAAACTGAAACCATATCCCCCCTACCCCACCCCGGCGCCTTTGGTACATTTTTCACCCACGGATGAGCCTTCCTGGGGGTGGATACAACTTTTTTTTTTTAACATTGAAGAGGAAGAGAGAGAAGCCTTGGGGCCTTGTCAATCAAATTCACTTTTCTTCTGGCAAATTCAGCATCAGTGACAAATTGTACAATTTGACATAAACAAAGTTGATAGATGTCGGCAAAGCTGTTTTTAAACAGCAGCCATGGAGAGATGTTTGGATGGTTTTTTTTTCACTCAACAGTCAGTATGTTTCATAACAAATAAAACAACCAGATGTTTAAAAAAAATTTACCACCTTCACCGTGTCATCGGATAGTTGACTGCTGCTGCTGAGTGAAATGGTGGGATTCGATCCAATTCTATTTCAGGAAATTGGCAGCAAAGTCCATTTAAGGACTTTACTGGGTTGCCCTACTCTCATCTATGAAGTCTTCTAAGTTCACCAAAGACGTTCTTGGCCTAGAGAACATTTGTCTTGAAATCAGAAGACTTGACTGGTCAGCCACTACTTCTCTGTCACCTTGGGAATGTCATTGATTTCTTCTGGGGCTTGGGGTTCCCAGAGGGTATGTGATAACAGCCAGCTCTGCCCTGCCTACTCCTGGGTTGTTGCAAGGTTTAAGTGCAATAACAGGTATGACTCACTTGCTCTTGAATCTGAAGCTTATTGAGAAATAATTTCAGATCTTAAGTATGTGTTCCATTGATTTTTTAGATATGTATTCAGATCAAGATATAGGCTGTTTCTGGCACTCCTTAAAGTTCCCCATACTTTTCCCATGCAATGCATCCAAGGAACGATTGCTCTCACTTTGATCCCTACAGGTGAACTAGCTATAGATGGCATCACAATCACACAGTATTCTCTAGGTCAGGCTTTCAGCTGACATGCTGGGTTTTTGTTTTTGTTTTTTAAAGATTTTATTTATATATGCATACAAGAGCTTGGGTGCAGGCCAGAGGCATGGAGGATTGGGGGTGAGAGGATTCACCAGAGGCAGAGTGGGGACCAGAACAGATAGACTGACTGAAATACACCACTGAGGGGAGCAGCAGGCGAGGCAGGAGAGGTCTGCTGCACCATGTGGGTTCCCTCCCTGGCTGGGTATTGAAATCTCACTGCAGTGGCTGCAGAAGCCCCACAATGTGGTATTCAACCCCTTGAGCCACCAGGGAGGCCTTGGTTTTGCTTGTTTGTTTTTTTAAAGATTTATTTATTTATGCATATTAGAACTGGGGTGTAGGCCAGAGGTGCAGGGAGTAAGAGGATTCACCAGAGACAGTGGGGAGCAGAACAGGCAGATCTATGAAATACACTGCCTAGGGAGCAGTGGGCTAGACAGGAGAGGTCTGCTGTGCTATGTGGGTCAGCTCCCTGGCTGGGGATTGATGCAGTGGTGCAGATAGTTTGATAGTGCTGTGTCTTGAACCCCTGCGCTACCAGGGAGGCCCCAACATGATGGTTTTTGAGGTCCATTTATACTGAGCAGAAATCAGTATTCTCTTTTTTTGTTGAATAGTATTCCATTGCACAGCTCTATCGCAGCCTGTTCTCCTGTTGATGGACACCTTGCTTGTTTCCAGTTTGGTACTTAAGAATAGAGTTGCTGTGAGCATTTTCATACAAGTGTTTTGTGTAAATGTTTTTCATTTCTCTTGGGTAAATACCTAGGAGTGTCATGGCTGGGTCACAGAGTAGGTATGCTTTAACATTTTTTAGAAATTATTAGTTTTCCAAAGCCGTTGCATCATTTCACATTCCCTCTTACAATGTGTGAGAACTCTAGTTGTCCTGCATCTTTGCCAGGCTTGTCATCTTCAAACTGTGGTACCCTTTGGGGGTATTATCAATATTAGGGTAGTTGAGATGTACTGTAGGGATTTGTAGAGTCTGGAGTCATGTATGACTCGTCATCCTAAGTTAGAAATGATACATTTCTTTATGGTTTAGACCGATTTCAATTTGTTATTTGGAGCTCAAAAATACTAACCCAATATACCGGATGCTCTTATTACACGTCTGCTAAACCTGAACTTCTGGTAGACCTCACCAATTTCCAGGAGCTGATGATCTAGTAAAAACCTATTTGTTGTCCTTGATACTGTCAAGTCACATTCTATGCAACTGAAATGAAACTCATCTGATGTACAAAGTAAGTAGCTTCCCTTTTAAGCTTTTAATGACTTTTCAAGAATATGGCTGATCAGTCAATCACAGATCACAACGCTTTATATAATTTGCTGCCACCCCTTAAGAGCCCATCTCCAGCAATAGCAGCTCAAGGTAGGATTTCTGCCTTGAAGCTGGATGCCGTCTCATCTAAGAAGCATTTCTTATCCCCTCCCCTGCCCTATATCTTGGGGATGGTGGGAAATACCAAAGAAGGAGAACGAGGGTCCAGACTTTGAGCAGATCAGGGAGGGGAGAGGTCTGAATTATGACTACAAAAGGTTTCATATTCCACAGTTCAGGGAATAGAAGACTTTACTTTTTCTGTTCATGGTAGTGCAATGAATAATATATGTGTGGTAAAGTGCACAAATCTTAAATGTGAAGCTCAATGAATTTTTAAAAGTGAGCACATATATGCACTCAGCATCCAGATGAAGAAACTGACTCTGACAGACTTCACGAGAGTCTCTCATTTCCCTCCCCAGTCAAGAACCCTTTACTCGCCTTCAAAATAACCACTGTTCTGCCATCTATCACCATCGATTAGTTTTGCCTGATTCGAATTTTATGTAAATGGAGTCACATACTTCTCTCTCTGGCTTCTTTTGCCTGCCATGATGTCTGTGAGATTCATTCGTGGTGGGGGGTGTCATTCATTCTTTTAGTTACTGCAGTATTTTGTTATAGGATCACACCATAATTTATCCATTTTTCTGTTCATGGACACTTGGGTTTTTCCACTTTGGGGCTAGTACAAAAGCAATGCTATGTTGTTCATGACCTTTGGTGCCAATATGTAGTTTTATGTGGAGAGAGAAGAGTAAACAAACACATATATTGTATAGAACTGTCGAGTCATAGCGGACGTGTGTATTTGGTTTTCATTTATTTTTGTGAGTTTTCCAAAGTGGATGTTCCTTTTTACAATCCCTCCTCATTATATGATGGTCCCAGTTGTTCCACATTGTTTATTTCATTTTATTAATTTATTTTATAGAGGTGACATTGGTTTACAACGCTGTACAATAAGGAGGAATTACTGAAATATACTGCTAAGGGGAACAGTGGGTGGGACAGGAGAGGTCTGCTGTGCTATGTGGTTGTTGGCTCCCTCGCCAGGGATTGAACTCAAGCCCTGCCAGTGATGGCACTGAGTCTTAAGCCCTAGGCCACCAGGGAAGCCCGATTTTGTGAATATATTTGACCACAACAGGATCTGTATATGTGTTTAATAGCTATAGGACAAATGGCACACTTACTGCCAATCAGCACCTACTATTTATAGAGAACCCAGAATATGCTGATGTGAAGTGTTAAGAACAGATGAAGTTGAACACCAGTTAGAGTGGTGGGACATATTTTAGTCAGTAATATTGTTTATAATTGCAATCAGGAGAAGAGTTCAGCATGAAATTTATAAAGGACTGCACAGGGCATTTTATAGGGAGAATGGAAACATAGGGAGGGGTCGGGAAAGTGAAAATTATAAACATCAGAAAAAGCGAGGAGTTATTGGTATATGTGAAACCCATCTGGGTTTGCTAACTGGCACTTACTGAAGTTAAGCCTCCCACAGAGATGGAAGAAGTGGGATGCCCTCTCTTCTAACTAACGCTGTTAATATTTTGTTCAAGCCTTTATAGGCCAAGGTTGAACTCAGAAAAAAGAGGACTCAAAAGGGTTCTTTCAAGGGGAGACTATTTGTCAGAGGACACAGGAAGGATATGGGAGGTTGGAGAGAGCACTGTTTCTCCTTTCTGCCTCTGCTTATTCTACTCCCTAGACCAGGAAAAACCTGTACTTATTCTTTTACCAGGCCAAACCCTACTCATCCTTGTGCTTCAGTTAAGATGCCTCTTCCTCTGGGAAGACCTCCCTGACTTCCAATCCCCCAGATTGGGTAAACTCCCACATCATGCTTGCATAGCTCTGGTCCACACTTTCCACTTTATTTTATTTATTTTGTAGAAGAACTGGGGTGTAGGCCAGAGGTGCAGGGGGTGAGAGGATTCACCAGAGATAGAGTGGGGAGCAGAACAGGCAGATAAACTGAAATACACTGCTGAGGGGAGCAGTGGGCTATACAGGAGAGGTCTGCTGTGCCATGTGGGCCAGCTCCCTGGCTGGGGATCAAACTCAGGCCACAGGGTGAGAGTGATGAGTCTTAACCCCTAGGCCTCCAGGGAGGCCTCTGTACTTCCCACCGTAAACTGAAACACAATCTGTGTACCTTCTTTCACTGTAGCATAAGGATTGGGCCTTATTCTTTTTTGGTACATTGAGAAAATCAATGTGTGTTGCAGGAGTGGACACTGACGATCCTGCCCCCACAATCCTTTTGTGCTGGACAAAGCACTGGTCTCCCAGCTCCTCTCTGCCTGCCTACATTCCATTCTCCACCCAGAAGACTAGAGGGATCTTTGACAAAGATATGTTGGCTCATACCTCACCACTGCTTCAAATCCCCCAGTGTTTCCCATTTGCAAGAATAACTTCAACTTTCCTGGTGAGGCCTGAAGCATCTGTGCACTCAGACGCCCTCGCTTATCCCCTGCCTGTCACTCATTATTCTCCAACACAAACTTGTTTCTCATGGGAACCTTCACTCTTGTTCCTCTGATTGGAATGTTCTGCAGCCAGGACTTTTTAAAGTTAGTACTTTCTGACGATTCATGTTTTAGCTCAGAAGTCACCTCCTTGGAGAGGCTTTCCTGACCCACAGGCACTCGCCTCCATCACCCAGCTCTGTCTACATAGCCTACCTACGAACTGCAGTTGTTGATTATATTTTGTTCCCCCACCCCCAGCCTGAGAACTGCATTAGGGCAGGGGTGTTGTCTGTCAGTCGTGGTGGCCACTGTGCTCCACAGCGCCTAGAGTAGTGCTTGGCAGTACGATGGCTGTCAGCGGAGGGTAAACGGTCGGTGCGGCAATGGTGGAATCGCCTTCCACCCGCAGAGCCGAGTCCACGTGGGAGGGCGTGCGGGGAGCGATCATTCAGCCTCAGGTCCCGCCCCGGCCCCGGCCCCGCCCACGCCCCGCCCACGCCCCGCCCATGTCCTTGTCCTCCTCCACCGGTTTCCATAAAGTTCATTTGGAGTCGAGGCGCGCGGGGTCTTCTGGGAGCGGCCGAGCTCGGCCAATCAGGAAGCGCGGGCCGGCGGCGCGAGAAGCAGTGGCCGCGTTCTCGCTCCCGGACCTGAGTGGCGGAGTCTGCGGTGGCCGCAGGTGAGGTGTCTCCGGCGGTCTCTTTCCGACCCGGGTCTAGGCCTCGAGTTCCGGAGTCGGAGACCGGCTCCCGATGCTCGGAGCCTCGCCCCCATACTTCCGTTCCCTCGGGGCAGCCAGGCACGCCTGACGCCGGCGACACGGCACCCTGTCGAACCGCCCCCCGTAATAGCGTCGGGCTGCGCCCCAGGAGTGTTCACCTCCTTCCGAACGCAGAGCCGTGGCCTCCCCACTCCCGTCTTCCCGCGCCGCAGCGCTCTGCCCCGCCAGCCCACCCGTTGCCGGAGCTCTGCGCCCCCCTGCCGCTCACCTGCCTGATTACGTCCGGACACGCCCTGGCATCTGGCTGGCCCCTGTCGGACGCAGCCCGCCGGAAGGCGTTGCCCTCCGAGGGAAGGGGTCGTTGGGGTTCGGGAACCACCCTGTGAACATGTTCTGACCCTCCCAGGCGCTGGTAACGGCTCCCGGGGTAATTCTCCTCCCCCATGATTAGAACGCGGTGGCCAACACTGTGGTTTCAAGCACCCGCGTTTCTGCAAACAAAGTCTTTTTTTGCCTCCTTTTGAAATATATATAAAGGGGCCGATCTCGGGGGTCTTTGGTGAAAGTCTGGACTACCCGTTGACATATTTTGGTTTTTGGCCAGAATGTCTTTCAGCAAGTGCAAGGATCACCTTTTGTGTTGTATCGTGGGTGTGAGAGGGTGACCTTGGGCATCGCAGCTCCTCTTTCAAGTAGTCTTTGTGTCTTTGTGCTTGAGACCTGTTCAGTTTTCGTTCATGGTGATTCATCCAGGTTCATGGCTTTAAATGCCTATTTGTTAGATTAACATCTCTTATTCGTATCTGCAGCCTGGGCCCCTCCATCGACCTTTATCACTGTCTCCCTCAAGATGGATGGTGGCTGGAGAGAGGGCTGGTGAATTTCCTCCATGCCCTTCCCAAACTGCTCTTCTTGCTGTTTTTCTTCATTACAAAGGCTCTGGCCAGTAACCTTTGACTCATCCTTTTTTTTTAAAAATTTATTTATTTATGTACACAAGCACTGGGGTACAGGCCAGAGGTGTGTGTGGGGGGGTGAGAGGATTCACCACAGAGAGCGGGGAGCAGGACAGGCAGATCAACCAAAGTACACTGCTGAGGGGAACAGCGGGCACAGCAGGAGAGGTCTGCCGCACCATGTGGGTCCCCTCCCTGGCTGGCAGCAGGGATGGAACTCGTGTTGCAGTGACTGCGGTTTGCTTCATAGTGCGCTGCTTAACCGACGGTGCCACCAGGGAGGCCCCACCTTTACTCATCCTTAACTACTTTTTTTTATCCCACATCTAGTGCTTGCCACCCGGGTCCAAATCACCACCATGTCTTACCTGGAAGATCAAAATACCATCTTATCTGTTCTCACTGCTTCTACCCTCGCCCCTGTTTTCAGCACAACTAGAAGAATCCTTTTAAAACAGGCCATACCATGCCTTCACTCAAAAACAAAAACCACCAACAAAACAAACCTTCCAGCAGATCCTTGTCTTATTTAAGACAAACATCTGACATCTGACCCATTGTCACTTTCACACTCTCATTTTCTGTCTCCACCCCACCTCCTCCACATGTCAGACATGCTTTGGCCTAAGGGCCTTTGTACTTGCAGTTCAGTATTCATGTGGTTTGTTCCCTCACTTTCAGATATTTACTTGGGGATCACTTAGTGAGACTTTCCCACTCCCTGTTTTCCTTTACTACTTTAGTAGTTCTTTTTTATTTTTAACGATTTATTTATGCATACAAAAACTGGGGTACAGGCCAGAGGTGTGTGGGGGGAGGGTGAGAGGATTCGCCAGAGACAGAGTAGGGAACAGAACAGGCAGATCAAGAGAAATACACTGCTGAGGGCAGCAGCGGGCAAGGCAGGAGAGGTCTGTTGCGCCATGTGGATCACTTACTTGGCCGGCAGCAGGGATCAAATTCATGCTGCAGTGATTGTGGTCTGCTTCATAGTGTGTTGCTTAACCCACTGTGCCACCAGGAAGGCCCTGCTTTAGTATTCTTAGTACTAGATTTTACTTGCTTACTGTGGCTTATTTACCTTCCTTCTCTAAAATGTGAATGGGTGGAGGGATTTATATCTGGTATACAAGGTACTCAGTAAATAGAAAAGAAAATAAATGAATCTTCATGGTGCTGGTATAGGCTTGGTGAATGGCACGGGCCTGCTGTCACTGAACTGATGTTCTGTGGGGGATACCACCAGCAGTAAACACACAGATGTGGAATGTAGTGTCGGCTGATTTTCAACAGAGGACAAAGATATCTGGAGAGAGGACTGACTGAAAGGAGAATGTCTTGGGACTGTTTGGATCACCAGCATTTCTCGAAAGGAAATGGCAGGCGCAGAGACCTTGTGGAAACAGGTGGCGATATGGTGGACTTCTGTACCTGCTGCTTGATAGGTTGGGGGGAAGCTAGATGTGCCAAGGAGGTGATGGGGTCAGAGCAAAGACCCAGAGGTGGGGGACTTGAGGTGTGTTCAGGGAACACATCCCCAGGTCATAGCATGCCCTTTGACAGGCAGGTTTGGGGGTGTGGGCAGGAGTGTACACTGGCGTGTTGCAGGGGTAGGAGGGAGGAAGCATGTGGGGCACCTGTAGTACAGCTCCGGGAGCATATGTGAGAGGAGGGCAGTAAGAGACGTGGTCAGGGTGGCGCTCCGCACTGTGTGTCAAGGAGTGAGCACTTCCTTCTCACAGGAGGAGATGGACGGTGTCCTTGATGGGACTAGAGCGGGGCCCGTGGGAGTGATTTCTCTGTCTAATGGGAAGGTAGGTTAGAGGAAGGAGAAGGCTCAGACTGTTGACGTAATCAGGAGAGGAGCACGCGTCGGGGCAAGAGACATGCGGGTTTGACATGCGAGACGTTTGAGGAAGAGATCTGGAGGTTGGATGCTCAGGAGAGGAGGTGGGGCAGCAGTGGTCCCAGCTTCTCGCTGAGTTGACTGACTGGGTGCTAACTTTTATCGAGAGACTGGGAACCCAGGAGGAAGACGTGGCGGTGACCAAGAAGAGAAAGAAGTGAGGGGTTTGGTTTGGGGTGTATGTCGTTTGAGGCATCGATGGATCATGCCGGTGTACCTGTCAGGTGGGCAGGTGGAGCTAAACCGTTTCAGGAGAGAGAGCTGAGCTGCACGCAGGAACTGTGAGAGTCACCTTTGTTTTCATAGGTGAGGGTCTTTGTCTGGGCACAGGTAGTCCTCAGAAGTCTGTGAATGGATTTTCTGGGGAAAGGGAACTGGAGCCTCCGGACCCTGTGTCGTCAAGAATGTTGTGTGCTTGGACATCAGATCCCGAGGGGATGCTGGTCACGGGGAAGAATCGTGGCCACTGGTGGGAGCTGTAGTGGAGCCATGGCCAAGGGGAAATGTACAGCTTGAGAAATTTGTCACTTAGAAGAGGAGGCCCAAGGATAGAAGTTTGGCATTTTAAAGGGTGGACAGATGAAGACACCACAGCAGAGGAGGCTGGGAGAAGAAGGAATCGGAGAGAAGGAGGAGAATCAGGGAGGAAGAAGAGAGTTCCTGGAAGACTGTGAAGGATCAGCGTGTCAAGGGCAGAAAGGGAGGATTCAAAGGTCTTTTCACACTTAGGATTTCACATTTCGGTCCTGGTGCTGCCAGGGGGTTCACGAAGTGGTGCAGGGGCAAGCAACACTTAGATTGCTCTGGGTGACAAATGAAGTGTGACAAAGAATGGCAGTTTCATTATTTCCTGAGGAGGGCTTGGATGGGAGAATTTTTTTTTTTAACTTTAAATTGAGATTTGCAGAAGATATGAAAGGTCACGCAGCGTTCTCTATACCCCTCGCCTGGTGCTCCTCAGAGGGCTCATCTAGGAAAGGCGAGGCGTGACGCTTGGAGCAGGCGGGTGACTGAGGGAGTAACGACAGCCCTGGCTTCCAGAGCTGGGGGTGAGAGCCTGCCCCGGCTTTGCCTGCTGATCTCGTGTCGTCCTCACCCAGCCCTCTGCTGCCCACGCCTGCCCCCTTCTCTGATTTCTGGACATGGCTCCTTGCTCACGGCTCAGGCCTCACTCCTCGGCGCTGTCCTTTATTTCTCTTCCCCCTCATACGCTACACCAGCAATTTATTTCTATACGAAATCTGTTTAAACACACATACATGAATCAGGCTCACTTTTTGTCCCTTTTGCGCTGTCACCCTAGCCCCTGGTTCAGGTGATACCCTGGATGGCATCAGGGTGACAGAATAGACTCCCAGTGGGGCTCCCTGTGCTGCTTCATGCCCTTCTTCCTCTGCTCTACTCTCTCGGCAGCGGGGCCTTTGGAAAGGCCCCGCCCGTCACACAGACAGCAACCTGAAGTTGTCGCCTGAAGCGGGCCTCGTGTGGCTGCCGAAGCCTCCCACCACTCTCCCGGAGTGTGTGCGTCAGCCCCTGGGCCTGCTGCTCTGAGGATTCTCCTGGGACTTTGGCATTCGCTGTTTCCTCTGCAAGAACATCCTTCCCCTCACATGTCCGAGTAGTCAACCCCCGTACTTCGTTCAGGTCTTGCTGAAAGGTTCCTTTCACAAGGTGCCGCTCGGGACGGCCCTGCTAAAGCCGCCCTGCTGTCTGCTCTGCCACGCTCTCTGTGTCGTCTCCTTTGCAGCACTTGCCAGGACCTGGCATCACAGATGGATGTCTGTTTGTATGTTTTATTATGTCTCCTAGTAAACAACTAAGTTCCTCGAGGCTGGGGACCTTGTGCTTTTGCCGCAGCTTCACCCTGGCGTCCTGAACAGTCTTAACAGCCGCAGGGCCTACCGCTCTTAGGATTCTGCAGCTCTTAGATGCCTGTAAATAACTGTTAAGGAAGAGCATGGGAGCTGAGCTTTGGTGAGCCTTAGGAGGCTGACAGAGGCTTGAGAAAACCAGGAGTCCTTAGACATTTTTATTTTTAAAGCTTTATTTTTATTTATGCACACAAGAAGTAGGGTGGAGGCCAGAGGTGGGGTGTGTGTGTGAGTGTGAGTGAAAGGATTCGCCAGAGGCAGAGTGGGGAGCAGAACAGGTGGATCTACTGAAACACACTGCTGAGGGGAGCAGCGGGCGAGGCAGGAGAGGTCTGCTGCGCCATGTGGGTCCACTCCCCGGCCGGGGATCGGGATCGAATTCATGCCGAACTCATGAGGGAGTGGCTGGCAATAGCGCGGAGACTTAATTAAAGACCCATCTCAGATTGCCAGTTATGGGGGCTAGGATGTCAATGTGTGAATCTTCCGTAGTACCTGGAAAGTTCGTTGTGCTTCAGCCCCAACTGTCCAGCCTGTAACCGGTGTTCTGAGCTCTAGCCCCATCGTTTTTCCTCTTCTTAAAATCGATATAAATGGATCAAGCAGTGTGTCCTTTGTGGGGGTGGGGCGCACATGTGCTGCGATAGTTCGCCAGTGTGTCTGTGAATTTATTGTTGTGTCGCTGTAGTTCATCTCTTCCCTAGCTGCTCTGGACTGCCAGGGTGTAACTGTACACCCTGTACCATAAGTGAAAATTCACAATTTTAAGATTATTTGGTGATTGGGGCGTGGGGTATCCAGACTTGTTCAAATCTGATAAAAGCTATAGTGCTTTTCTTATATTAGAAAAAAGAGGATGCATATATTTCCAGCAGTCCTTAATGCCCCTGGTATATGGCCCTGGGGACAAGAAGCTGTCCTTGGTTTATAGCATAGTTTCTTGTCCTCAGCACTTGATATTTGGGGCCAGATAATTCTTTGTTGTAGAGGCTACTACAAAGAATGCTGTGCAATGTAGGGTGTTCAGCAGAACCCCTGGCCTCTATCCTCTAGATATCAGGTAGATACTTCTCTCCCCCAACTGTACCCACCAGAAATGCCTCCAGATAGTGTCTAAAACCTGTGGGGCAAGTTGCCCCCAGCAGAGAACCACTGGTGTAGAGAGAAGACCCAGAGCCAAAGGCCTCTGGGGGCGTACTTGATGACGTGCCACTTGCTGTGGTACTTGGCCGTTGACATTTGGAAGTTTCTGTACAGAGAAGCTTAAATGGGGCAGCTCCTTCTGAGGACATAGTGTGAGGTTAAAGACTGAATTAAAATAGCCCATATTTGAAGCTTCTTTATGGAGGTAGGCCCTTAGAAATCACTGGCGCGACCTCCTCATCTCACCGTGGTCAAACTGGGGTCCAGAGAGGAGGTAGGGCCATGCCATCCAGGGGGCTGAAGCAGGACCCATCCAGGCTGGACAGCTGAGAGCTTCCAGCAGTTTCCCAGTGGGGATGCTTTATGTTTCTGTGTGGTGCGGGCTTGTTACTCTTGCTCATTGAAGTTGCAGTAATACAGTGGTATTTCATGCACCGGGAAAGCTGATACCACACATCTCCTGCTGCAAGCACTGAGTCACCCGGCTGGTAGTGCTGCTGAATCACCCAGGTCTTTAAGTCTCTCTCTGTCTAGGGTAATTTATTTCAGTTCTTTGTTTTATCCAGAAGTCTATCTTATGAGTAATGATTAGGTCTAACTGTTGTTTCCTTAGTCTCACAGAACTGTAAAGAATTACCCTACAGCAATTTTTTTTTTTTTTTAAAGAGCATCCTTTCCCTTTCCTGGAGGGTCTGAAACAGTATGCTTTGAGATAAAATTTTCTTTTTCGTTATTGTTGTAATTGACAACTGACAGGTACACTAAAATATGAAATGATATTGCCATTTAATCATTCTTAATATATTCAAAAGAAGAAAGCACTAGTCTTAAGCTTTTGATGGTTTAAGACCTTTTGATCTTTGTGTTAAATAAATACTGTTATTGTCTTGTTATAGTCTATAATTAGTGAGGCTTGAGGGTAAGATTTCCACTTGAAATCAAATAGTCTTTTTGAATCACACCTTCACTGGAAATTTGAATTTATTCTAAAATCCATATTTGATACTGAGAAATGTAACATTTTTGAAAAGTATAACTGTCTTCCAGAATTCTTGCTGAATGGTATGAATTTGTGATTAAATAAGTTGTAATTTGGGGGCGTCCCTGGTGGCGCAGTGGGTTGAGCCCCGCACTGTGAAGTATCCATTGTACAGCAGCGTGAGTTCCATCCCTGGCCAGGGAGGGGACCCACATGGTGCAGCAGACCTCTCCTGCCTTTACACTGCTCCCCTAGCAGTATATTTCGGTACATCTGCCTGTTCTGCTCCCCACTCTGTCTCTGGTGAATCCTCTCACCTACTGCAACTCTGGGCTGTACCCCAGCTCTTGTATGCACAAATAAATAAATCTTTAAAAAAAAAGTTGTAATTTAACATCAAATATTTACTAAAAGATTGTTTGAAGTAAAGCTATTTATAATTAAATGATAAAATGTTGCCAAATTGGCAAAAACTTTTGGGGAAAAAGCACAAAATCACATTTTACAAGGATGCAAACCAGTAGAATTTATAAAATACTTCTTTGTATCATCAACCCCTTGTAGTAGGTAAGGATTATCTTTTTTTTTTTTTTTTTAAATGCACACACGAGCTGGGGCACAAGCCAGAGTCGCAGGAGGTGAGAAGATTCACCAGAGGTAGAGCGGGGAGCAGAACAGGCAGACTGACTGAAACACACTGCTGAGGGGAGCAGCGGGCGAGGCAGGAGAGGTCTGCAGTGCCATGTGGGTTCCCTCCCTGGCTGGGGATTGAACTTGCACTGCTGTGCTGCGGATGCTTCACAGTGTGGCGCTCAACCTGCTGCGCCACTAGGGAGGCCCAAGGATTATCTTTTTCTAGATGAGGAGGCTCAGGGAAGAGATTTGGATTTTATCCTAGGGTAAAGTGATCACCTTCAGCTAGAAAGTGAACATTTCTAGATTTGAGCCAGGTGTGTGGATTTCAAGTCCAGTTTTCTTCTGTTTACCCTTTCTATTAAAAATATTTTTTGGATTTGTTTCACTATCATATGACATTTTTGAAAAAATAATTTAATTTTTAAAATTGTTTTCTTACAATGCGTGCTTTCTTTTCTAGGTGTAGTCCCCATAGAATTCCCACCACCAAGTCACCTGTGTGCCGTCTCCACAGTCCCTTGTGCCTTCCAGTCCCGGCCTTGATCCCACTCCCTCCCTCTTCCCTGCAGACTGTCTCTGATTTGTAGTTTATTTTTGTTTTGTTTTGTTGTCATTTTTTGTTGTTGTAATTTTTTCCCTTGATCCCCTATGTGTTTAAAAATAATCAAGAGGGCCTCACACCTTTGCGATACTAAATGAGAGAGAGAGAGAGAGAGAGAGAGAGAGAAGAATCCCTTTGCCATACTAAATAAAAAAAGAAAGAAAGAAAGACAGAAAGAAAAAGAGGGCCTCCCAGGTGGCACAAGGGGTCAAGTCTCAGATCTATGACGCTATCGGCAGCCACTGCAGCACAAGTTTGATCCCCGGACAGGGAGGGACACACATGGCGCAGCAGACCTCTCCTGCCTCTCCCACTGCTCCCCTCAGTGTATTTCCGTCAGTCTGCCTGTTTTACTCCCCACTCTGTCTCAGGTCAATCCTGTCACCCTCCCCACCCCTGGCCTACACCCAGTTCTTGTATGCATAAATAAATCTCTAAAAAAAAAAACAATCAGAAGAAATGGTACATTTTGAAGAAAAGCACTGTAAATAGCATCAGTTATATCTTCTGATGTAATAAAATTACCTCCTCTGACAGCATCCAAATATATATAAAAACTACAGCAGTGCTAAATGTGCATTTGTTAGATTTCAGAATCTTTGTAGTTGAAAGCTGTTGGGGTGTGTGGTCAAATTAGAATTCTGCAGTGAATGATAATAAGTATTGTTTGATATATTGAAATTCTGCAGGGAAAACTGGTGTCATCTCCCCCTTGCAAGTCACTGAATGGAGAGAGATTCCTTTGACTTTGAAGAAAAGATAGGTGGCTTTGTCTTTATCCTTTCATATCTTTTTCAGCTCCCTGTATTTCTTGGATAACTGGGCTGTTTGCATTGTTGGTGATAAGGGAAAGGAAAATTCCACACAGGTTTAATATGTTGCATTGTACATGAAAAGGGTAGTAAGTTCCCACTAGCCTTCTATGTTTTAGCTCAAAAGACATTTACTGGACACATTTTATCAATTACAAAACAGATTTCTTCCACCAAATATACTCTCCAAATAAACAGCTTAAATAGGGAAGAGGAACAGCAACAGGTCTATTGTCACGCATTTAATCCTTACCACAGCGTTTCACTGCTGAGACCTCAGAAGGTAGCTTTGCTGTGGGCACATAGCTAGTACCGGGGTTCATTCATTAGCTCAGAAACCTTACACCAGGGATTGGTGAACCCTCTGGCCAAATAAGCTAACAAGATTTTTTGTATTCTTGAATCACTAGGGGGATAAAAGCAAAGAATAGCATTTTGTAACTTGTGAAAATTATATGCAATTCATATTTGAGTGGCTGTAATCAAAGTTTTATGGGGTGTAGACACGCTCATTTGTTTACATACTCTCTCTGGCTGCTTTTAAGCTGCAATGGAGGAGCTGAGTAGTTGCACAGACACTGGCCCACAAAGCCTAAAACACTCACTTTGCAGGACAAGCTTGCTGCCCTCGCACTAGGATACCTGTCGAAGACTGGCAACCGGGAAGGGGTTTGGTAGCCAGGTCTAGGCTGAATGACTCTCAGACTCTTTCATATTTTCCTTTGTTTTCTGTCAGCTTTGAGGCTCTGAAGGTGCTAACTTCAGGGAATATGGCCTGGAAGTAACATCAGGCCTGCGAGAACTAGAGAGTAGCAGCCATTTCCAGAATGACCCAGTGGTCTTTAAAAGCACTCACGGGTTCCCTTATTTGGGAGTTACAAAGCCCTGGGCAAGTAGAAAGATTTCTTCTACTTGTGGCTGGTGCTTTCAGATCAGGCAGAAGAAGACAGTGAAGTAAGTAGTATAATAATATTGGAGAACAGATGTGTGGACATTTTAATGCAGTAAGTCTGAGTACTGTAGCTACCTGAGAATCCTGAAGCGGCTACTCTGTTAGCACTTACTTAAATTGGTCTCAAAGTGCAGTTTGAATAGTTAAGTGTTGCAAGGAGAAAACACTCTTGCATGTTTCCAGCATTCTCCCAGTCTACAGCACTACTTCATTTCTGACACTGTGGTGTCAGTTACCAGATTTTCTGAACACCAGGTAAGTGTCCTACAATTTAACTCAATTCTGACACTACCTAAAACAACACTAGCTCGCACAGGTTAAAGATTCATCCCATAAGATGGTGCCCTTATACTCCCCACCCCCCCAGATGCCAGTGATAAGTTCAGATTGTGTGCTTCTGACTGATTGGCTAGTGATCAGAAGTTCCATGACCTCCTTGGGGTGGCTTGATTTGCTTGAATAGCTCTCAGAACTCAGAGAAATGTTCGTGTTTGTTGTAAAGGATACTGGGGAACAACCAGCTAAACCAGTTACCTAGGACAGGATCTGGACAGCTCCTGGTGCAGGAGCTCCTGTCCCCATGAATTTGGGGTGTGCCACTCTCCTGGTGTGCAGAGGCATTCACCAACCCTGAAGCCCGTCACCTCAGAAGAGTTTATGGTGTTTAATCTGCGGACCCCCTTCTCCTTCCAGGGGTCCAGGGGAGGGGCCACAAGTTCCAGTCATCAAATCGCTTGGTGTCTGTGGAGGGCAGCACTGCCCGAGGCTATTTAGGGCTCCCTGCAAGTTACCTTGACAGCACAGATGTGTTCAAAGGGGCTCCCATGAGTTATAAAAGACTTGGGACATGCCAGGGTGCCAGGAATTGGGTACAAAAGCCAAGTACATTTCTTAACACTGTTCTGTTTTCTGGCTTGATTAAATATTTAACATGGTTACACTGAGAATTTAGACACAGGGTTGCACCAGACAAGCCGATATTATTTGATGCATTTTTGCTCTGTCCTTGTGTTTAGTTCGTTTCACCCTATATGCAATATGGGGGTGTTTTTCCCCCTCAGTTAAAAATACTGGTAATACTCAAAAGTGACCTTTTTTGGGGATACTGACTGACGGGTAGATGCTGACCAGTTTGAGGACATGGAAGCCTCCCTAGGCTTTGATGTTAACTCTGGGAAGGAGCTATCTTTCTAAAGCTGTGGCTTTAACATTTTCCTCTAGCTTTCTTAGCATCCTGTAGGTGTAGTGAAGAGGTCTGGATCAGGAGGACTTCTGACCAGAGCATCCTTCATAGCTAGCATATTGGGGTGTCTACAGCCTCCAGAAAACAGTGGGTCATTGTCCTTTGTTGGGGGGGACTCACTGAATTATGACATGTTCTCAGAAAGTACACAGAACAAGAGTCTAGCTCTGAGTTTTCTCAAAATGAACATACTGTTAACAGCCCCCAGACAGGATTCAGAAAATTACCAGCTCTCGAAGCTTCCCTCTGTCACCCGCTGCAGCAAGGTTATCATCCTGCCTTCTAACTACAGGGATACTTGTTCTTCATTTTTAGCCTTTCCATGGGCCTGAGGAAGCCTGTGGAGGCTCAATAGGCCTTCTGCCAAGTGGCACAAGAGAGCAGTGGGTGCTCAGGGCCCTGCCACCCTGGGGCGTGTCCGGCTCCCGAGGCCTTTCACCATCAGGCTCAGGGTCATCGCTAAGGGGGCGCTGGTGCCGCGAGTCTGTCTTTGCGGCCTTTTCTGTCCAAGCCCAGTTGGCTGCATCGACTCTCCTTACCACACTCCACGGCTCTCAGTGTCCTTCCTGCTCCGACCTCCGTAGCTCCCGAGGGTGCAGTTGGTGACCAGTCTCTGCTTGTGTCCCAGCAAGAGTTTCCCAACACAAAGCGTGGGCTTCATTTTTTTCTACCCCCCAGATCATTTTAGTTCTCCTTTAGTTCACAAAGCTAGTGAAGTTTTTACATGGTCGGTTTTCAGTATCCTGAACCAATAGTCCACCAGCAAATTGACTTTTGGTTGGTTTAACCCACATGTTTTATTATGAAGTTGATTATTTTGTCGAGGGGACAAAAATTGACCTTGAATTTATGAAATAAAGCATAAATTTAAAAAAAATGCAAAATGGGATATAAACTACATCACAATAGGTTGGGAAAGTAAAGATTCTTTTTGTAAACTAATTTTTCCCAAATAAGGAATTTTATGTATGCCTCTTTTTTTCAGATAGACGTGGAAAAGCTTATTTTCTATTTTAAGTCATGAAGCAGAATTCTTTCTGTATATTCTTTTGGTTTGGGATTCTATTCACCTGAAAACTGGGCTCTTTCTTTTAGAGTACCACTGGGTTTTGTTTAGGTACTTAGAGGAAAAGCCACTAGCTTGGACCAAGTGTGATCTGAATTCATGCCATTTATACTGTCACTGCCTTATGCTGTACAGCCTCACAAATGTTAAGTATCAGTTGGTAGTCGGAAGGAAATGTTTTTGCTCTGGTCTTTGCTTTTCAGTGGGTGCTGATTTGGCAGGGGAGCGTAGGAAGCTTTTGAGAAGGACAGACTGACTTCACCAACAGAAGAATAAAAATCCTGTTCGTTCACAAATGAGTACCTACTGTGTGCCAGGCGGTGTTCTAGGAGCTTGGGGTATCAGTAAACAAAATAGACAAAAATCCATGTCTTTGCAGCTTGCACTGTGGTGGCAGGAGCGACAGACAAGGGTGTGGGGGAGGGCTGGGTGGTTGCGGGTTGCTCTTTTACTACATGTTCTAGGTTGGCATCAGAGACACGGGATGCTCTGAAATAGGGATGGGGATTGTGCCATCAGCCTGTCTGGGCTTGGTGCGTTTTCAGTAGAGAAAGCAGAGTACAAGGAATGTACAGCAGGGATGCACCTGAACCCTGGGGTACCAGGGAGAATGCCCCAGGGTGGCTGGAGCTCAGGGAATGAAGGGGGACAGGGCTAAAACTAAGCAAGGTGGTGAGGAGAGGTGGGGCTACTGTTGGCCTCCGCGCTGTTCAGGGGGTTTAAGCGGAGGTGTGGAGTGATCTCTCCTACTTGAAAGGCCCTGGGCGGCCTTGCCCAGATAAGGACTGGAGCCACAGCGAGGAAGGAGCCGCAGCAGAGAGGACGTCCACGAAGAGTTGGATCTAGTGCCTTGGAGGGGCCAGGTGGGAGGTAAAGGCAGATTCTAGATGCATTTTGAAGGTCGATGTGGAAGACTTTGTTGGTCAGTTGGGTGAGGGGTCATGGACGCGTTCAAGGGTTTGGCTGGAGGAACTGAGTAACGGTGTCCCCACACGGAGCAGGCCAGGGAGCAGGTTTTGTGGGTGAAAGTTTAGAGCTTAGTTTGGGGCTTATTAAGTTTAGGATGTTTAGAAACGTAATCTTTATTTTACCACAGTCAAAATAGTTCTACATAATTAACTTTAAAAACCTATTGGACCGTATTAAATTATGACTTGTATTAGCATTTATTGCTTCTGCTCAGGTGACTTTGAAACGTTCTATGGGGGAATCATTTGAGAAGTTGAGTATTTGACACTCATGTGAACTGCTAGCTTTATTTCTTCCTGTTATTTAACATCAAAAAGTTTTGCTACACTCAATTCTTTATTCAGAGGGTTCTAAATTTTCCTTATGAGAGAAAAAAAATTTCATTGCCTGGGCTCTATTGGACAAATTAATTTTATATTAGAGTAAAAAGTTTTGGATGTTTAGTAGAATGGCATTGGCCCTGTAAGTTTCAGAGGAAAAACATTTTACCACCAGATAGAGGTATTGTTTTAAAATACTCTTCTCTTTCTTCCTCTTCTGTTTTACCTGAGAATCGTTGCCTAGTTCTGCCATCCTCTTTTCCCCACAAGTAGAGATTGCCACGTAAGGCCTGGTTATATGGAATCCTCCACCCCCAAATTATGATAATCGAGAAATTTTAGGTAAAGTTACTGTGTATTTTTTGTCTGAAGATTAAAGTCAGTTTAGCACTTCATAATAACTAAGTATTTTCATGTTTACTCCAGCTAATCTGTTTTTGCTTTAATCTTGTACCCTGGCCTTTAAAGTTAATACCATTTACTGCTTATTTTAAAAAGTCCTTATTCTGCTGCTTGAATTTATTATGGTAACTTCACAGTGCCCTTTTTACATTAACCTATGCTTCACAGCTAAGATACGGCTTTGTATTATATTAGCTGCAACTGTAGACCAGTGGAATTTCAAAAGCTTAATAGATACTATGGGTTTAAGACAATAAAGAAAGGTAGAAACAAGAGCTACTATTTAAAGACTTTGTTCTTTTTTTTTTTTTTAAAGATTTATTTATTTATGCATACAAGAGCTGGGGTACAGGCCAGAGATTGGGGGGGGGTGAGAGGAGTCACCAGAGACAGAGCGGGGAGCAGAACAGGCAGACTGACTGAAACACACTGCTGAGGGGAGCAGCGGGTGAGGCAGGAGAGGTCTGCTTTGCCATGTGGGTCCCTCCCTGGCCGGCAGCAGGGATCAAACTCGTGCTGCAGTGGCTGCAGTTTGCTTCATAGTGCATTGCTTAACCCACTGCGCCACCAGGGAGGCCCTGTTCTTTTTTTTTTTTTAATAACTAATTTGGTGACCTTTTTTTGGCAGTGCAAATTTTTTTTTTTAATGATGGTGCTATTGTTTATCTTCTGATTTACATAATGGTAGGAGTTAAAACATCCTCTTGGTGGGGAATCTTATATAAGGTACAGCAAATATGATTCATAAATGTGTCATATCCATTAAATATCAACTGTTAATAGGGCTTTCCTTGGTTGATTGTTGTAGAAACAGGTGGTCTTGCTAATAATATTCACAGTCTGGAAGCCAGCTGCTATTCCGATTAGTACAATTATTAGTGTAATTTCTGAAAGTAGTAAGTACAGTGACAATCACGTCTAATATCCTGAACATCATCCATCACGAGCAGACGCGGTGTCTGTTCTCGGTAACCTTGTAAGCTAAAGGATCTGTGCATGGGAGACTTGGCAATGAATTTGGGAAGACTGACTTTCTGTTAGTGAAGGAGCAGGTATGCGAATAACGGGCTCGGTCAGCAGACCTGTGATCTGGTTGGGTTCAGTGACGTGCCAGCAGAGCGTTCAGGGCATGGAGCTGAGCTCGCTGCTGGGTTGCTTGTCCTGTCTGCCCGGGAGCCTTGCAGAGTTGTTGGGAGTCACGAAACAGGAGCGTCACAAGTTGGCCGGCCCTCTGTGGATGGTGGTGTTTTTCTAAAGCGGGTCGAGGAACAGGGCTGGGGAAAGAAAGATGGTTCTTTGTCCTCCCAGAGGCTGCCAGCACAGCTCCGTTCCCTTGTCTGTCTTGAGTTGGTGGAAGGAGGCAGGAGTTCTGGTTTGCGGCTTAATAGCTCTGCATTTGTTCTGGTGGCAGTAGTCAATCTAGGGGCTGTCCATATGCACAGAATCATCTGCTTTTTTTACAGTCTGACTCATTTTCTCTGTCAGGCCTGTTCTTGGGCTATGTTCAGGAACAAATCCTGCTTGTTGATGAGCTGTCTCCGTGTCTGTTTACAAAAAGTCCTAGTGTTTCCTTAAGCTTGTAACAGATTCAAGCAGTGTTTGAAGCCTGTCTTTCCCTTCATTTAGATTTCTTCTTTTTTTTCTCCCTGTCTAGGTTCTGCATCTCCAATGGATACTGAGGGCTTTGGCGAGCTCCTTCAGCAGGCTGAACAGCTTGCTGCTGAGACCGAGGGCATCTCAGAGCTTCCCCATGTGGAACGGAACCTACAGGAGATCCAGCAGGCGGGAGAGCGCCTGCGTTCCCGTACCCTCACGCGCACGTCCCAGGAGACAGCAGATGTCAAGGCGTGAGTACTGGTGGGGAGGCAGCACTGGTACTGGGTGGCTCGGGGTAGGATCTGTTTCTTCTTTCCTGCCTTGAATTTGGGTGCGGTTCTGTAAAGGACAAGCACAAACCAGTCTCAGGAACGCAGAGGTCTGGAAGGATCTGCGGCCTCACCTTGTCTCCCTGCCTCTTGCATTTTCCAGCCTGTCTGATCAAGGTACGCGTCATATCACAGGCAGAGAAGATCAGGAGGGGCAGAAGAGCTTTGTCACAGTCATTCCTGCTTGGGTTCACGGACTGTTGGGTTTTAAATTCCTCCCATAATTATGTTGGTAACTGGAGACTGCACAGGTAAGTGTTACCTTCAGAGCTGGAGAGTGTTCAGCAACGGGCGAAGTCTTAAGAGCGTTCGGAAGACATTGATGAGCACCGATGAGAAGCTGGCCGTCCAAACGAGGACTGTCTGCTTATTGTCAGTGACCCCAGAGGCTGTTTCTGAAAAGCCTTGGCAATGCAGTGCCTGCCAGTTGATTGTAGAGCAGGAAAATGGGTGAGCCCCGAGAGTGTGCAGCTGGAGAAAAGTGCTGACCGGCCGTCCGGCCCGTGGCAGCTGCCGCCCCACAGCATCAATGGAACTGTGGATTCTGCAGACATGTGCTTGGGTCTCCACTGTCCCAGGTCTTCGCCATCTCTGGGTCCACACCTGAAGCAGACATGGTCCTTATCCTAGGGAGCTTATAATCTGGAGAGGCAGAAGCAGAAACCTTGTACTTTTCATAAGAAATGTGATTTACTGATTACTTACTGTGCATCAGAAACTTGACTGGAGTTAAGATTTTGCTAAAACCTCCCAACTAACATTAGAAATGTTTTCTTCATATTACAACTGTACAGCTAAGACTCAGAGAGGGCAAATAATTCTTTAAGCTCACACGGCTGCAGAGTGAGCAAGGAGTCAAACCCAATAAAACTAATTCCTTTGGCCCTGTAAATAACCGCTGTTTGTGCCTTGGGTGGCTCTCAAAAGTTCCGAAAATTCTAGGCCTTCCTGGTGGTGCTATCTCAGTGCTATCAAGCTGTCACCAGCCACCGTGCCATGCATTTGATCCCCGGCCAGGGAGCTGACCCACACGGTGCAGCAGACCTCTCTCTCCTGTCTCGCCGGCTGCTCCCCTCAGCAGTGTGTTTCAGTAGATCTGGCTGTTCTACTCCCCACTCTGTCTCTGGGGAATCCTCTTACCCTCCGCACCTCTGGCCTATACCCCAGTTCTTATACGCATAAGTAAATAAAAATAAATCTTAAAAAAAAAGTTACTAAAATCCTATGTGGAAAATTGTCAGTCATCTTAGCAGTCTTCAGTCCTTCGTGTGTATGTGGGGACATTGTCTGTATTGCATACTTAATAAATGTCACAGGGATATGGATACATTCTTCTCCCAACTAATCTTAATAGCTGAAATATTTGCTGCTCTGCTGAGTCAGTAAGGATGTTGTGGAAATTGTTCTACGGGCCACCCCAGACTTTTTTACTTTTTTAAAAATATCAGCTACTTTTGGTTCTGACAGTATTGGTAAAGGCAAGTCAGAAGAACACTGGCTGGAGGTATTTTTTTTTTTTTCTTTCTATTCAGACGCGCAGCTAACTGACCAACTGCTCCCCACTATTCCCAGCACCCAACCAGCCTTTCGACGTTTCTGCTGATGTGCCCGCCCTGCTGGACTCTTTCTGCTGCTCCTGCTTGCCTACAGTCACCCCCAGACTTGAACACACAGGCTCTGCGTTTGTGTGCAAAGATGCTGCTAGAGTGAGAGGGCTGTGATGCCAGCTGAGTTGCTATAGTTATGATTTAATTGCATCAGCTTTACGGCCTATTAAGAGCAAAAAGGGAAAATGAAAATATCAGACTCTCTTTCTTGTAAAATTCCATTCTTCTTCATCTCTTTCTACCTTAAATTTATTATTTTTAGGTGGAGGAAGTTGAAACATTGAAAGAATGGATATAGGGTGGGACAAGTGCTTAAAAAGAAATCAAAGGACTAATGACGGTATTTTTCCATCTTCTCAATAGACAGACATAAAGTGTGATGTGAATATTTTAGCGCAGGCTGAGGGCAGAGGAGAGAACTGAGTAGGAATAATTTTCTTACATGAAATAAATTTTGAAAGAAAATTCTGTTTTCTAGATTGCAGATTTAAGATGGAATTATGCTGAATTCTTCTGTTGGAAAAATCCTTTGTTGGATTTCTCGTGTTAGGGAACAGACTTGGTAGCTTTTTTGCATGTGTGTTTGATATTTTTAAATTGTTAAATTTCTTCACACATAAAGAGGAATATGCATAACACATATCAAGGTGTAAATCAGGGTTTGGCAGACTCCGACCCCTTAGCCAAATCCAGGGAGCTGCCTGTTAAAGTTTTATTGAAGTGCAGCCACACATATTTGTTTACATATTGTCTGTGCTTTTTTGCTACACTAACAGAGTGAAGTAGTTATGCTAGAGACTATATTGCCGGCAAGACGTGAAATATTTACTGTCTGCCTCTTACCCAATAAGTTTGCTGAATGCTGCTGTAAGTAACGATAATACTGAACAAGCGCCCTGGTGTGCGCTGCACAGCTTAGACAGAGTATTACCAGTGTCTGTGAAGTCCTCTTTGGGTGCTCATCATCGGGTGCACCCCCTTTTTCCCCATCAGAGATGCCTCAGTGGAGTCTTCCATCCAAACTCCAAAGCCAGACAAAGTGGAGGGATAGAAAGCAAAAGCCAGCAATCACGTTCTCTCCCTAACTTTATCTTTCAAGGTAACTGGGGTTTAATTTGCTTAGTCCTTCACACTTTTCTCCATGTTCATTCCAAGCATATACATACATTTATTTGCCCAGTATCACACAGCAGATGAAAGCTTTCTTGTAATACTATCAACCTACCTTTCTAAACACTTTCTGTTCACTAGCACTGTGCCATGCTTTATAACTATGCATGTCTTATACCTTTTCTCCGTAAAATAACCCTGTGAAGTAAGTGTAAATTGTCTCCATTTAGTACTTAAGGAAGGCCAGGTATCAAGTGACCAGATCAGAATTCAAATGCAGCTTGTTCAGTAAGACTCCCCCACATTCGTCTAGCACTTTGCAGTTCCAAGAATTGGCCTAGGTGTTCTTGGGATAGGTCTTCAAGCCTGAGAGGTGGGAGAGGAAGTTTCTTCCCCCGTATTTAACAGGAAAAAAATGAGCTTGGCAGAGCGATATGGCCATGATTTTCAGTCACTAGGAGGCGGATGGGGCTTGACCCAGGCCTCCGGGCCTTTCTTTGCTCCCCATGAGACCAGCTTTTATCCTGTCCTCTCCTGGGACCAGCGTGTTTGACTCCAGTCTTTGTGGCCTTCTGTGCGGGAGAAGCTGCCTGGCTAACGGAAGCTGGGGCAGGAACCTTTGTGATACATACTTTACTTATCACTATCCCTCCCTGAGATTCCCTGCCTCCTTCATCAGTCCTCCCCCTTCTCCCCATCATGACTTTTGCACACACACTGCACTGTGCAGTTCCTGCAGCCACCACCTACTGAGATGATCTTCTCGTTCAGTAATTTTAATAGCCAAGATTCTCACCCTTGGTATTCCTTAAAATTGCTGGACACTGGTATATTCACATATATATTCACACACCTATATATATTTACACATACCAGTGAGGCATAGGCAGAGGCATAGAGGTATAGTGTGGGATAGATTTTTTTTTTTTTAGATTTATTTATGCATACAAGAGCTGGGGTACAGGCCAGACAGAGTGGGGAGCAGAACAGGCAGACTGACTGAACACACTGCTGAGGGGAGCAGGGGGTGGGCCAGGAGAGGTCTGCTACGCCATGTGGGTCCCCTCCCTGGCTGGCAGTAGGAATCGAACTCGTGCTGCAGTGGCTGTGGTTTGCTTCACAGCGCATTGCTTAACCCGCTGCACCACCAGGGAGGCCCAGTGTGGGATAGATTTTGACAGTATCTAGTGATTGTACTTTTATTTATTTATTTTTTTAAAGATTTATTTATTTATGCACACAAGCACTGGGGTATAGGCCAGAGTCCAGGGAGGTGAGAGGATTCACCAGAGACGGAGTGGGGAGCAGAACAGGCAGACTGACTGAAACACACTGCTGAGGGGAGCAGCGGGTGAGGTAGGAGAGGTCTGCTTTGCCATGTGGGTCCCCTCCCTGGCTGGCGTCAGGGATCAAACTCGTGCTGCAGTGGCTGTGGTTTGCTTCATAGTGCGTTGCTTAACCCACTGTGCCACCAGGGAGGCCCCTGATTGTACTTTTAACCCAGTGGTTCTACTTGGAGGATTTATCCCGGAGAAGCACTGGCACAAGTACTAAAGAATAGCACAAGGACAGTCTTTACAGCAATATTTGTAGTAGTGAAAATTGGAAACAACATCAATCAGTAGAGACTGGCTGAATAAGTGTAGTATGTACATGGAGGAGTTCAAAGGAATGAGGATATATACTATCATAAAGTAAATAGTTCTGATTCTAATTTTGATTCCAGGGCATACTATTAAGTAAAAAAATGCAAGGTGAAGAAGAGCATATAGTACTCTCATTTATTTAAGGTAGTAGATGAAAGACAGCCTGTGTTCATGAGTCAGAAGACTTAGCATTATTAAGATGTTAATATAGGCCAGACTCATCTATAGATTCCATGGAATCCCTATAGAAGTATCAGCTTACTTTTTGCAGAAATTCACAAGTTGATGCACAATTCCATATGGAAATGCAGGGGGCCTAGAATGGCCAAAATCTTTAAAAAGCGGAAGAGAGGAGGAAGATTCAGACTTCTAATTTCATAATTTACTACTGAGCTACAGTAATCAAGACTATGTGGTACTGGCATAAGGACAGACTATAAATCAATTGAATAGAATTATGAGTCCAGAAATAAACCCATGTGTCTGTGACCAGTTGATTTTCAACAGGAGTGCCAGGTCCATTTAATGAGGAAATACTCCTTTCCACAAATGATGCTGAGACAGCTGGATATCTACATGCAACAGAATGAACTGGAAACCTACCTCAAGTCAACTCCACATGGCTCACAGGCCTAAATGGAAGGGCTTAAACTTTAAAACTCTGAGAAGAAAACATAGGCAGAGCTTTGTCAGGTATGACACCAAAAGCACAGGTGACAGAATCAATAATAACTAAATTGAACTTCTTCAAAATTACAAACTTTATGCTTCAAAGGACACCATCAAGAAAGTGAGCCAGTGGGGTCAGCTGTGGAGGGGGCCCAGCCTTGTCCTTCAGGATATGGTGAAACCGGACCTTGCTGGCCGGAAGAACAGACGAGTGCAGCGGAGTGTGCGTCACACTTGGGAAAAAGCATGAATCACTCACTACTGGGCCTGCACAAACTGGCCACTGACAAAACAGTCCTCACTGGTGACCTGGAGACGCAGTACTGAATGAACAGGTGAAATCCATCAAAGAATTGGGTGACCACATGACCAACTTGTACAAGATGGGGGCTCCTGAATCTGGCATGGCAGAAGACTCTTTTCTGCAGAAAAGTGACCGAAGCTAAACTAAGCCTTAGGCTGCTTTCCCGTAGCCGGGGGCACCCTTCTGGTCTCCCAGTCTGTGCATGCATGTTGGGGTTACCTTTACCTTTTCTGTGAGTTGTACCAAAACATCTACCTAAATCTTGCCTTTGTACGGTTCCTTCAAATAAAGTAATTTGGTGCCCATAAAATATCAACTTTGTGAGAGGGATTTTTGTTACTAAATCATAATCCAAAAGCCACAATAAAAAAACAACCTAATTCTCCTAGGTTTCTGTCTTTCAGAGAGTATTCTAGATAATAATGAGAATTTGTGATTTTTTTGGGGGGGCTCCCTATCCCTGACTCTTCATTGTTACATTGCCCCCTGAATAGGAAAAAAGCCAGCTTTATCATTCCAATTTTACTACAGAAACATTTGTTGGTCAGATAACAGGCTCTTGTTACTAGACTGGATGCAGAGAGGGAAACTGCAGATGTTCTACACATGGTGCTTATCTTTTGATAAAATGCCATGGAGAGCTGGCTTGGGATTTGGTTTGATTTTACTTTGCAAATTGATTGCTCTGGACTTTTAAACTAAAAGTTTAATTTAACCTAGTTTAAACTCAGCTAAGAATTTGGACAAGGTTATTCCTGAAACTTCTCAGGTTTTGTGATTCACTATATCTGTCTTTACAAAGGCTATATATAAGATGGTGGCTAAGAGTTTGCTCTGGAGCTTGATGACCTGGTTTTGCCACTGCCTGGCTCTGTGACTTAGGACAAGTCGGTTGACCTCTTTGGACCTTAGTTCCTCCATCCAGAAGTGGGAGTTGATAATAGCATCGCTGTCATGGGCATCTTTATTTTACAGTGTTTGGAGTAGTCTGGCCTGTCATCATGTTACAAAAAAGACCTAGACTATTTTAGGCCTGATTTCAATTCTCTGTCTTGCTATCAAATGTAATAGTGTGTCTTACTCCATTGATAGACCTATAGAAATAAAACCAGCTGTGTCATTCTCATCCTCTGGAAGAGTATAAACAACCATGTAAAAGTATCTGGGCAGGACCTCCCTGATGGCGCAGTGGGTTGAGCTCCGCAGTGGGTTGAGGCATCCACAGCACAGTGGCACGAGTTCAATCCCCGACCAGGGAGGGGACCCACGTGGTGCAGCCGACCTCTCCTGCCTCCCCGCTGCTCCCCTCAGCAGTGTGTTTCAGTCCGTCTGCCTGTTCTGCTTCCCGCTCTGTCCCTGGTGAATCTGCTCACCTCCCGCGACTCTGGCCCATACTACAGCTCTCGTGTGCATAAATAAATAAATCTTTAAAAAATAGATCAAAGTATCTGGGCAGTATTTAGGAAGGCTTGAACAAAAAAGTGCTCTGCAGTATTTTAAGAAGCATAGTAGATGTTCTAACCCTTATGTCTCTGCCGTGTATCCTCATGTAGGTCAGTTCTCCTTGGTTCTCGAGGACTCGACATATCCCACATCTCCCAGCGACTGGAGAGTCTGAGTGCAGCCACCACCTTTGAGCCTCTTGAGCCTGTGAAGGATACAGATATCCAGGTAAGCTCAGCCACGTGCCAGGACTGGTGCTGGGGGAGCCCTGAGCATGTGCCCCAGGCTGGAGGCCTGGTCTTCTGTTGACTAGCTGATTTAGGAATCCACACATTTCTTTTGTTTATTTTCTTCTTCATTTAGTAAGAGAATGCGAGACTCGGGTTTAGAGGTATAGTGGGGAGCATTGGGTTAGTCTCAGAATGCTGCACAATGCTAAGTTTAGGAAAGCAATTCTGGGGCCTCCCTGGTGGCGCAGTGGGTTAAGCAACGCACTATGAAGCAAACCACAGCCACTGCAGCACGAGTTCGATCCCCGCCGCCGGCCAGGGAGGGCCCCACATGGCGCAGCAGACCTCTCCTGCCTCACCCGCTGCTCCCCTCAGCAGTGTGTTTCAGTCAGTCTGCCTGTTCTGCTCCCCACTCTGTCTCTGGTGAATCCTCTCGCCCCCCGTGCCTCTGGCCTGTACCCCAGTACTTGTGTGCATAAATAAATGAATCTTTAAAAAAAAAAAAAGAAAGAAAGCAATTCTGACCTGTACTTTTTAGATTATTATAATTATGAGATGATTTCTTTTCCTTCCTTGGACTTAGTCCAAGGCACAGACATTAGTTCTAAGTTTCTCTTGCTTTCTCTGCTAGATCTCAGATGATTTTACTATTCATCTTCCACATTCCTTTTCTACATCTTGCTTGTATTGGTTGGCAAGGAGGTGGAGTAATATTTCCTGAAACCTACTCATTGATTTCTAAGAAGTATTTGACTGCATCAGTGGCACCAGGAAGTGGTCTAATAGAGCACTACAGTCTCATTTAGCCTAACATGCCACTGGTAACGTTGATGCTATTGTAATCTAATCAGAACTCTGGGCATGTGTGTGTGTGTGTATGTGTGTGTGTGTGCGTGCATACACATGCACACAGCTCACTCATGCACAGAGTTATTAAAGAAGACACTTGTGGTTTGTTTAATTTTGGGGCATTGTAACTGCATTTGAGTTAGAGGGATGGGACAGTGGCATGCCATTTTTATCTTTGTTTTAGAATGAAATGAAAGGATACAGATTCTCCAAAGGCAAATCTTAGTACAAATGGGAATTATTATGTTATTATTTGGGGGTTTGAGTACCAGTTTAAATTAATACTCTCTAAGACCCTTCCCAAGAACTATTTTAATCCTGCTAATGGCCCCAATTTTGCATTTATTCCAGTTCAGAAACCTGATATCCTGTACTTTGAGTTGAGAATTGAATAACTAGATAGATAGTCATTATTTTCTGTTCTTGATGTGCTCCAGACCGTGGAAATTCAGCACTTCCAATTCTATGCTTTTAGTTTTAGCTGTTCTCCCACCCTCTTTCTGTTTCAACTGCTTGATGTTCTCTATAAACAAAAACATTCAGTAGGAATGAGATGGGTGAATGGGGTAGAGTACAAATAATTTGAGTAATCACCATATATCCCCTAATAATGTAGGAAGAAATGGCGCTTGTCAAAAGGTTGACGTTCAAGTATTTTTAATATTTAATATACCAAAGAAGTTTATTTAAAAATTTATCTCCTCTTTAAATTTTCTTTGCGATCCTCAGCAGCGTTTACTGGTATGCTTCATAAATACCCACTCATGTGGTGCTCCAGGTTTGCTCTGTGGTGTTAGTGACAAGTGTATAAATGCTTTGAGTTACGGTGATCATCTGTTCTAACCTTCTGCTCAGTGCAAGAACACTGTCCTTCAACACCCCCATTAGATGGTTTCTTAGCAATACATGCTCAGTCACACCAAAGAGTGCTTCCTCATTTGGAATGAGTCTGACTTCGTTTGAGTCCTGTGTCACTGGGAAATCCTTGAACTTCGAAGGAAAGGCTGCTTCCATTTTCAGATTTTGCTGCTCAGATGTACCTTTCTGAAATAGCTTCAGAAGTGCAAAGCGGTCAGTCCAAGGCAACTTTTGATGGAATTGGTCATCTGGACTTGAAGTAAAGATTTAAGACTTGCTGGTTTTAAAAGGAATCCTCTGTCACTTCCTCCCCACAAAGGCTAAAAGGACAAAGCTTAACTTTTAAAGGGCTGGGGCTTTGGCTTGATCTGTGCAACTCTAGTTGCTGGTAGGGTTGGAGGTGTTAGGCTGTGTTGTACGGCTCACTTGGCCTATACTTCAGCATCTCCTGCATTCAGTCGAATCATGTTATTGTTTGATGTCCTGTTTAGGAGTCTGATGTTAAGAGCCAAGGCAACTTTTGCCCTTAGCATGGCATGGTTGGTTCTCCCCTTGTTCTCATAATGTGTTGGTTACTCAAGAAAAGTAAACGTGGGCATTTTCTGTTGTCTCCAGAAACACCAGATATACTTTCTGATGGACATTTTTCTCAGTTATTTTAACACCTAGATTGAGAATATAATTCTTTGATCTGAACACAGACCTAATGTATGTTGATGATGTGTTATAAAGTAATAAAGTACAAATTTACACAAGTCAGTTATAGTCTGGGCTTTCTTTCACTAGATTATATGTACACACCAAGAAGACTGTGCAGAAATAACCTAAGGTGGCCATAAAAATGGGAGCTGCAATTTCTCAGCTCTTGGCTGTAATAGTTTGTTGTGGCAGGCCTCAAAATCAAATACAAAGGGTTTAGCAATAATATTATTATTTATAAATTCCCATTAGATAACTAGGGCTACCACAACAAATTACCACAAACTTAGTGGCGTAACATACGAGAAATGTATTCCCTTAAAGCCCTGAAGGCCAGAACTTTGAAAAAGGAGGTTAGCTTGGCTCTAGGGGAGAAGCCTTCCTTGTCCAGCTTCTGGTGGGTCCTGGCATCTTTGTTTGTGACTGCTTAGCTCCAGTGTCTGCCTGCGTCTTCACAGGTTTCTCCTTGTACGTCAAGTCTGCCTTTCCTTTCTTTGATTCGGATACCAGTCACTGGATTTAGGACCTACCCTGCATCTCCAGGGTGATCTCATCTCGAGATCCTTAATTACCTTTCCCTTGCAATGATCCCGTTTCCAAGTGAAGGTCACAGTCATAGGGACTAGGAGTTCGAACTTGGACATACCTCTTTTGGGTGGATGCACTTCAACTTACTGCACTTACACTGCCAGAAATTTAAACTGTAACTTAACTAGTAAGTGAAACATCTTCACATCGACACAGTTGTATGATACCTTGCTAGTTGTTCCAGTAACTGCACACCTGAACAGAGTATCTGATCTCATCCTCAGCCTTCTTTTTCTGGCCTTTGGGGAGTGAGGCTGGCTACCCATTTCTGATTTGAGAGCTCCATAGTGGTTACTCTCCAAACAGGTTAACATCCTGTAATGTGTTTGTGAGATATTTGTATAGATGTTTTTCAATTAAAATAAAATTGTTTCCTTTTTAAAATATTGAATACCTAGGTTTAAGGGTAACTATATAGGTACGATGAAATTGTGATAAGCTTCTTACAGTAGGAGGAGCCTACTATGTATTTTTTTTTTAAAGATGTATTTATTTATGCATACAAGCACTGGGGTACAGGCCAGAGGTGTGGGGGGGTGAGAGGATTCACCACAGAGAGCGGGGAGCA
>JAGFMF010011914.1:6491677-6517087 GCA_019455555.1 Galemys pyrenaicus | reverse complement strand
GGTATAGGCCAGAGGTGAGGGGGGAGAGAGGATTCACCGGAGGCAGAGTAGGGAGCAGAAGAGGCAGAACTACTAAAATACACTGCTGAGGGGAGCAGCCAGCAAGACAGGAGAATGCCATGTTGGTTAGCTCCCTGACCAGGGATCGAACTCATACTGCAGTGGCTGGTGATAGCTTGATAGCACCGAAGACTTTAACCTCTGCACCTTCAGAGAGACCCTGCTCACTGCCTTTCCTTAGCCTAGAATAGCACCACTGAAATGTGCAAAACTTTCCGTCAGTACTACCTCTTTCACAGTCTTCTCATATACCTCTTCCCCACTCTCCAAATGTAGTATTTGGTTTTACTGCTTAGGGAAGAAAACCGAAATGACATTCTGAATGCTCTCCTACAAAGGAAATTTCCACAAATTTAGGTATGTTGCTGGAATTGATTTGTAGCCAAGTTCAAATCTTAAATAAGTGAAAATTCAACTCCTCATAACAAAAAAAAAAAACCAAAAAACCAAACAACCCTGGGCTATGGAGGTCTTCATAATCTGCCTGAATTACCAGATGGAAATCTGTGTTGAGCAATAAATAGAAAAAGGGAGCCTTAACCAGAGACTAGCATAAGTAAGGAAATTAGAGCTGGAAATTGATCTGTCACATACAGCACTAGTAGTGCAATAGTAATTGACTTGTTAAAAACTTGTTTTGCTTATCACACTGTAGTGCTTATAAAATATTCATTATTTCCTTCCTTTTTCTGTCCTTGGAAATGTAAAGTACATCCAAACCACTCTTAGCTTATCTTTTAAATAATCAGGGGGGAAAAAATGAAATGGCTTTGGTTAAGTATAAAAATGAATCACTGGTGGTGTAACCCCATATCACCTAAATTGTTATTTTCATGGTTTATCTTTTAATTTTATACCTTCAGACTTAAGATACTGCTGCTTAAATGCAGCTATTTATAATAGCTAAGAGGAAAACTAGTTGTGTTGCTTGCTAATTGTGTGTTTGTAGTACTGGCAAGTTGTTGGTGGGGAATTGGTTCCAGAAATTCTGTGGCAGTTTGTTGGAAAGAGGGTCAGGCTTGCCTGGAATGATTAGAGTGCTAATAGCAGCCCTTCAGGAATATTACTGCAAACTATTAACACTGAGGAAACGGGCATGGAGCTTTCCCTAGCTGGAATCAGTTGAGGTAAAGTGCAGCCTGCATGGCTGAACAGTGTCTTAATTCTGGGATAATCTTTAAAGAAACACAGTTGTTATTTTCATCTTATTCCAGAAATTGAAAATGCTAAATATATGTACCAAGGCGAGGTCTTATCAGAGCTGCTTTAGGAAATTTAAGGAAGAGATGAGGTTTCTTTCATAAGCGTTCCATCTATTTGTGTGTTGATCTGGGTAACAATTCTGAGATACGGTTTAAGTAGCAAAACGTAGCTATCTTTACGTTCTGTTGTTCCTGCTCTTAATGTGTGCTTTTGCCATCTAACCCAAACTGGACGATCAGATTGGACTGATAGGAGTCAAACTGTTTTAACTATATTCACACACTATGAAAGTATGAGAGACCATGGGACCATCTTAACAGTATGAGGGGTTTTGGTAAAGCATTTTTTGTTTATTGACCTCCTTTTTATAGTCCCCTTACCCCTAAGAGAGTCAACAGGAAGTTCATGGCAACTTTTCTTGTGAGTTGTGGTCCCCCCCCCCAAATATTTATTTATTTATGCATACAAGAGCGGGGTACAGGCCAGAGGTGTGGGGGGTAAGAGGATTCACCAGAGACAGTGAGGAGCAGAACAGGCAGACTGACTGAAACACACTGCCGAGGGGAGCAGCGGGCGAGGCAGGAGAGGTCTGCTACACCATATGGGTCAGCCCCCCGGGCAGGTGGCAGGGATCAAACTCGTGCTGCAGTGGCTGCGTTTTGCTTTACAGTGCATTGCTTAACCCATTGTGCCACCAGGGAGGCCCTCTTGTGAGTTTTTAGAGGACTTTAATGGGCATTTGACTCTTGTCCCTTCTCAGCTTATCATGGCTGACTGTCCTGGACTTAAAGTAACTTAGAGTTAATGGTTCTTGGGTTCACTAGCAAATGATCCTATTCTTACAGGATTCAGAAACCCTTTCTTGGAGCACAAGTACATCTTAGGCCAAGATTCAGTGGTTGTAGCTGAATTGTATGTGGAAAGACGCATCTCACTGCCCTGGTTCTCGGTGGGGGCGGTAGTGGTGCCAGGCTTTGTCTCTTGTGTGAATACGGCGATTCCACCTCACCCACACTCAATAAACATATTTTTTGTTCCTTGTTATTAAGCCCTGACTCAGTGTAAATCTCAGAGCTGGTAAAAACCAGTAAACATGCACAAAGAAAAATAGTGTCTTCACAGAGGCAGGTTAATGTGCCATCCCGTTTGTGTTTATAATTAGGTAGTCTAATGCTGACTGCTCTGGTAAGTACTGAAATGATTCGTTTTTCTGCCCGTTGGTGATAAGGGAAAAGGTAGGCATTGTGGTCTGGTGGCAGAGTACACCGGTACATTACATTTCCTGTGAATGGAATTAAAAATGGTAACTGGAGTAAAAATGGCTTTACGGCATTGTCTGTGGAAATGTGAAAACTGCTTTCATGTGAGCCAAGGATATAAAATTTCAGCCTTTTTACTTACCCATTCACACTTACTCCTGAACGCAGGGCTTTCAGACGAGCAAGTAAATGGATGCTGAATGCATTCTGAGCAAGCAGGAAATGACAGGCTTTTTTGTCTTCCCAGAGGTTTCTTACATCCTGTAGTGAGCAAGGGAATATCAATTACCAACTTAAAGAAGAAAGAGGTTGGAAGCGTTCTGTAAAGAGTATTTTGGAAGAAGCCTATGGCTAAAATATTTATCTAACAATTTAACAGAGCACTTCAAAATTGGCCAGACCCTGGCACCTTTGAACTGGAGCTGAGTGGCCCCTCCCTCCCTCACATACCGTCTCTTAACCTGCCGATATGTATTGATGCCCTTGCGCTCTGAGGTGGGGCGTGTGTATTATCATCTTCGGGCTGGTGTCTCTAAATCGCTTGGTTTCAGGAACCAGAAGTGGGCACGTCTTTTTATCTGCTGAACTAGGTACTGGAGTGGAGTGATTTCGAAGGCCATTAAGACCTCCTCGGGTATTGAATGCATTACTGTGGACTGTCCGTCATTCGCAGATGGCAGCCCTTGACCCGGTGGGCCGCTTTGATCTGCTGGGTTGTGCCCTGTGATCGCTTATTTCCAGTTTGGGCCGTGTTCGATCTGAAGCTTTTCAGGCCTGCAGCTTGGTGTGGCTCCCTCGGCTGGTGGCGGTCGCAGAGTGCGCCTCCGCAGCGCACCCCGGACACCTGGGTCTGCTGCCTCCACTGCAGGTGCAGTCTGTGAAGAAACTGAGAGGGGCTCAGGTTGGGAGCTCTTGGTTTTGCTTTCCTCTCTTTGTTTGGTTGGGACCCAGAAAAGAAACTGGGGAGAGGCGTAGGAAGGGCAACTCTCTTTAAGGTCCCAGGTTTCTAGGACCTGTGCTTAAATTTGTGTGTGCAGAACTCTAAGAACCAGCGTGTGTGTTGCTTTCTTTTAAAGCATTTCCCTTTTCACAAATGGTTGGCTTCCATTTGCACTTCAGACGTGGAGAGGTTGAGTGAGTCCCCCAAGCGTAGGTAGCTGGCAGCTGAGCCGAGACGAAGGTCTTAGGTCTAACAGCCCCTGTTCTGTAACACTGAAGATCAGCAGCCGTGCACATGCCACTTTAATTATCCTGGAGGACAGAAGGCCAAGTCCTTGCTTCTCACCATGGAGTGGCTGTGAGGCTGAGATGCCATCAGCAAAATCCTGCCTGTGCTTTTCAGAAAACCGCAGCGCTCTGAGCACTGCAGCAGAATCTGCTGAGCAGGGCTGGGCGTGACAGCTCCAAGAAATTGTGCAGAAAGACCCCGGTCTTACTAAAAAGCACACAACTAGAACTGGGTTATTCAATTAATTTACCAAACAAAGGGGAGGATGAGGTCAGCAGAATGTAAATGGGAGTGGATATACTGGCTGATTTTCATTATTACTATTTGATTTGGTTAATTTTTTGAAAGTCATGAGCAGAAGGATAAGGGGAAAAGTTTTCTCTACTCCCTTTATTCAAACAAATTTTTATTTTAAAAAGCGTAGGGACAAGTAGAAACAGTCATAGAAAACCGTCTGTGTGCTTGATTGGTTCAAGATAGCAAAATACGCCAGTGCGATGCTGTCTGGTAGGACTTTCTCCTCTCTTTGAGGTTCTTTCTTACCCGTAGAACCTCTTAGTCCATCTCAGCAGTGCCAGTCTCTGAATGTGTAGGGTCTTCTGGGTCCTTGAAAGTATGGTTCTTCGCAGTAGCCCCTGATTCTGTAGGCCACAGATACCAACCGCTCAGTTATTGAAGGGGAACTGTAGGTCGGTGGTGTTAAGGGTGCTTATTGAATCAGCTTTTCAAACAAGTTGCTTTTTGTCTCCCAACTTGTCTCAGACAGAGATACTTTGATAAAGTACAGTAAATGAATTATTAGAAATTTAAGCCATGCAAAATACATGCTCTGGTTTTTTTAAAAATTAGACTCAATAAACATAAATTTATTCTTTCAGATTGCTACAAACGTTTCTTTTTAATAATAATAAAAAAAGATTTGTTTATATTTGCATACAAGAACTGGGGTGTAGGCCAGAGGTACAGGGGGTGAGAGGAGTCACCAGAGACAGAGTAGGGAGCAGAACAGGCAGATGGACTGAAACACACTGCCGAGGGGAGCAGCGGGCGAGGCAGGAGAGGTCTGCTGTGCCCAGTGGGTTCCCTCCCTGGCCAGGGATGGAAGTCATGCCACAGTGGCTGGTGATAGCTTGATAGCCCTGTGCCACCAGGAAGCCCAGACTGCTGCAAACATTTCTAAATGCTTATCCTCTCTTTTTGTCCTTATTTGCTGCAGAATGAGGGCAAGCCGTTTGCGGACTGGCATTCCTCCAGCCGTACTTTGAGGAGCACTAATTTAAAGAGTTGTGATTTTTCCTCCCCTCTTTTCCTTCTGGCTCCCTTCCTTCTCTCCCTTCTCTTGCTCCTTTCTTTTGTTTAGCTTGAGTGTCTACGCCATGTAAGTTTGAACTCCTGTCTTATGTCTTATGTCTTATGTTTCTTCTGAAAAACAAGGAGGCAAAGCTAAGGTTAGTTGAACATTTATTATGTCCAGACCCTGTACTGGGCAATTTTCTGGGTTTCCTCATTCACTCTTTCCTGTTACCGCCTCAGACAGATTTCACTGAAGAGGAACCCAAGGCCTGGTGAGGCAGGGAACGCTTCCTCCTGGTTCCAGTTCAGTACTGAGCCCTAATCCCATAGGTTTTAAGTTTCAGTTGTAGGCCCGCCCTGGTGGCACAGTGGGTTGGGCAACGCACTATGAAGCAAACAGCAGCCACTGCAGCACGAGTTCGATCCATGCCTCCCCGGCCGGGGGTGGGACCCACAGGGTGCTGCAGACCTCTCCTGCCTTGCTTGCTGCTCCCCTCAGCAGTGTGTTTCAGCCCATCTGCCTGTTCTGCTCCCCGCTCTCTGTGGTGAATCCTCTCACCCCCCCCCCCCCCCCCCCCCCCCCCCCNCTCTGTGGTGAACCCTCTCCCCCCCCCCCCCCCCCACACCTCTGGCCTGTACCCCAGTGCTTGTATGCATAAAAAAAAAATCTAAAAAAAAAATTTCAGTTGTAGACTAAGGCTGTTTTTGGGAAAGGGGTGAATTTCCAGGAGATGTATTTGAATGAGGAAGGTAGTGGAAGTGTGAAATAGACATATATAATAGATTGCTCATTTAGAGCAAAATAAAGAGTAGAAAACCCATAGTGGCAGAGAACGATGTGCCAGCTTTTGAATGGATTTGGTGGGCATTGCTCTTACTCATATCATTGTGGTAGTAAAATAATGTTGATTGAGGGAGAAGCTAGGACAGACTTGATACAAACTCCTGCTGGTATTTGGCGGGGAAGGGGGTGAGATGGATTTTGCAGGAAGGCCAAACCTGCTTCACCATTTATCTCCAGGTGCTTGCTTTTTTGCCTTCATTTTCTGCTTGCTGAGATGTCAGTATAATTTACTACCTAAAGCACAGCCTATTACTTCTCAGTTTTGGTACCCTACAGGTACACTGTGAAGGATTCTGTGAAATTCTGGAGCAGCTTTTAGTTTTGAAATACCAAGGCTTTGTGCTTGTGGAAAGAGGTTGTGTTCAGCTTCTTGCTTGATCATCTTTGTTTTGTTTTGCTTCTGAAGCCAAACTTGAGCTAGAAGGATGATGCTTAAAGCAATTTAAAGGGCACATCAAATTTTTACTGTAATCCTAAACTATTGATTGTTGACTTATTTGTAGGTTTAATGCAGACCCATTTCCTTACTTAGCGTCTGACTGGCCATTAAGCCCTGGCAGTGTGCCGGAATGTGGAAATCTTGCATCTTATAATAAGATTTGGCTGTCTAAGGGTATTATGTGCATTTAGTTTTTAAAGAGACAGACAAGGCCCTCAACTTTGTGTTTGTACTCTGGAATACAGAAAATAATTTCTCTAGAGTAGAATTACTCATTTTCAAGGATAGCATGAAAGTGAGGAGTTGACATTCACAGGATGTTAATACCTGAAGTCATGTAAATCGGTGCCCTTTGTACTGAGCGCCCCTTTTAAATGAAGGCAAAATAACATGACGGAATCATGAAGAGAAGCCCTCGCGCAGAACTGAAGAAGCGAGGCAGTGAGTGTTTTACAGTAGGTCACTGTTAAACGCTCCCATTTAAGTGCTCTCGGCATTTGCCGTGTGCCATTCTCCCAGTGTGGAGCTGAAATGCTGGCTGAGGAGCTGGTACAGTGTCGTGTGTCCTGGCTACAGAGGGAGCCAGGCTCACAGGGTGGGAGGAGAAGTAATAATTGGTTGCAAAAGACGGTCACCCCCTTTTACAACCTGGGTATCTTTTGACTAGACTAGAGGTTGAGCCCTTACCTCTTGAGTGGGCACAGATGGAAAGATGAGAAAGCGACATAAAAGTCAGGATTTTGACAGTGTTAATGAGAGCTGCATGACTTTATGAGGGAAAATTCACTTTCCCCCTAATTACAGAAGTAAGACCTGCATCACGCAGAGAACTGGGAAGTAACTCCATATTGCACTTTCCTGACTGCCCCGCGGCCCCTTGCAGTTGTCAGAACAGCCACCCTTTGGGGAGTACTGAGTTTTAGGACTGGCTGTTATCTGGAGTAGTTGCTGCTGATGGGAATATGTTTCTTTTCTTCCTGTCAACATTAGCTGTGAGATGGTGGCAGTGAGATTGGCTCCCAGCGCCTGGCAGCACGCACCCGCCCGCCCGGGCTGTCTCTTGAGGGGAGAATGAGCACTGTCTGGGTGTGCCTCGTGCGGGGCCCAGTGGAGAGGCTCGTTTGGTTTTCTTGGTGCCCGACTTGATCTTGAGGGTCTTAAGAATTTTCTGTTTATAGCGAACTGGGGTTTGGGGTGAGGCTGTTGAAACTCACTTGTCTTTTCAGGAGTTACTATACATAAAGCCAAATTCTACGTAGAGGAGTTGAGGGGGGGAGAGATGACCAAGGGAAGGGGGCTGTTTGGTTGTGTTTCTCATGTTTTAGGAACGAAGTTATACATTAATCGAGCACCCAGCTTCCTGCGTGCTCTTTCCCACTTGTTGACTGTTAATCCTGTTCCGTCTTGGGGCTCTAGGGGAGTGTCGGGCTGGGGGTTATTTTGGAGCAGCGAACATGTTGCAGAGCCTTCGGGCGTCTGGGATTTTCGTCTCGCCTCTGTCTTTGTGCTGGCTTTCTGTCTCAGCTTGGTTTTCATCTTCTGCCCCGTTCTCCTCATGACCTTGATGCTGTCGGCAACGGGACAGAAGCCCTTTGGTCAGTGATTCCAGAGCGTGGCGCCCTGGCCAGCCTCGCTGACCTCATCTGTACACTTCATAGGCACCACCGCCGGAGCACCGAACCGAACCCGAGTCTTAGGAGGCGGAGCCCAGAATCTGCTTTATCCAGCCCTCTAGTTTGTGATCCACCTGGCTAGGTGCTTGTGTTGATGGGGTGCAGTGTAGGTAAGCCCTGTTTTTCCAGTCATCTCACCAGCCTTTAACTTCAATCCAGTGTGGTCAGTGCTGACCTTTCACTAACCAAACCAGTGCCAGCCTGTAAAGCATTGTACTTATCTTGAAGTGTTTGAATCCACAACATTTTATAACCACCCTTGTTTGTAATCTTTGTTTCATCAGGGATGTGGTAGTCCCGGATGTTAAAAATTTATGCTTAAGAACTTGCGATTTATAATTGGTCATTGATTACTTTTTCAGGGTGGTGGTGTTGAATCTGATATCTAGGCTGTACTCAAGATATGCTGCCTAAAAAACAGTCAGAAGCCCACAGGGGAGTGAAGGAGAGAGAGACAGAGGAAAAGGAAGTGGGGGATTAATAATCCCATCTTGGCTAATCATCATTATCCTCTCTGATCGCTGAGCGGATGTGCTATTGCCCCTGCAAATGTTAATAATTCATGGATGGACTATGCCAAAGGGAGGCCTTAAATCTGGTCTCTCAGCAGATTAAATACACCGTCTGCCATCAGTGGGAGCCAGAAGAGATGAAAGATGGACTTGTTGTTTTTATTCTCTAACCTCATTTTCTCTTTCTCCGTAGCGCCTCTCATTCTCATTGTCTTTCTTTACCTTTCATTTGCTTCTCTCTTTACCTCCCTCCCCCATTAATGAGCCCCGGGGACCTGGGGTCTACTGTTAATGACATTTGATTTTACTTTTTCTTAGCTGCTAGTAACAACAGATGCTATGAGAAAAAGCAGAGAGCAGAATAAGTATTTCCTTGGAAATGTCTAAATCAGTCTGCATATTTGAAAAAATGTATTAAAATGTGCAGCCTGTATTTTAGAAAGCATTTGAAATGGCTTCTCTTTGGTTTGAAGAATAATCTTGTTGTATAGGCCATTGAGTGTGTGTGTGTGTACACATACAGTCTTCATGTAGGTCTTGTGGCACTTTGCTGTTCTATAGATGAGGAAACTGAGGCCTTAGGTGAATGATTTGTGTAGGGTTACTTAAAGCCCAATTCTTTTGACTCCAGTTTCAGTATGCTTTTCACTGGAATTATTTACTTCTTGATTTTAGAAATCATATGTAGATAACCTAATGGGGTATTTCACCAGATTAAGTTCTAGTAATATTCAGTAGCTTCACAGAATCACGGCAAGCATATGTAAATTTGCCAAGAGGCACCATGGGATAAGTCTGATGACAGTCACTTTGCCTAGAGGGGCCAGATAATGATTCTTAACATCATAGAGGTGAAGCAATGTAAGTTGAGTACTTAACCCTGTGTGTGACTCTGTTAAGTTCCCGAAGTAGATAGAACATGGTCCCCATCTTTATTAAATTTTCAGTGTTTTAGGTCTACCCAAGGGTATCTGGCTACTTGAAATGCCCGAGTATTGACTGGAAATGTTTTGGTTTCCCCAGGTGTTTGCTGGAGGATTTAGTGGTAAAAAGCACGTTAATAAATCTCCACCATTGTTTTAAAAATGATTTTGCGAATGACACTGCCCGTGGAATAAAGAATGGTATGGAGGAAAAGACTTTTAAATCAGTCTGATTCTCCAAGAATTGTTTTAGAATTACAGGTTCTTATGTTCCTCTTTTAGACACGGGGCGGGGCAGTGGAGGGGTAAAACCTGACTGCGCTCTGCTCTGCAGGCGGGCTCATCCCCGGGCGCGCTCGGGCACCCTCGCTGGTGGCGGCTGTGTCCGGCCAGCCCGGACAGACGCTCGCTCGCCCGCTGGCTCGTGGGCAGGGGCGGGCAGGCACCTCCTCGCCCCCTGGGCTTCGTGCAGGACCCACTCCTGTGCGGAGTCCCCAGGCTCCCGTCTCCAGCTCGTCGCGCCTTATTTCTTACACACGTTGACTCTGCTTATTGTTTCTGTTTCTATATTTTGAGGTCAGCATCTTTGAATATAATTTTATTACATTTTGATGTTCGATTTTATTTATCGCTTTGAAGAATCCCATGTTCAACTTTATAATAGTGAGATTCTTTCTCAGAAAAACTTCAGAAACCTGTATTTTGTATGTCTTGTATTTGAAATTCAGACCAGATAACACAATAAGTAGTTTTCCCTTGTTTAAATCGTTGAGGGTTGGATAATTTTAGAAATCCTTTTTTTCTGTTGAGATGTCTTTTACTACTACTACTACTGGTGCTACTATTTTTATTATTTGTTATCAATTTCTGACTTTATCAGTGTTTTCTTGATATTAGTAGAAAAATGTGTGCAGCAGAACAATTACATGAAAATTAAGGTTTTATCAGTTTTTCTAAAATAATAGTAATAATATAATGGACCTTGCTTCACAGTCACCAAATTTAAACTCTAAATATCTGTATTTATAAAAGAAATCTGGGGCAATCTTAAATTTTAGTATTCCTTCAAGTAACAGCTTTCCTGCTGAATTTAAAACAGAATTTGTTTAAAAGAATGCTATTTACAATCAACCTGATAAGAAACTCATCTGTTATGTAAAATACCTTGGAAGCAAGCAGCCATTCCATCATCATCCCCCGTGCAGAAACTTAAAATTCCTTAAAATCTGGGACTCAAGCACACACCCGAGCAGTTTTCCTCAGTATAGTGTCCCCTTGTGCTGTGTGAAGGGCCTTCTCTGCAAACAGGAAACCTAGATCCTGAACTCAGAACCCGAAACAGACAGACACACGTACAGCAGACACACAGGGAGAGAGCTCTTGTCACTCGACGAGTTTCTGAAACTGGAGGAGAATTTGAGGAAAGATGGTTTCTCCTCCCATTTTAATGCCTGTTCCCTTTAGTAGCTGCATTTACTGGGGAACTTGAAAACATATTTGATATGGAAATATTTCTTCTGAAATTACTTTCACCTACATGAATTAAATTTACAGCCCACTTCTAAACCCTGCTCCCTCCCTTCTTGGTTTACTGGTTGTAGCTGGGGCCGGAACCCCACCTGGAGGCAGTGGGAACTCAGCCTCTAAGTAGAGAGCTTTCTTTGGCCTGTTGCTTGTTGCCTCTTGGGCAGAAAGTCTGCATATGGGCAACCAGAATAAACCTTCATTTATTTTACTGCTGAATAAAGTATGCAGAAATCCTCTGATTTTTATTGACTGCCTAAATCTAGAGTTCCTCACTTAAAATGATACGCAAGGTGAAGTGTCACTGATGAAATAAGCAGGTTGCGTCTCTGTTCATAGTTGATTTGTCAGGATAAGCCAGCTGTGCTTACTGCATAACTGACTGGGCCAGGACCATCTCATCTTCCCTGAACCTCCGTGACTTTAGATGCAACTGAGAAGGAAGCCGACTCTGGGAGCTGAGTACTGCATGTAATGACGCTTAGTCACAGAGGAGTTTGGTGTCTCTGCACGCTGGCCAAGAACCACCTCACATCTGTCTTACTACGTAAGACTGCAGTTACTCCCTCAGGAAACTGAAGAGGCGTAAGCAAACAAAAACAAGTAAAAGTAATATTTAGCTCCTTTTAAGTAGCTGCCTGAGCCTACCTGCGCAGGACCAGCGGACACTGATCGAGATCAATGAATTAGTTGTGTTGAGTGCCCACTAAGGACCCTGTGGCAGGCACTGATGGTAATTAGACTAAACATAAATTCTGGATACTGCCCTCTGGAAGCTCATTGTCTGCTACCCGGAGAGCTAACACTCCTATAACAGGATCATACTGTCCCAGGCAGAGTAATGTGACAGGCAAAACTGAATGGAAATGACAAGAGATTGCTAAATGCTGTGGGGGTCCAGAGAGAGGGAAGGGGATAGTGATAAGTGGATTGTGGGCTAGTTTGGAAGACCTTTTGGAACAGACGGGATCTGAATGGGCCTGGAAAGAGCAGATGGGTCTACAGGACGTGAAAGCTGTGTGGAAGTAATAACCTGACCAAAGTCATGGAGGTGAAAACAGAAGTTCCATGCTAAGAAATGAAGCCTCTCAGAGGGGCACACAATGTGGGGGGTGCGTGGCGGGCAGTGTGACGCAGGCAACAGTGGGAGCAGGTCTCTGTCAAGGAAGGACGGAGGGTTTGGAGAAACCTGTGGAAGCTGCTTGGCCGGTGGAAGGCTGCCTTCTGGAGCGTGCTCAAGGGAACTGTGGCAGTCCAGCCAGTGGTGAGCGCCACCTTGGTGCCTGGTGAACTGAGAGGGATATTTAGAAATAATTGAAGGTTTGAAGCAAGGAGTAGGATTGGTGCTGGTGGTCAAGGTTGAGAAACTAGGCAGATTAGCTAGATTGAGAGGTGAGATTTTGTTTCAGTTTTTGATGACCTGACAGGACATAGTCCTGGAAATGCCCCTGAAACTTTAGAGATGGTGTAGTACTGCTCAGACAATCACGCAGAATTTTTCAGAGCCGCTGGTCTAGAGGTAAGAGTTGCAGCAGTGAAAAGGAATGTATGGGAGGGGAAAAGGTAAGGTGTGGCGCAAAGCAGCAGGACAGTCTCAGGGCAGAGAGGAACTGGGGAGGGGTGGGGGAGATGGAGGGCAGTAGAGGTGGGCTGGGAAGGAAAAAACCAGGATCTAGCTTTCCCCTGAAGGCTGCTGGCAGCGAGCAGTAGCCGCCCAACTCACAAGGTCTCTCCTCAGCTCTTAAAAACACCTAACCACCAGCGATTGTACTTGATCTTCCCAGCAGCCTGTGAACCTGGCGGAAGGAGGACAGAGCTCACCAGGTATCTATCTGTAAAAGTTTCATTTTGGGGTGAAACTCTGTATATGGTCTGTATTTTAGAGCCTGACAGTTGTGCCCTTAAATGTGGTTGTTTTTCCTGGTGATTGTTACCATCTTCTTGAACCACAGACTTTCAGAGGCTTACTTTTTCTTTTCTGCAATTTTATTTATTCTCTATTTATGTGATAAATGATTAATAGGTAAAACACAAAACAGAATACTGCTACTACACCTATAAAAGCGTGGACCTAAGGAAATTTGCACGATCTTCCTCCCCCCCCCTTTTTTTTTTTCATACCCAGAAATCTTTTAGACCAATTAATTACTTGAAGGAGAAAGTCAAAGAGAATTTGAAATCTGGATATCTTAACTTGGAAGAAGTGTTCCTATTTGTTAAAAAAAAAAAATTCTGTCTTCTATACCTGTACTTTGCTTAAAAATTTTTTGATAGCAGAGCTAGGAGAATCTGTAAAGAGATGGAAATAGGAAAAACAAACTGGAGACCTTTCTATTATTTAAGAGTCTCATTCTTGTGAATTCTCAGGAACTATCTAAAGGCATGCTTTGTTGCAATTTTGTATGAAATACTGTTTGAAAATTCAAGCCCGATGTGAAATTTGGAGATCTTTCAAATACACAGGACCTCATAATACACTCTGGTTATTGTGTAGTAAGATCCATTTGTCTTTACACATTGGTTTTTATGCATGGATGTGACATATAGATTAGCTGCTGCTGTTCAGACTGGTGCGGTGCTCAGGGTTCTGAGAAGATGGTGCTGGTCTCTGCCTGTGAGTGAGCTGGCCTGCTTTGGTCCTGTGCATTAACAGACATTTGAGTTTTGGATGCTTAGGGCCATGGAACCAAAATGCAAAATCACACAATGAATTACCTAATAGATCTTTGGGAGTGGTTCACTTGATGCGTATCTAGTGATAAGGCAAGTAGGGAAAGCCTCCTTCACGAGGTGACGTCTTTGCAGCACTTTTTACTATCTCCGTGTTTATATTCAGGCATCTGGGGTCTGCTAGGAGAGGCAGGTCAGTGAACACTTCTCAGTAAGTCTGCTCCAGGGTCCTTTGCAGCCAGAATGTTCTGCAACTCATTGGTTTCCTTGGGATGCTCATAGACTGAAGACAGTCTGAACTGGTTTACAGTGTGTTCTAACGTCACACTGGCGAGGAAAGACTCAGTGAAGTAGGTAGGTTTGTGGGGGTTTTTTTTTTAGCAATTAAAGATAGTTTTTTTTTTTTTGGTTTTTTTTTCCGTTCCCCTGTAGTGAATTTCAGTTGTCTTCCTGAGGACTAGGTATTAACCATCAGTGAAATGGTTTCACAGTAGCCACACTTAGGTCTTTGGGTTCTTTTTTCCCTTGTCCCCTCCATCCCTAGACAAAGATTCCTATTGCTGCCTATCCACTGTGCGCCAATACAGTATTTATTTGATCAGAAACAAAAGAGTTTGCTTCTTGTACTGATTCAGAGAAAGGTCCCCTTGGATTGCCTTTTGTTCAGTAATTGGAGCATAAGCTGAGCCTGGTTAATTTCAAAGCTACCCCCAGCATACATCCCCTCCTCCCCTCCTCCTGCAGTGTCTGAGCTACTACTGGTACCTGGTATTGGGTCTGGATAAAAAATAAAAGCTTGAATTGTTGGATGTTAGCTATAACTACTGTGACATCTGATGAGGCCCCCAGGTCACTGTTGGTACAGTTGATTTGAAGTTAGAGTAAGAAACGAAACTAGAAAGCGCTTCAGCTCCATAGCACTTTGTTAACACATGCACCTCCAAATTATGCATTTGGTGTTATCACAATGAATAAAACAAAGAAAATCATGAGTTGATTTTTATGTTCGTAACATAAGTTCTCTCATTGTTATTCACTGTACAGACAAAAGTGTGTTCCTTTGTCCATTCTTTCTGGTTTGGCTTTTTTTTTTTTTTTTAAATTAAGGCAGAAACATCCAGAATATCTCAACTCTAAGCATTTAATTGGGAAAAGTTCTGATTTAAGAAATATTAGATAATTACATTAGTTTTGTTTTTGTTTTTTTTTAAGCAACGAAGCCTAACTTGGTTGTGCCTCTTTAAATAATAAAATGATTGTAGGTGAATAAGAGTCATAAGTAGTCAAATTCTGGATGCTAAGTAGCCAATTTAATATTTGTATAAAAATATATTATGAACTTGGCAAATAGCATGTGTTCTTCAGCTTCTGCAGTATAAGTGTTGGTTTTGCAACCAAGAGATTGTGGTTGTGGGGTTTGTCGGATTTGTTTTTGGGAATGGAATGGTCTTTTCATTATTTTGCAGCCTGCGCGGTAATGACGGCCCACTACCCTACTGGCCTGACTTTAATCATCTGGTGCCCGATTCTTAATGTGGTTTCATCTTTGCTTTTTCACAAGCTCCCCTGTAATTGCCCAGTTGTTTGCTGCATTGAATTTCTTTTCGTGACAATGGAAAATACATGTTAGTATTTTAACGTAGTCTTTAATTTTTAGGTTATACATTAAAACAAGGAGGAAAAAAAATCCCTTTCTGAGGAGCACTTTTAAAACCATTATGGTAGAATGAGAATATTCATTACTTACACATCATATATTTCCCCCTAAATGTTGTACAAAGCAGTGACAGTTGAGCTGAGCATATGTTAATAAAAGGTCTGCATTTTCCTGTGTCACTGACAGTTTCATTGGCTCTATATTCCTGAAATGCAAATAACCTTGGTTCTGTTCAAAGCTATAATTAATCTGAATAGTTATTTAAACAGTATCGAAATCTTTTAACTACTGAGAAGCCAGCTATTTAAGGTGGTAACATGCAGTTCTGCTGGGAGGGTAGTGCAGCTGACACGGCACGGTGATCTGGGATCTCGTGTATGTTGAATCTACACATTCTGTAGACTAAAATGGCAGAATCTGTCTGCTGCTGTATAAAATCTTTTAACTACCATTTATTTTAGCATCATGGCATGTGCAAATTCCTGCTGCTCAGTTAAGGGACCAGCTTCACAACTGGTGTTACAATCTGTGGCCACAGCACTGCATCACAATGCAGCAAATGCATTTTCCACATTAACCAAACATGACAGCTGAAACGATTATTAACCTTGCAAGATGTCGGAAGTCATCAAAAATTCACATCAGAGTAATTGCAGTGGCTTGGGTTGAAAAAAAGTATCATAGCATTTCTTGCCTACATGTTGTCTCACCCCTTCTTAAATCTTAACTTGGTACAGTCCGTTAACAATAAAATACCCTTCTGTAACCTATAAACTGTTACTCCCATCAGTTTGTGCTTTCAAACTGATGCCTGACTTCTCTGAATCTGGAGAGCAGCAGGAAGGATGGTGCTGTGCCCCAGGGGCTTCATGCGCCCTTTCTAAGGGGACCGACCCTGCGGTCTCATTGTCTAATTCACTCCTTAGTGCTTCAGTCATGTCAACATTTGCAGGGTGTTCTCTCTTCCTTTTTCTTCTCTTTCTCTCTCCCTCTCCCTCTCTTTTCTTCCTCCCTCCCCTCAACTCCCCTTTTCTAATTCTGGCTGTTTGGAGTGGGAAAAACTTGAGCCCTGGTTCCAGCAGAGCTCATCCCACATAGACGGTCTGGAAGAGCTGCGGTGACCGACAGCATCAACCAGTCTTCAACTCCTTAAATTTGAGAGCTGCAGGTAGGGTTGCCTGTGTGTTTTACAGACATATGCAAAGATAAGGGCACCCTGGCGAACAGTAGGCAGCATGTTGTCGCAGAGTCTCTGAAAAACAAGGTTTTGGTTTGTTAAAAATTTTGAGATAAATTCAGAAGCATTTAACTCATTTCCTATAAAAGTACTTTTTCTCCTGAGAATTGTTCAGATCTGTGCCTTGTCACTCTATTAATTTTTCCTCTAAAAAAAAAATTATTGGGTGGGGCAGAGAGGTGTTTGCGTAAAGATTCAAGTAGTTGGTTATTTAGAATGTTTGCAGATCTCATCTTTAGGTGCTGCTGTGGACTCTAGGATTTTTTTTAAAATGATGAACATGAAGTGCAGATTTCTTACTTGAGGTGAAATACTAAAATTGAATTTCTTTTCTTAGCTAGAACCAGATCCTCCTTTGGGACTGAAGGTGGTGTGTGGAGGAAGAAATTTTGTCATTTTATTTTGTTTTAGGGAAAAAGTAGTATTAGAGGTATTTGGAATGATCTCACAGGAATTGCTCTAGCATAAGACTGCTAATGTGGAAAATTAAGTAGTAGGGTCAAAGATGTGAATTCTTCAGATTACCAAGTGTTGGCAATTTAAATTAAGACAGTTACTTTTCATTTATTAAATTCATCCTCAAAAGAATATGATATGAGCCCTCTAAGTATATTTCAGATTTTGGTGTAGAGAATGTGAGTTGTGTAAGGGAGAACTTCCTAAGTCATGTAAGCATTATCAGGAGAGAAATAAAATTAAAATACTGCCTATCACACTTGTGATGCCTTGATTAATATTAGAGATGAAGTGCTTTTAATTCAGCATTTTTAAAGCAGCTTGCATGTTGTCTTTCCTTGAAAAAGCAGAACCAAAAACTGTCAAAGATGTATGTCTTTTTATCCCAAGAATGCATTTGTATCTTGGGACCTGTAGGGTCTGGACTTCTTTCCGAAGCATGGACTTGGAAATTGCTCACCTAGTTAAGAGATTCAGGTCCCTTGGAGGTGTGGGACTTTCTTGCACTCTTAACAATAGGAAGACTTGAGGAGCTGTCAAGTGGGGAATGAAGGAGAGCTGCTCAGGGAAGGGTGAGGACTGTGAGAATTTCACTCCTCTCAGCCTTGGAGGTTCAGGTTTACACGACTGATTCCTTTAAAACTCTGACCGGGTGCAGCATTGCAAAGAATTGATTTCTGAGATGAGACAATGAGCTGTGGTTTGCATTTTGTAAAGATGGAGGAAACCTCTAACACTGACCCTGTATGGGAGATGACTCATTTATTCCTGTCTTGGTACAGTTGCAAATTATTTTCCTTTGTCTGAAGTGGGTGGATGCCAACGCCTTCATCAGAGCTCCTTAATTTAATGTATGGAAAATGTCTCAGCCACCATTTTTAACAATTAGCTGTATCATGGTTGAGGTGAGCTGGGTTCTGAAGGCAGCTGCAGGGCCGTTTCATTTACATTAGGTTCTGTGGCACAAGAGCTTTGTTACTGTAAAACTCAGAAAATGAATTTGCACACTGCATAAAAGAGTTCTTTAGGAGGGTGGAGAACATTCCCAGAAAGAAAATGGAATCCTTTTGTCTACAGTAAGTATTTCTTACATATAGTGGTGAGAGGTTGAGAATTTGTCTTTGGCTGAGAGGACAAGATGACTTTAAAATGAACGCTGAAATATTAAAGGTGTAACACAGGTTTCTGGATGCGTGTTTTAATGTGTGTGTTAGAAACCAAGTGTGATAGATATACTTGCAATACAGGTTTTATGAATGATTTTAGCACATGCTTTCAATTAATTATTCATTGGTAATTTAAGTTAATGAGAAGTATGAATTTATCACTAGCCGAAGATGAGGAAAAAGAAGAAATCCAAGTATGGTATATTTAAGGGTGTTCAGGCTGCTCTTCACTGGCTTTTTACAGTGTGTTTTTTATTCTTAACAGAATTGCTGAATTTTAGTTTAGTTTTTTGTTTTTTTAAGAAAACTCTCCCATGCTAATGATCTATAATGGCTGATTAAAATGCACAAGAAAACATGTTTTAACAAAACAAGATCTTGTCTTTAAAAAATAAGTAGATTCAGACTTTACTCTCATTCATGGGGATAATTTTTAGTGCCTTCGTTTAATTAATAGTTGTGACTTCAAATCTACTTGTGGAAAACTCTTGTTTTTGATTGTAAGCTTAGAAATCTTGATGCTTAAAATTAATTGGATTTGACTTGGCTTATTCCTTTGTTCCTTTATGCCGTTACTAAAAGGAAACAAGTGGATTTTAACTTTGATTTGTGTGTTTATCTTTTTAAAGGCACTTAACCCTGAAGAATTTATAATAAATGCACTTTATAGTAAACTGTATCATAAAGAATTTGCTCAAAATGCTTTAGTAGCTGTTTTTAGGAGTTGAATCTTCTTAGAATTTAGTGTCTGAGGATGTTTTTCGACTTGATATCAAATTTATAAGGCAGCAGTTTTTCCAGGTCTTTTTTGCATTAGCTGTTGTTGATTCTACTCACTGAATTCTGTTTTCTCTAATTAATAGATGTTTTTGAAAGGAGGGGACAGAGGAGGATTTTTCACACCAGCATTTTTATTGAAATATGAAGATCCAGTTACCTTAAGCCCCGTTTAGAATCTTACAGAGATTCCATAAAATCTTGTGTAAATCTTATGCTTGCAACCTAAGGGCCTAGATCGTAACATAATTGTTTTAATTCTGAGAGGGACATTTAATATATTAACCATTTAGATACATGATAGAATGCAAAGGGATTCTTCTCCCTTGATATTACAAGACTTGCACTTCACAATGAAAGAGTTTTAGGGCAACGAACTAGAACTCCATATTAATTGCAGCTTTGATAAAATGTTTAGATGCACATGACCTGGGGCACGTCGCAAAAATGTCCTCTGAGATTTTTAAGTTAAACCTGGTTGAAGGTGCTGGACTTATTTCCACGTCCTGACTGTATGTGAGCTGTGTGCTTGTGCTCTGGGGAGAGGGCAGAGACCTAGTTTCTTCCCATTTTCTTTGCCTCTACCATGGTCTCCTCAAGTTTGGCTCCTGGGAAGAGGTTCTCCTTTCTGGTACTTGCAGGGTGTTCCTGAATCTTTTCGGTCTGGAAGCTCTTCAGTTTTCTCATGAAATTTTAGCCTGGCTGGTAGTAAAGAGTCAAGGGCTGGTTCTGTTTCCTACAGAAAAACATTCCTATCAGACTCTTGAAGCTCTAGCAGTACCATCATGTAGATGAGCAAGCGTGTCAGCCAGACTGCTGGGAAACGTTCTGTGGCACTAAGATGGCAGCGAGGAAGGAGTAAAATGGAGTCCCCAGAACACTGATGAGAGGTGGACGGCTTGAGTTCGTTTCCTTCAGTCAAGTTTGAAGACACCAGGGTGTCACTGCCTTGCTAATTTTTAGTTACTTTTTGTTATGTTAGAAGATAGACATTTTGGGATTGTCCCTGAAGTAAAAACTTAATCAGCACCTGTATCAGGACAGCTTCTGAATGTTGCCTTTGAGAAACTGATGACAAATATTTAAAAATCTATTAGAATAAAATTTAATTAGATACTTATCAACACTTTTGAGATTCTTGTTTTGCTTTTTTTTTTTAATAGAAACTTGTTTTTCAGAAAACAGGACATTATGCTTCGTTATGGCAAGATGAAACCAGCATTCCTGTGAAAATATGTTATTTACCTTTGATTCTGGTTTTCATCCTATCTCTGTGTGGCTTTGGTTATCTTCTATATAGAATATGTGCTGACTGTCCCCAAACCGAAGTTTATTGTATTTTTGTGTATGTGCTTGGTTCATGGTATGCAGCATTTTAGAAGTGAACATAATGATGATAACAGTGTTTGTTTCTTAACTCTTCCTATCTGTCACAGTTGGAATTTCTGGAGATAGTCTTAGAGTTTATATAGGACAACCAGCTCGTTTTACACTTAAATAAAGCAAGGTTTACTGTAGTTAAGCAACTTTTTCAAGGTCATACATCTGGGATGCAGTTCATTTCACCCTAAATCTAAAGCCACATGGCTCTTCGTCTGTGCTGTGCCCTGCTTCTGTCTGTATTTGACTCCATTGCTTTCTCTTTATGGGTTGACTGGTCACCCGTGGATGTAATAGATTGAGCTTTCAGCAAAACTGTCTTTGCTTTAGTGATCAAACTCACAGATACACTGCTTTTCAGTCTTGCCAGAAATGACTTACTGAGCTGCGCTTGGAGTCTTCTGCATGGTCCCTGCTATAGGTGATAGTCGTTATAGGCAAACATTTAAAAATAACCTACCCTGCAAGCCGAGCTTTTTGGTCCATTGTGTTGGCTCTGCATGAAGGATGAAGTACTAGTCTCCTGGATTGGGCGTGGGTGTCAATCCCAGCATTCTGAGCGGGGGTGGAGCAGGGGTGGAGGTGTGAGGGGTGCCCCTTCTCCTGTGGGCAGACAGGGCTTCGGGAAGGTTTTAGTTCCCTGTCAGTTTTGGTCAATTTTGTATGCAATAACTGGTCTTGCCCTTTCTCCTCCTGTGTATTTGCCACTCCAGCTAAGCAGTGTTCCCTGTTTTCTGTACCTGTGATGACAGTGGTGAGTGGTGCATCCTGCAGTATTCTCTCAGCAATGACAGGGCAAAGTCAAAACGTTTACAAACTTAATTAGGGTTTAGAGAGAGTGTGAATCCCAAGTATTGCTGGCAGAGGAGTGCCGTGACAAATTTCGTTTAAGCCAACATGAAGTTATGAAATAGAAGGTCTCTTGTTTGTTTTAATGGTCTTAAATACATTTTTGAAAAGAATTTCCAAATAAGACACTGCAGCAAAGCCAGAGCTCCTTTTTCTGTGACAGCCATGATGCTCGGCGCTCCAGTGCCATCAGCATTAAGCAGTGCTGCATAGCGGGAGGAGCCGTGATTTTCAACTGCAATGTAAATGACTGACACCGTGTACCAGCAGGGAATTAATATGACACGTGGTTCCCAAACATTGTCTTGACTCACAGGCTCTCTGCTTGCCGGGTGGAACTCGAAGCTTAATCCTGTAGAAACCAGCCTGACGAAAACCACTCAGCTCCCACCTGACTGGCTTGCAGGCACACCCTCTGCTCTCTGTTCCTTCTCACAGCCCCCGAATCTTGCTTTTGTTTCCTTTTTCCAAGGGGAAAAAAGACACCGCATCAGACAAAGCAGAGAATCTGCTTTATTATTATTATTTTTAAAAAGAATACCAGGTTGCTCTAGTGAGTTCTGTTAGAGTGGGCTTTCGGGCCCTGGGAGGGGATGCTGGGCACTATGGGTGCATTTCCATTTGTGTACTGCAATGCGGTGTTCGGTGTTCGCACCCAAAGTTCTTTGTATGTGGACTAATCCATCTCCAAGAAGAAAGTCAGTTCCCCAAAGATATATCAACACATTTTTTTATCGTCCTTACGTAGCTGCTTTATCTTCTCAACACCTTCAAATGACTAGGGGGTTATTTTTTTTTAGATCTGTTCATACCTTTGAGTGAGGAGAGGATTCTTGTGCTGCCTTTTAAAAGTCAGATGTAATTTGGCACACAGTTACGTTCCATTTGCAAAGCTAGATTGAAAAGTGTCTCCTTAGGATCCTCCCTGTCGCTGTGTCCTGAAGGTCGGCCCTAGTACGTGTGCCAGGGCGGAGATGAGAGGCTCAGAGCTGCGGTCCTTGCTGGCTCCCACGAGGCCACCTCAGCAGTCTGAGAGCCACTGGCTGGCTGCCCTCCCTCCCTCTGCTTCTAGTGCTCCCCCTCCTCTGACACCCCCAGCCCCACCCCGGGAGGGAGGAGAGGATGGCCAGCGGCAGCCTGGCCACTGCAGCGGGACACGTCCTCTGCAGCGCGGCCCCTGACTCCCAGCAAGCGTGCCCTGGCTCGTGTCTCTGGACATGGTGGCAGATCGGCACCGGCAAGGCACGTCCTCCCCCTAAGGCCGCTTGTGGCCAGCCCGGGATAGCTGCTCACACGGCCCTGAGAAGTCACGGTAGGGCTTCGCTGGATTTGTGGGAGGGGGCCCTGCTGAATAGCACTTTTTCCCCACTGGTGACTAAGTGGCCACCATTTATTGTTTCTCTCAGGTGTCTTACGTTTCCTTCTCCCCCTCTGTGTGCAGCCTCCCGGTAACGGAGCGGAACAGTCGCTCTCCTTCCCTGGGTGGACAGGTAGCAGGAAACAAGGTGCACTTGGTTGGGCTCCCTGAAAGGGCAGATGGCTTTGCAGCAGTGGCACAAGAGGTTTACATGATCCTCACGGGCTCCAGTCCTCAGCCTTGGCCTTACTCGCCATGTGCAGCAGCCTCGCGTGCTGAGCAGCCCCAGCTCATCCTCGTGGAGACGCAGGAGCAGCATCCACTCTGCACTGTTGGCTTTTCTCCAGGCGTCCTCTGGGTGGTGGTGAGCCCTACTTCTTAGCGCCTGTCTTTGCTCAGCGCTGAAAATCTTGGAAGTAGGACTTTTGTTGACTGGTGGTTATTTCTCTTCCTCTTTTTTTTTTTTTTTTTTAATGGGGTGGAGAGGACAATAGGAAGGGCTCCTCGTAAGTCACTGAGTGGCTCTCAAAGGCCTGTGGCTGAGGTGTGTTGGTACGGCTGGGAAGAGACCGAACATTCCTGTCAGAACGCTGCCCGTAAGGCCCTACCGGGTCTGGGGGGAGGCACTGCTCCAAGCGTGTTTCCTTGGGTTTAAAACCTCCTTGTGCACATTGAGTTCTCTTCAACCTGTGAGGATTTCCAGACCATCGTGTATGCCAATTTTTTTAAAAAGGAAATTAAAGCTAAGAGGTGTTAACTTCTGAAATTACCTTATTGTTTGCATGATTACTCTATATCATCCTTATTAGAGCAATCCTCCAAGAGAGCAGTAACCTTCCCTTCCTCTCTTTTCATTATCATACTCTCTCTGTGCTTAGAATTATCTTCTTAACATCCCTATAAACCAGTTTGAATTATGGGAGCAAATGATTTGTTTTGCTTTAATGGACCCAGGTCTGTGATGTAATTGCATGACCCTTTGTTCAGCCCAGTAGCAAATACCACGTCCAAATGGGACCCTGCAGTGACAGGTGACCTTGTGCTCACGCAGCACCACGCTGTAGCTGGAGGTCTGCCACCTGTGGCTCCAGGGCTGCCTGTAGGTGGGTGGGGCTGCTGAGCGGTGAGTGGTGGCCGCCACAGCTACTCCTGCAGGGTCTGCTGCCACCTGCTGAACGAGGGCAGCGAGGCTTTTGCGCAAGTGCAGAATGAGAAGTCATTAACAGCATTAAAAATATGTTACAGTTGGTGATGTCAGAAATTATACAATAGCATTGGCGTTATTACATGACATGGCAGCTCTGCTGGCTTAGCATGCTTGTCTGCAAGGGTATTTTTTGAAGATAGACACACAGTGCATCCTGAACAATTTAAAATATTAAACTTTTTGTAGAAAGCAAACTCAAAGTATTCGAATTGGAGAATAAAGCCTGGAGAATAAAATCTATATTCCTTATATAAAGGAGGTTCAGCTTTTTTCACAGGCCTCCTAAGCTGACATTTTCTGTATTCTTGTTTTATTTCATCAAATATTGGTCCAATAAAATAACCAAACACATTATAAGACCTTATGAAAGTTCACCAAATCCTGAAAATGCCTACATTTAAAATTTTCTCTGTTCATCTTCTGGACTTTGTCAGTAATGAACATCTCTTTGCACTTGGAAAATTCCTGGAGGCATTTTCAGTGGCAGCACCACAAAAGGGAGTTAATGAAAAGCCTGTCCACGCCATCTGATGATCAGCCCCGGCTCGCCTGCACTGGGAGAATTTCTGTTGTGTGAAAACAGTATTCACTTTGTCTCTGCTCACTTCCTCCTCAAGTGGCAGTTTCACCGTTGTTAAGTGTTCACCCCAGAAGAGGCTCATTCAGAAATTGGGAAGAAGGTTTGGGAAGGGTTAAGGGAGAGGTTAAGAAGGTTTGGGAAAGGTTAATGAGCTTGAAGCAAAAGAATGGATACAACACACCTCTGTCTTTATAAAAATTGGACATGTGTCCATTTCGAGAAATAAAGAGCTTATGAGTACTTATTAGAATTCTTGTTTCATCTTCTATTTATTTTTTGTTACTTTTTTGATCTGCCTTTTTTTTTTTGTCTTTTCTGCTTTCCTAGCTATTGCTTGTGTCTTAGAAATCGTTTTTTTTAATTCACAACGACTATTTTTCTATAGTCACTGCTTGTGTTAATATTATTTTTTAAAATGATTTATTTATGCATACAAGAGCTGGATACAGGCCAGAGGTGCTGGGGGTGAGAGGAGACAGAGCAGGGAGCGGAACAGGCAGATGGACTGAAACACACTGCTGAGGGGAGCAGCGGGCGAGGCAGGCGAGGTCTGCTGCACGATGTGGGTCCCCTCCCTGGCTGGGGATCGAACTAGCGCTGCTGTGCAGCGGCTGTTTCACAGTGAGGCGCCCAACGCGCCACGACACCAGGGAGGCCCGTGTTAGTATTATTTTGATTTGGAATGTTGGTTACAGATTTTCTGTTTGTTCATGCTGTAAAGATACAAACGTAGTACCCACCCTGTATCTTGTGTGGGCTGTCTTCTGGTGGAATGGTTGAACTGTTGTCATGCCTCATTTTAAATTTGATAATAGGATAGATGCCGGTTGTCCTGTTGAAGAGAAATAGACATGGAAACAGTCTTCGTGGTTTTCGGACCATGAGAAATATGGCTGTTGTTTTGTGTTGTCATGATTTTACCTTATTTTGTTTCACTTTTTAATGTTCAGGAAGTATGTATGTTCTTTATTTCAAGCCATTTGTGTAACTGTCCATCACATCAATTATTTATTGTATGAGGGTAGCAAAGAACTGAAAGAATAAATGTAAGCTCCTCCTCTCCCTCTCCCTCTCCCTCTCCCTCTCCCTCTCCCTCTCCCTCTCATTTTGCCATAT
>JAGFMF010011914.1:6390669-6491148 GCA_019455555.1 Galemys pyrenaicus | reverse complement strand
TCTCCCTCTCCCTCTCCCTCTCCCTCTCCCTCTCCCTCTCCCTCTCATTTTGCCATATTTCTGTGGATACTGAAATTTCTCGCACAGAGACCCTTATTTCTTACAGTTTTCACTTTCAGAAAGCAAATAAGCTAAGACAGTTTGGCCATTTGACAAAAACAGTCTTTTGCCCACTCACTTTTCTGCAGTCAGAGTCAGCTCCAGCCACTGTACCGAAGGCCGGAGTCTGCATGCTTTGGAGCCAGGCAGTCTCCTAACTGTTGCCTCAACCCGAGCCATTCAGGGGTCGGGATCCCTCGGAGGGGACCACAAGCCGATGGGAGACTTGGCTTAGCTCACGTGACGCGCAGGTTATTCCCGTCACACAGCAGCTCACTTCCTCTGTTATAGGCAGACTACATGGCTAGAATGTGGCCTGGGCAGATGTATGGTGTATTGTTCCACGGCAGTAAGTAGTGATAACTTCGAAATGCTATAGAACTGACATCTAGCACTGTGGTTTCCAGCTGAGATTTCCTTCCCGTGGACCCTAGTAAGACGTGTGTTTAACATCATGACCCACTTCGTATGTACAGAAGTGCATACAGTCGAACGAGAGGACAGTACTCACCCATGGGCCTTTTGCACTTTATTTCATTCAAAAACAAAAATGTCGGTTGAGTTAATGACCCACACTGTGAAAAACACTGTTCTAAAGCAGTGCGGAACATGTGACATTTATTGTTTCTTCTGTGAAATGGAGAAAAGAAAAGAATAAATAACATACACATAATGTGCCGGATGAGAGGCAGTAGGTGAGCAAGGAAGAGAGAGACAAGAGATCAGACACATTGGGTGCTCGTCTGAGCTCTGCGTCGTAGGAGCCCGGTGAACTTAATGTGGAGCCTCAACACTTCAGAGTTGGTGGAGCAGTAGAAGCCATCTTATGTAGCCGTCTCCCGTTCTAAGCCGGCGTTGAAACCTGCTTTACTGTCTGATCAAGTCAGTACTGAGAGACAGTTTAACACGGGTTAAAAGTCAGGACTAGAACCAGGTGTGAGTATTGACTAGCACAGAGCAAACACCATGTAAGGACTGACTCTTGTTAGTTCAGACGTGAAAATTAGTGTTCGCTGGACCTTCAGCTTCGTCGTCCGTAAGGGGGACCAATTCTGAGACAGTCCCTCCTGGGCGCCATCTTTTGAGAGAGAAAAAGGAGTTATCTATTTTCTCAATTTAGTTTAATATTCCCTGGGTATCTTAGAAACAGTTGGTCTCTTGACAGATCCATGTTTGAATCCTGCCTCTGCCTCTTCCTAGCTAGGAACACTGACTGGGTCTCCTTTAAATGTCACATCTGTTTCTTACCTGTAAAACGGGAAGAGGTGATGGGGGGAGTAATCATGTCTATTTCATATTGTTAAAACATTAGTAGCGTTGTCCTTGAATTGCTTAGAGCAGTGTTTGGCCCTTAGTTCCTTCCTGAATGGGAGCTTTTATATGTTATAGAAAGCTTGAGACCAAAACCCATACAAGGAGTCAGTTAGACAAGGTCTGTTCGCAGGACTCTGGCAGTAAAGTGCCGTTTACAGGTGGGGAAGTTACCTTGTTTTAGCAGGCCTGTAGATGTGTATGGCATGCCCTTTACTAAATGGGTCAGCACTAGAAGAGTCGGTAGGGGACTATGGGACGTTAAAAAGTGTTTGTAGGGGGCCTCCCTGGTGGCGCAGTGGGTTAAGCAACACTATGAAGCAAATCGCAGCCACTGCAGCACGAGTTCCATTCCTGCTGCTGGCCAGGGAGGGGACCCACATGGCGCTGCAGACCTCTCCTGCTGTGCCCGCTGCTCCCCTCAGCAGTGTACTTCTGTTGATCTGCCTGTTCTGCTCCCCACTCTCTGTGGTGAATCCTCTCACCCCCCCACACCTCTGGCCTGTACCCCAGTGCTTGTATGCATAAATAAATCTTTAAAAAAGAAAAGTGTTTGTAGGAAAGATGAGGGGATATTAGTGACTTCTGAGGGTCACAGTCAGGCTAGTGGGAAGTGAGAAGTTCTAGCCTCTCCAGTGAAGCAAGGAATCCCACTGAAGGAGAGAAGGCACCTTCATGAAGTCGTGTCCCAGCTCACCACTACAGAAAACCCGTTTCCATTAAGCTTTTCTAAGTGCATCACTGGGGCGATGGGCATCAGATGTGCCTCAAAGTAGGACCTGGAAGGAGAGGAAACTCGCTTGTGGGAAAGGGAAGTAAAAAATAGTCGAAAAGACAGCTGTGGGAAACTTGGGTTGAGGCAGGTATATTTCTGCCCAGCCTTTCTTTCCTTGGAGTGTGTGCTTTAGAACGAACCACCACTAGATGGCGCACAGAGCCCAGCAGCAATCTGTATGTTATTATTTCAGTTTCTTCAAAAGGCAAGCCACTAGTGTGTTGTTTTTAAAAATGACGTTTGATATGTAACCTATTTTGTGTTTCACTTTTATAAAGGGACAAAGAATAAGTTAAAATTCAAAACCTGTAGGGGCCTCCCTGGTGGCGCAGTGGGTTAAGCAATGAACTATGAAGCAAACTGTAGCCACTGCAGCTCGAGTTCGATCCTTGCCGCCTGAGTTTGATCCTTGCCGCCTGTCAGAGAGGGGACCCACATGGCGCCCCAGGTGTCTCCTGCCTCGCTCACCCACTGCTCCCCTCAGCAGTGCATTTCAGTTAATCTGCCTGTTCTCTTCTCCACTCTGTCTCTGGTGTATCTTCTCACTCTCCACACCTCTGGCCTGTACCCCAATGCTTGTATGCATAAATAAATAATCTTTAAAAAAAATTCAAAACCTGTATATATTGTGGGCTGTTTGTACTACAGGAAAAGCTCAGTTGTTGAGGTCCATAATGGGTGGTGGTCTTTGTTTATGTGGATAATGTCTGATATTTGACTCTCATGCACAAATGCTTTGTTTAATTTATTATTAGTGGTTTTGGAATGTAGCTTTATAATGAATATTTTAAAGAGGAGAGTCATCCTAAAACAGTATTTTTTTTTCTTCTTAACCACTACTTGAAATTTCATTTCTCTCTCTTTTTTAAAGATTTATTTATTTATGCATATAAGAGCTGGGGTGTAGGCCAGGAGTTCTGGGGGGAGAGGGAGGCGAGAGGATTCATCAGAAACAAGTGGGGAGCAGAACAGGCAGACTGACTGAAGTACACTGGTGTGAGGGGAGCAGCGAATGAGACAGGAGAGGTCTGTTGCTCCATGTGGGTCTCCTCCCTGGCTGGAGATCGAACTCATGCTGCAGTGACTGCTAATAGCTTCATAGAGCTGAGACTTAACCCCTTGCACCACCAGGGAGGCCCTGAATTTTCATCTCTTATAAGTTTGGAGATTGTATTTCTTACAGAATATCATGTTGTTTTTAAACAGAGGTATCTGATAACTGCATTTGTGTTTTAATTGTGTGTATGTAGATCCTATAGACATGGGTACAGTTAAAAGAATGGGATGACTGGTCACTGATGGGAAAAGCAGGAGAAGCCCAGAGAGGAAGGAGGTACATAGTAGGGTCCTCCCACCCAACCAGAAAGATACAAAATTAGACCTTCTCAGACACCCTCCCCAAACTGACTTGTTTAGACAGTCAGTTCCCCATAGCCACAGCCACAAAAGGTATAGCGTGCACAAACTGTGCCTGCCCCTTTTTCAGGAATAGCAGTTAATGATGAGAGTTCTGTAACTTATAAGCTATAATACTGACGTCCTTAGCTGTTGTTGTTGAAGACCCGTCATGAGAGGGAATTTGCAATAAAGGTTTGCTGACTCGATGTGAATCATTGGCTATGATGGGTATAAACCAGGCCCATTAAAGCGTGTGCCACCGTTTTGTGTCAGAGTCCCCTGTGATGGCTTGGAGCAGGCAGTAATGACGGACTGCCCACCCCTTCATGAAGGGAGTGCATGGCATCCCAGCTCTTGTTTACCAAGGCCATTATATTATTAGGCAAATGGCCAGCACCTCTCCCCACCCCACCCCAACACCAGTTATCATCTAGACTTTTGGAGAAATCTTCTGTTGTCCTCAGAGCTGCCTGAGAGCTACGGCAGGGACTGCCCTGAAGGAGCCTATGAAGGAACTATTCCTGACCGTTGGGCATTGTCCCTGCCCATCCCAGTACACTGCCCAGGTTGACATGTGACGGCAGGTGTGGAGAAGTCTTGGTTATGGGGAATCTATGGAGATTAGTGACATTTCATTTAAATTTATATCACCAGTCTATCTGACCCCCCACCCCCATTTTTTTTCTGTTAAGAACCGGCAGCTCATGGCTCACACTGTTTAGATATATTAAAACATTATAGTTGTTAAAATGTAAGACGTGATCGAAGCTAATTAACCATGACAGTAAGTTTCAGACTAACATATCATTTTAAAAACTTTAACTTAATTCTACTTTGTGTTGTATTCCCATCAAAAAGTTCCTTTCAGAAAAGCTAAGGCATGATTCAGGAAAAAACAGGTCATTTTTAACATGTGTAAATGCAACAACAGTGTGCTTGACATGCATGTACCTTGTATTTCTGAGACTTTGCTCTCTCCCTGCTGGTTGATGGATAATTTCTTGTTCCTACCCAGCCCGTAGCCCCCAAGTTGCGGTTCATCCTGGTGAAGAGAGCAGGGGATCAGCCCAGAGGCCAGTAGGGAAGCCCGCCGGGCAGCTGTGGCTCTTTCAGGACACTGTGGGGACGGTGTCACTCCCTCTTTGCCCCAGACCCTCAGCTCGAGCTGTAAGGACGGGGAATCGCAGCAAGGAGGTCACCCCGGGCCTCTCTCTTTCTTTAATGTCACCAACAGAGTTACATCTCATCAATTCTAAAAGCTGCTTGTATCGAACCTTAGGCCAGGCGCTTGATTACATTATCTCATTTGATATTCATCTTGCAGATGAGTAAGCTAAGGTTTATAGAGTTTGGGTGACTTGGTTGAATGGAGGCACCGGCACTTGAAACTAGATCTGTCATTATGTTAATTGTGTAGGTGCATTTACAGGCATTTAACGTGTGTGTGTTCAGCCAGACTTGTAGACTGACTCCGCTTCACCCTACCTACATTAAACAAGCAGCAGATGCCAGCAGGCCCTGAAATAGGAGGCACATGTGGCGAAACCCAGAAGAAATGCATCAATAAATGATTTTTAGGGCTCCCCAGCCATTGGCAAACAAGTGAAAAGCACCCAGACAAGTGGATGACCGTGGTTTCCTTAATATTAGGAAGAAATTGAAGAATGTATTGAAAGAAACAGAGACTGAAGGCTCAGGAGCAGTTAGAGTAACTTAAGCAGCTGCGCACCGAAGCTGTATCTATAATACGAGCTACGTAGGAGAAAGGCGGTCTTGACTGCTGGCCGTTGACATGCTTGCAGGACACTGGTCCGCACACTGCCGCCTTACCTCCGACAGCCGTCTGGTGTTCCCAGAGAGGAGGATGCTAGGGGAAAGCTGTGAAAACTGTCCGTTTTGATGCTTCTCTATGAGTTTCATGCGGGTAAAGGTGGGTAGGGCAGCAGATAGCCAGTGGTTATTTTTGTTCCCAGCAGTATACTTTTGATTCTTTGAAGGCTCATTTTAACCTGAGTTACATCATTTTTTTCTTCCTTTCCCCACTTTTCATAGGGCTTCCTGAAGAATGAGAAGGACAATGCCTTGCTGTCCGCCATTGAAGAGTCCCGGAAGAGGGTAAGAGACAAGCCCGGCGTAGGCGTGTACCGTTGTGAAGGCAGCAGTGGACACCAGGGCGGCAGCTCTCCTGCTTAGACTGCGAGCTCACCAGCGGGAGGGCAGCACAAGCCCTTCATGTGGGAAATACCATGCGTGTGACTGCGCATTTAGTGGCCGAGATGCGTCAGAAACACTGGGCCGGTCAATGAATCAGTTCATCTTAAGACTCTTAAAGGCAGGGCCAAATAATTCTTGGGTTTCAGGGTAATAGTATAAATGGCATTTTGGTTTTCCATTGAATCAGCTAAGATTATTAATTTTCCTCAGCTTCTTTTACTTTTATCACATGACTTGAGTTTATCATAAAACAGTTTCTCCAAGCTGTTTAAAAATAACAAAAAACAATTGCATGTCCTCTCTGGAGAAGCGTCTTTTTAATTCTTTTGCTCATTTTTTTGACTTGATTGTTGAGACGCACGAGCTCTTTGTAGCTTGGTGAGCAGTCCCTTTCAGTTGTGCTGTGTACAGAAATTTTCTCCCAGTCAATAGGATGTCTCTTTGTTTTGGTTAATGTCTCTTTTGCTGTACTTTTCAGTTTGATTAATCCCAGCTGTTCATCTTTGCTTCACTTTCTTTGCTTTGGGGGAAATGCAAATGGCCAACGGGTATATGAAAAACGTTCAACATCACTTATAATCAGGGAATACAAATCAAAACCACAGACATAGCACCTTATACCAGTGAGAATGGCACACATTAAAAAAAAAACAGGCAGTAATGACAGGTGAGGCTATGGAGAAAAAGGAACTCTCCTACACTGCTGGTGGAAATGCAAATTGTACTGGCCGCTATGGAATGCTGTGTGGAGGTTCCTCAGACTACTGAAAATGGAGCTACCGTATGACCCAGCAATCCCACTACTCAAAGGACACAAAAACATTAACTCAAAAGAATAGCTGCACCTCTGTTTATTGCAGCACTATTTACAATAGTCAAGACATGGAAACAACCCAAGTGCCCAAAAATGGACTACTGGATCAAGGAGATGTGGTATGTGTGTGTGTACGTACACACACACACACACACACACTGGAATGATATTCAGAAACCAAAAAAGATAAACTTATGCATTTACAACAACATGGATGGAGCTAGAAGTAAAAGAAAAAAATTTGGATGGTTTCACTTATAGAAGGAATACAGGGAACCAAATAAGGGATCAGGGGAAAAATATGTAACAATAATCATGAATAAAAGAAAAAAAATTAGCGGTCAACCATAAATCAGAGACATCCTGCAAGGGAAGGGGAGGAAGAGGCATCAAAATGGGAGAAAAGAGCACAAGGGCTCATGGGTGAGTTGGTGGTGGGAATTTTACGGGGAACACACCTGAAAGGAGAGCGCGTGCGCGCACACATTGCTTATATATGTGTAAACCAACACCAGTGGTCTTGACACTGGGCAGAATGGTAGCGGGTCAGCGAGAGACAATACCATATGTGTGCAGCAGTATCGCAGCTGCCCTCAAGATACGCAAAGATTGTTCACTTCAGTAATGTGGATTATCTTCTTTTATTTCTGACAAGGATTAAAAGATTAAACTTTTTCCAAAACACCCCATTTGGAGGAGGAACTTTTCAGTCCACTGGGCCGTTTGCAGTGAGAGGAAGATCGGCTCTCCTGTAGACCTGCGTCTGAAGATGCAGCGTTTCCCAAGAGGGAGGCTGGGGCTGGATGACGGTCTGCCAGCAGTGGCCTTCTCTGCGAAGGCGAGGCGGGGTGGAGGGAGCCGTTTCAAGTGAAATACATCTACGTGTTACTAATGTACTAATTTAACCTTATTTTAAAATAAGGTTAAAAAATGTGTTGTGTCTCAGTGACCTTTACTAAGATGTTCTGCTCAGGCGGAATTGTCCTGGTGGGGCTGATGTGAGTGAGTTAGGCCAGTAGGGGGCTCGCCAGTTTAATGGATAAGAAAATGTTCCAAAGACCTTGTTTAAATGACGGGTACGTTTAATTATCAGAGTAAAAATCCTTAAAATATCATTAATTACATTTTTGGCAATAGTACTTATTTCTTGAAATAGAGAAATTCACTTGATTCAGATTTGAAAGTATTTTAAGAAAGGAGTTTTGGAGGGTTTTTTTGGTTCGCACTTTGAGTTACTTATCAGCATTGGTCCTCCTGCTGTAAACGACCAGTGAAATTAAGTTAGGATTATCAAATGCCACTGAGCCTTATTAATCCATTTACTCGGTGGAATGTGTTCCTGGAATTGGCAGTCTCTGAACAGTGTGCCATGCTGAGACTAAATGTGCAGCCAGCCAAAACATTTCAGTGACATACCACAGTGCAAATGTGTGCATATGTGTTTGTCAGAGACACCTTCCAGTGCGGGGCGCCAACCTGGGGCGGGGGCGGGGGAGCCTTTCACCTGTCTGGACACCCAGAGATTGCCACTGAGTAAGAATCATTTTCATACAAAAGACTTCCTGCATTTGGGAGGCAATTTCATGTTTGAATAACTTGCCAATGTCCTGCTGAAATGCCAAGAAAACAAGCTACAGACCCACAAATGTGTCCTGTCTTTTTCCATTTGGTGCATCCCAGCAAAAACAGAACAACATTATCAGAACATATGTGGAGTTTCTAAAAGCCAGCAACAGCTCAGTAATAAGCGGGTGTGGAGTCAAAGCATAGTGCCCTCTTCCCTTTATGAAAACGGGGTTCGAGTGCTTCCCACCTGTTCTTCAATCAGTTGCCCAGTTCTCTCCCGCCTTCCTTTCCTAACTGTGTTCAAGGAGACGTACGTTCTACACATACCTTCCAAGATCACGATTTAAGTTGTAGTTCTCTGCCGTCTTGCCGTGTCCCGTGCTTGGTCTCGGCTTCCTTCTCATTAGTCACTGCACCCTCACGGCAGGTCAGCCCTTTTCCTTGGGTTCTTGCCTTCTTGCTCCGTTAAGTCCCCCTCCTACCTCGCACCTCAGATCCTCATTGGCCTCCTCTTCTCTCAGTTCTTAGTTGAGCTTGCTGATTCTTCCTAGGTTGGCTGATTCTCTCATTAGCGCCTCTAGCTGCCAGTCTTCTTTGCACCTTAATAAGCGCGTGGTTCAGACATGGGTCTAAAGAAAATAGGCTAGCACTGGGCAGCTGGGTGGCTGATCACCCCTGATTAGCCTACAAATTGGATGTTTCATTATCTCTAATGTAATTAAGATAAGCTGGGGGTGGCATGGTCAAGGGAAGAGAATTTTAATGTTGGGTCATTTATTTTTATTTGAAGCTCCTTATCACACTGGTGATGAATGGAACCACAGTGCTGTTCATTCAGGTCGTGGGACTCTCTGAATGAGTAGCCTGGCATGCTTCTCAAATAGCTGAGGATCTGCGCCCAGAAAGCTGCCAGTTTTCAGAGTGCTTCATGTGTTAGCAAAGCAGGCGTTCTTGGCACACAGGTGGGCAGCCTGATTAGCAGTGAATGGTTCATTCGCACTATTGTTCTGACCCGTACACGGCGCTAGAATTCTGCCCCACTGTCCTTATCGACAGCGTCTCTCTGTTGTATCGTCTGCTTTCTTCAGTTGCCTTTGTTCTTAAGGTCTTGTCCTTCAGAAGAACACCTGTGATGCTGTGGCGCCCTGGGTCAGGGCCGCAGTGCAGTCTGCCTCACTGTTGCAAGCACAGGAAGCTGGATGGCACGCAGCCTTCTTCCACCTCCCTGGTTCTGCCTGTCAGGCCACATGGCTCTTTGTTTCCTCTTGCTCCAGGCTGAGGAAATGGTTGGTTTGACCACTAAGTAGGGAGAAATTATCCCACTTGCCTACTATTTCTGGATATCTTCTAGGAAAACCACTCTCTCCCACACCCCTTTCTGTTCCAGTCTCTCATCAGAGTGCCTGGCTTTCTTGTTTAAGTTCAGTTATGTGACTACCAGGAGAAAAGGAACTTTCTCTGGGTGTTTTTTTCAATCCAGGCTGACTGGAACTGGCCCATTAAATCTAGTTCTCACTAAGAAGAAAACCAGGTAGGAGACGTTGTTAACATTTGTGCTTGTCATTTCTCCACATGTCTTCAGAAAACGCTGGAAAAGTGCTCCGCTGGTAAATGAACCAAAATCAAACTTGAACAGGCGCCACCCTTCTTCCTCGTTATTTTTTGCTTGTCTGGTGTCTGTCTTTTGCACATTTTCATTGTTCCAAGTATTGGTCCAAATGCAAAGCATTCTAACTGTAGGAAGAGTATATGTGATTTTTCTAACAGTTTCCCAAAACTTGTGGCTTGGGGTATTTTCAGTATAAGCTGCTGCCAAAAATAAGGCAGGCATTACTGATCCGTACTCCCTTGGTGCGGCCTAATTACATGCCAGTCTGATGGTCAGTGAAATGGCTTTTTGAAAAGTGAGCCTGAGCTGATGGAAACCCGGTCTGCCCGTTAAGGAAGAATAGACTAAGAATGGTCACGATTTGGTTCGTCTCTGTAAATTGCTTTAATGCTCCCCAGTATTTTGTCTCCCTCCCTCCCTCCCTGTCTTCCCCCCTCTTCTCTTTTCCTTGCAAGGGCCTTTGTTTTGGCAACACCCTGTAGGCTCGCCAGCTCCTCAGCGTGCGGAGCAGACTGCTGGGAAACCGAGCCGCCAGAGCCGCTCTCTTCCTTCCCTGGTCTGCTTCCACCCGGGAAGATGTTACTGTTTCTTAAAAGAAATGAAATCCCGGGCTTCTCCTTTTTGTCTTTTTTTACTTTACATGATTATTACATGTTTGGATTCCGTTGTTTTTATAACTTCACTTTATGTGCTGCAAGGAAAGGTGCTTTGATCTAAAGTTCCTTTTCTCCACATGCTTGTTGTGGGTCTTTTTAACATGTACCATTCTCACTGATAAGGGTGATATCTCCTTGCAGTTTGAATTTGCATCTCTTTAGAAGTGACACCCATGACCATTTTTTCAAATGTCTTTCGCCTTCTGGATGACCTCTTTGGTGAATTGTCTGTTCCTATCTACTGCTCATTTGTTAACTGGTTCATTTTTATTTTATTGTTGAATTGAATGTCTTTTTACATATCTTATATGTATCAGTTACGTATTATGTAAACATTTTCTCCCATTTAGCAGAGTATCTATTTAATTGTCTTGTATTTTCTTTCACTGTATAGAAGATTTTTAACTTGAGGTCATCCCGCTGGTTAATATTTGTCTTTAATTCGCTTGCCATAGGGGTTGAATCACCGAAAATATCTTTGTTGTTGATAACATGAAACATTGTCGATGTCGTCTATGTATTTTATTATTGCAGGTCTATGTAAGTCTTTAATCCACTTGGAGTTTGTTTCTACTTTAAGAGAAACTGTGCTTTTCTGTTTGTGTCATCTCTGCTCCTTCCTGACAGACATTTGGCATGGCCGAAGAGTACCACCGAGAGTCAATGCTGGTCGAGTGGGAGCAGGTCAAACAGCGAATTCTCCACACGCTGCTGGCATCAGGAGAAGATGCCCTCGACTTTACTCAAGAAAGTGAGGTAGGTAAACCACTGTTAATAGAAATGCGAGGCTGCAGAATGCCTGCAGGCCTGGCTGCTGGCTGTCTGGGCACGGTTGCGCACTCTCTCCTTGAGACACTGTGTTTGGTTTCTAGGATGCCCACATTTGCCTGGATTTCTTCCAACATGTCCGGCTACCTCTCCTCAGTCTCCTTTGCTGATTCTCTCCCTAAATCCTTGATCGCTAGATGCTTCAGTGTCCAGGGCTTAATCCTTGATCTTTTTTGTTTCTCCCTTAGTCATTTCCCTGTTGATCTCACCTGGGCTATGGCTTTAAATCTTTTTAAATCTTCATGCTCCCTTATCCCTAACCCCTCACTAGTCTTTACTTTTCACAGTTTCTCATCTTTATGAATGGTGATTACAGTTTTTTACTTGCTCAGATTAAAAAAGCCCTCAGATTCATTTTCCTCCTCTCCTCCAGCCTAGTTTCTCTCACATGTTGGCAACTTCAGTAAATCCTGCCTGTCAAATTACACCCTGAATCCAGCACTTCTTACCACCTCCATTGTTTGCACTCTGGTCCAGACCACAGCTCCTCTTGCTCAGATTGTCGACCTCACCTCCTACCCGATTGTTTTGGTTGTCTGCCGCAGTGTGACACATTTTTCCAAACCCAAGTGACTGAAGCATTTAGCTTAGAGTGGCATTTCTGACTCAGGGTGACTGGAGGCTGTGGTCAGGGTGGTGAGAGGATCCACTTCAGGCTCACTCGTTTGTGGCTCTGGCACACCTCAGGTGCTCTCTTGCTCTTGGCCAGAGACATCAGTTCCTTGTCATGTTGTGCTGCTCACAGTAGGAGAGCTTGCCGCCCCTAGAGCGAGAGCGAGGGGCCTGAGGGAGTGCTAAAGAGCCCCCACGACAGAAACCACAGCCTTCTGGTAACTTTATCTTGGAAGTAGTAGCCTGTCCCCTCTGTCAGAAGTCAGTCACTAAACCCAGACTGTACTCAAGGGGAAAGGATTATGCAAGGACTTCAGTTCCAGGGGCTAGAGACTATTAAGGGCTGTATAGAGGTTGTCGACCACATTGGTCTCCCTGCTTGCCCTCAACACAGAAGCCAGGGTGACGCTGCTAAAACACACTGGATTGTGTCACTCCTCTCTTCAGGACCTTCCAGAGGAGTAAAGTCCCCACCTGACCTGGTTTTCTTGCCTCTGCAAGCTCACTTTATACAATTTCTCCCCGTTGCTTTTGCTTAATGTCATGGATAGGTTCTCGGAAACTGTCACAGTGAATGAGACAACACATAGCAAAACCAGGTCCCCAGATAAAGTTGTTGCTTTCAGCATTAGCTAGGATTGCATTTTTCTTTTGTTTTATGTCATTTTGCTTAAAGTTGAAGTTTGCAAGGACCTATCAACAATGTTAAGTGAGGTCTCTTCCCTGTAGCTTCTGCTGCTCCAGCCAGACAAGCTCCCTACAGGTACCTTAAACAAGCCTGGCAGGCTTGCTCCTACTGCAGGTCCTCTGTCTTTCTTGTTGCTTCTGCTGAGGATGCTCTTCTCCCAGATAACAGTGGAACTGTTTGACTCTCGTCCTCACTTCCTTCAAATATTTACCCAGTACCATCTCAGAGAGGCCTTCTGAGGCCTTGCTAACTGAAATCCAAACATCCTCTCCCACTTCAACACTTCCGTATTCCCCCTTTCTGCTGTATTTTTCTCTTTAACACTTCCTCCCACATACCACTGTATATGTTTTATGTCTCACTGCTTATAGTTGAATGTGAGTTCCATGAGGGTAAGGGTGTTTGTTCCATTTACCCTTATATCTCCAGTGCCTTGATGAATACCTAGAACATAGTAGGTGCTCAAGAAATACTTGATGAATGAATCATTTGTCTCTAGCTGCCCATGTGCTAACTGAAGTATTAGGGGTATGCTGAAACTGCGATTTTAGAGTGGGTATAAATAAGGTTGTCTTAACTGCCAGTGTTAATTGCGTAGAAGCGGTGCTAACTTGACAGTTTTTCTCTTTTTAAAATCCAGTTTTTGAAAAAGGTAATATACTTATATGATTCAAGAATTAAAACACTCTGACCCCAAAAGCCCATGTCCTCCTCTCTTTGCCTCCCTTGGAGGTAATCACTTTAACTACTTTCTCGTGTTTATTTCCTTATCCCTCAGCCTCATACAGAAGTTAGCTTAGTGTGTGGTCTGTTCTGTATCTTACTATATCCTGGACATCTTTCCTCAGAGGGATTTTTGAGGCTGCATCTTGGGATCAGCAGGAAAGACTATCTTGCTTGATGAGTGATGTCTACCCTGTGCCTGGGGAAGCTCTGACTTGCCATACATTTCCCACCCTGGCGTTGGGAAGAGATTAGCCCCAGGTTTCAGATCCTAACTTTGCCACTGACTGGTTCTGAAAACTTGTCCCAGTTGTTTAACCCCGAGACTTTCAATGTCTTTGCTGGAGAAATGGGGCCATTGAGGAGAGGGATGACAGTTTCTTAAAAAGCAGTTTCAGGTAATTTGGAGGTAATTTAAACTATAATGTTATAAAGAAGTCATACATAGCTTAGACATTTTCAAATAATATTACCAATGCTTCCTGAGAAGTCTTTTCTCACAGAAGCTGTTCGTGGCTAGCTAGCATTCTTTCTCATAAGAGATGGCTGAAGTTCATGAGGCTGATGCAGCCTAGGACTGTGGAGGTTTGGGTTGCTTTTCAGTTTGTTATGCCTAAGGAGACTTCTCACATTCCCTGTCTACAAATTCATCCTGATTAAAAGACTTCAGACTCAGATGAGTGTCTTTGTGAGGGAAGAACTAATACATATCAAGTACTTAGCCAACCTAATTCTTCTTTTTCAGTGTCTTATGTGTCTGGGAAGAGAACTAGAACAGCTCATGGATTTATAAATGTCACTTTATAAAATGGTGTTAATAGGTTGTGGTATGTGTTGGGATTTGGAAGTAATTATAAGTTGCTAATGAAATATTCTTTCTTGATTGCTCTTTTCTTAAAAATAGATTGGTCTATTTAACAGACTCTTCTTCCTTGACCTCAAGTCCCCTTGGAAAGGAGTTATCAATACTTTCACTATTTTCTGTTGTCAGACCTAGAAGAATGGAAAGGTTTGCCCTAAAAGCTGGCAGGTGATACAAATGATTCTCTCTCCAGGTTATCCAGGGAATTGCTGGATAGGTTTTGCTGTTTTGAATTTCCCTCCCAAATGATAACATATATACAGAAAAGTGCATACATCCTAATTATACAGCTCAGTGAATTATCACAAATGGAGCACACCCAGATGAAGAAGGAGAACATTACCAGAACCCTAGCAAGCCACCAGCGGCACCCTTTCCAGTCATTACTCTTTACCACACCACTGTCCTAACCTCTGGCCTCGTAGGTTAATTTTGTTTTTGAACTTTGAGTCACAGAATATGTGCTCTTGACTCTTCTTGCCCCGCTTCCTGAGTACTGGTACGTGTAGTTGTGGCGCTCGTCCTCCTGCCTGAACGCATGCCCATAGTCCATTGAGGCAGACATTTGTGGGACACTTGTATAGTTTCCGGCTCTTGATTCTGGCTCTCATAATCGTGCTTTGTGACTAATAGCATAGGTGTGTCTTTGGCATGTGATTACGTCTCTGTTGGGTATGCCTAAGAGGGGCATTGCTGGATGAAAGGGAATGCATATGTCCAGCCATAGTAAATACTGCTGGATGATTTCCCCAAATGGTTGTATTCCCCTAGCAAGAGGAAAGAATTCAGTATGTTCCATATCCTTGATACCACCACCCTTTATCACAGTCTCCCTCAATTTACCCATTCTCGTGAATGTGGGAACCATGTTATTTTTGCTGTCTTTTCCATATAATTTCCTTCAGAACGATAGAAGGATTAATATTAGCTCCACTTGGGCAGGCACTTTCCCTTACCCTTTCAATGAGGAGACCACAGAGTGTGAAGGCCAGAGAAGGCTGAAGTTGGACAGGCCTGGACACCCGGCCTGGATATGTGCATTGCGGAAGAACTGTTAGTGGCCATGGGATGTGTGCAAACCCTAGCCCAGGGCCTCACAGAGTACCCACTCAGTACATCCTGGCAGTGTACGGTGGCGATTAGTGCTTGGTAAGCTACACAGTGTTAACTTGCTTATTTTAACCATTTTATATGGACCTGAGCCTTTCCTTTTTAGTACTTCCTTTGATTTATAAAGTGTCGCTAGGAATGAAAACAGACTCTTTGGGAATAAAGAGAAGTAATTAGAGTTTGACTTGCTATCTAAGCCATTCCTTTCGGGGTACTTATATTGTCAGGAATAAGATTGTTGGAATCCAGAGACTAATTAGTTAGTTATGAGGCATCAGATCATTTTGAGCTGACCTTATATTTGAATGAAAATGTCCAAATTTGGATAATTTAATAAAAAAGAGGCTTGAGGCTCAGTCTTTTTTTTTAAAGGCAAAAAAATGGGCTGGGATATGGTGATTTCTAGAAATGTCGTCATCCCCCTCCCCCCCAAGGCTGCCAATGACAGGAGAGCAGTTACACATTGGTAATATCTATTCTGGTAAGTTTTAATAAAGGAGATGATGCTTCAGAAGCATAAATTCAGTTTGGAAAATTAATTTCCGTAGGATATCATTGAGGAAAGATGTATAATTTTTAAAGGCAGGAAGGAATTGAAAGATTGTTAATAACTTTTTAAGTTGTGGACTGGAGCAAAATGATGTACTTTGACACAGAAAAGAGACTCTTGGCTAAGTGCCCTGGTGCCCTAGTCCTAACATCTGGTGGTCAGTGAGAGGCAGCCCCCCAAGTGCCGTGCTTCTGGCATGCCAGCACGTGGGGTTCGAGCCCTCGTGGGACCCTCGGCTTGTCTCCACCGACTTTTAAAACAGTGTTTGAAGGAAAGTTTGTCTGACCTGGTGTGGCAGGGTCGGTGGTAGACAAGGCAGTGCAGCTTAAGGAAGAGAGTGAGCGAGCAGCAGGCTGGGAGGGAGCTGAGCTGCGCCATCTGTGCCGATGTGTCCGCGGGCGCGTTGAAATCGTCTCCGATTTCCATGGCTGACTTACTCTCCAGTCACGCATCTTTTCTATGTTTTCTCACCTCCAGAACCAGGAGATCGTAATTTTAGTGGTGTATCATAGCTTGACCACATTTTTTCTTTCCGTTGTCATCTTTGGTCTTACAGTAGTGCCGTCTGAGACTTGATGGGATAGAATAAAATACAGACTGGCAGAGTTTTGAATTTGAAAACCTCAGACTAGATGATTCCAAGCTGTCTGCTATGACTCCCTGGTCGTTTCCTAGAAGGTAGATTTGTTTTACCTTTTGTAATTTAGTAGGGTTTCAAGTTTCAAAAGTGCTCAGCTGTTCTTTCAAAGAGGAGTTTTAAAAACAGCTTAGCGGGCCCTCCATTTTGTTGCTGGTGTGTGTCGCTCACAAGTGGTTTCTTCGTGCACACGCCTGAAGTAGAGGAATGTAAACTTACCAAGGCAGCGGCTCAGCCGCTCTCTTCCACCCCCCAGACAGCCTCTGTCACCCGTGCACCCATGGGATTCCGTGTGGAGTCCTTACTCGGCAGGTTGTGTGGTCTGGGTCCGCTGGCCCCAGTTGTGTTTTTCTCCAGTTGTACTGTGTGGCTGTGTACAGATGTCATTACAAATTAAATCATTTTGTTTCCATTTTGCTCATATAAAGCCAAAACATTCCTCTTGAAAAGTAAGCTCTCATTTTTCTGCATATCACGTTTTTGTTCGTTTTTTTTTTTTTTTTTACTCTCCACTTACTTTACTGGGGATGCTAGTTATATTCTCTTCCCAAATGCGAACGGTGGAGATGTAATCATCCCTCGATGTGCTTCGTACAAAAGAAGTTACTTAATAAAAATTTGTAGTTCTCGCTACAACCCACCTGTAATTGACAGTTTGGGGAGAAAACCATTCTCATGCCTGTGCTCCCAGAGATAACACTTTCTCCACCTGTCTCCAGACTTCTAGGTAAACCCCTTATTTTCCTCTCTGGCCCTTCCCTCCCATCTCCTCTGCCTTTCTGGTGTCTGATTTCCCATCCCTGTCATCCCCACAATGACCTGACCACACCCCGAGCAGAAAGCCCACATGTCTGAGGAGCGTGACTGTTACTCCCACACAGCATGCTGGACCCACTTCCCGGCTCTCAGGCAGCTCCGGCTCTGCTCAGGAATGTGCGTGCATGTACCCTGTGGATGGATAATTGACTCGCTGTGTGGTGAGAGAGGCTTGGCCAAGGGCAAATGAAGGTCAGGTACTTTTGAAAACAAGAGCATTAGGCAAAATTAATTTAAATGGAAATTTGAAGACCGAAGACCAACTACTTTTTAAGTGGATAATTTAAGATATTAGGTTTTTAGTGCTGGAAAATATTTCCCAAGGCCGTTTACATATGTTTAGCTGAAACAACTGTGTCCTTGCAGAAACATTTCAGTGCTGTTCCCCTCTTTATCCCCGTTTATCCCTTCCAGTTCAGTCATCGGAATTAGCAGGCTTAGACCCTGTGTCTTTAACAGACTTTGGGGTCTTCAGCTTTCAGACAGTTATTCTGCTCCAGGAAGGCAGCCGTCTTACAGGGCAGTCCTCGACTCAGTGTCACTGGGGACACTCTGAACTGGCCTTGAAGTAGAAAATGCCCGGTGGAGGGTTCTGTTCATACACAGAATATGTGTTCACTGTAGAAAAATGAGATGAGGATTTCTAGGCAGTACACAGTAAAACATTTTAGGTTCTGTTTCTGTGGTATCCGTATCTGTCTATTGTTCTCCGGTGCAGGGTTTGTTCCTGTGTTCGTTATGTTTATTTTTTAACAAATGCTAATGGGTACTGTGCTAAGTTCCTTCTTCTTATTCTTCACAACATTTCTGTTTTTCTCCCCACTTAATCTTCATGGCAAACCTGCGAGCTAGGGACCTTCACTGTCCCTGTTGTACAGCTAAACGAAATCAGGGATCAGAAAAGCCATGTACTCAGTCAAGGTGAAAGAGCAAGTGAGTCGTGTGGAGCCAGATTCCTAGCCGCCACTTTCTCTCCTCTTTAGCGGCTGTCCTGGGAAAGGTCCCTGCTGCCCTGGTGGTGAGGTTGGTACCAGACTGGATTCAAACCCTGGCTCCCCTGTTCCCTGTGGGTATGACACTGGGCAGGTTGCTTTCTGTGTGATTTGGTGTCTTCATCTGTAAAACTGATACAGTGGAAGTACCTATCTCATAGGATTGCAGAAGTCACTTAGTACATGGAAATTAAGGTCGTACTCAGCATGGAGTGAGTGTTCAATAAGTAGCTGCTGTTACTGTGCACTTGCAATTTGGGTAATTCTGTGTTTCAGATAGGAAAGCTTTCCTCTGTGGGTAACAGAAAATTTGGGCTTCAGTGACTCGAATAGGGATTTATTTTTCTCACCTAACAAGGCGTCTGTAGGTATGGAGAGTGTTGGCCTCCACGAGACCCAAAGCCTCCTGTCATTGCACACCACCATCCTCCCATCCTCGGCATGCACTCCGACTTGAGGTTCACGGGTGGCTGTTTTGGCTCCAGGTGCCCTTTACATTTTAGGGAGAAGGCTGAAAGGCCACACTCAACTCTTATTTCTCCCTGTGTTAGGAAAATCAGAAGCTGGCCCCGAATGTACCAACAGGCCTGTGCTTTTATCTCCCTGTCTAAAACGAGGGCCTAGTAGCTAACCACAGCGGAGGCTGGAAAGGGTGTTCAGTAGTGTGTAGGGTTCAGCTCACAAAGTTCAATTCTTAAATTTTCATAAAATTTGCACTCGTCGGTTTCCCCTGGGACAGCTTGAGTCTGCCATGGTGGTGTAGCGTTTATCCCCTTCCCCTGCTGCTTGTTAGACATGGACCGGCGTATCATTGGATGTGTTTAACGCTGTATGTTACATGCAGGGGATAGAGGTGAGAGAGGGGTTGGGAATGGTTACTGGGTCAGCCAGCCGGCCAGCAGCAGCTGCCAGGATCATCAGTACATGGTTTAAAGCTCCTTAAATACCAGTGATCACAGGCAGTCAGAGCTACGGAGAACGTCTCAAGAGTGTCTAGGACAACCCCTCCATTTGACTCCAGGAGAGTGTGCTCTACCCCAGGTCCTAAAGCGAGGGAGCGAGTTCTCCTGGCTCTGATTGTCCTGACAGTCCAGTGTTCGTTCTCTGAACCTGAGGGTTCAGTACCAGCTTTGTGCCTGCTGCCCTTCTCTCAGCCACCCCTGCCAGCGCCACAGCAGCCTCCCTTTACAGCTTTGTGGTGCTGGAGAGTTTTATGTGCTTCAGTTTCCCAGGAAGCTTCTGTAAACTGCTTTGTTTTAGATTTCAGAGAATACAGCTTTGATTTTTTTTTTTTAATGAGACATTTAAAGTATTTTATTTTTGCTACGGTACACTATAAACTAATGAATTGGAAACTTAAGGATATACTTAATACACCTAATAAAAATAAGTCTGATTTTGTCCATATTTTTCCATCATGGGGGAAACTCAGCCAGGGATTAACTTTAGTCTTTCTCTAAAAAGACTCATGATTTAGCCTACCCTAGTATTTGTGTCTGACGCTCCCCGGGCAAGGTGAGCCCCTTGGGCCGGTCTCTGTGAGGGGGCCTGCGGCCATGTCCTTGGGGAAGGATGGGCACCAAGCGCCGCATGTGGCAGGCGCCCAGCTAATGTTTACTGGATGAAGGAATGACCCCCCCAGCAGACCGGCTTCACATCTGCAGATGCAGAAAATTCATCAGCAACTCCTTGGCCTTATTACAGGCTCTAGATTGGAAGTGTCTGAATGCCAGTGTTATGACCCAGAAGGCTCCATCCCCTCAGCTGTCTGATGTGATTGATGGAACCCGGATGCCCACAAATGATAAAATGATAAAAATGATGTCCCCACTGGTGTGGAGACATAGAGAAGATGAGGTGGAAAGGGGTCTTGGGGTTGAAATTGACTATTGGAAAGATGTGCGTTTGTTAATTGAGTCCTGTGCCTGCTGAGAGAGTGGCATTCTATTGAAATCCCGGAAATCATCATTTTGAGGAAGTCTGGCTAAGAAACAGAATCCTCACAGCTTTGTTAAAGATACATGTGTTTATGGCTTTTTTTTTTAATGTGACTGATGCTGTTCTTAACCAGATCTAAATGTGGATTTATCTACAGCCAAGTTACATCAGTGACGTAGGACCCCCAGGCCGAAGCTCTCTGGACAGCATCGAAATGGCCTATGCCCGGCAGGTGAGTGTGTTCTCAAGGAAGTTCAAATCAGGAAAAATCTTTTCTGAGCCCTGTGGGCACTAAAAGGGAAACAAAACTTCATGTGAAAATCAGTCCCTGAAAACAGGCTGGGTCTTTGTCCAGAAGTCTGGTCTAATATTTTACCATCTAGGTCACTGGAGAATCCTAGCAAATTGGGTTAATAGAATGGCTCGGATTTCATTTAAAGAAATTGAAATCTGCCCTCTCCACTGACCAAGGCATCTCATTTTGCATTTGGCAACGGCCCATGTACATTAAAGCCTCGAGCAATGCTCTGCTTGGCTGGGGGGGGGGCTCTGTGGTCACTGAATACCCAGTAGGACAACAGTTTTATCAGAAATACTTTTTTACCCCTGTTGCTGAGAGAAATGTCTTAATGTTTTTTCTGCCTTGGTGAGCATAGTTAATCAGCACTGCTTAATACTGCCCTGGGGGAGCGCGTGATATTTTGGGGCTCGTGGTTCTGGTTGTAGATCGTGACCGTGCAGTAGTGTGGGTGTGGCTTGAGATGACTTGTGGTGAGCACAGGGAGTCTGTTGGATGTAAACTTCCCTGACGATAGTACTTATCTGAAATTAACTTTTTGAAATAAAGCAGAGCCTGGCCACTTGTGTGATTTATTCTAATTTGCTGCTTCCCACCCCCCCCCAAAGTCAAGAGGGGAGTGGGGGGTGGTGGCCTTTGATCACCTTTAGATCATCCTGCACTGGCAGTGGCCAAGGGTCATGTGCTCGGTTACAGCCAACGCCTGTGGTTCTGTGAGGGGAGAACACTGGTGCCCTGTGGCCCTCAGCACCACCCGCTCCCTGCCTTCATCCAGCCTGGAGGGGGGTGGCCAAAGCAAGGGTACGCGGCAGCTCTGGAAGGTTGCAGGGAGCTGTGAGAGCTGTGCGGCCCTGTGCCATTTAACAGAGGATTCTACCTTTGGTTGTCAGTTACTTAGCAAATGGAGTTCTGTGTTAACCGAATTACCTGGTAGGCTGATAGTATTATCAGAAATCCCTCTTGTAGCCCTGTTGAGAAAAATTTTCTAAGTGCTTTTTCAAAGTCTTTCTCCTTCAGTATACCATTGGCACTTCAAACCCTTAAGTAGCAGAAGCCAGCCTCACAGCCTCCCGCACATGAGTCTCTTTCTTCCAGCTCCCTCATGTTTTATGCTGGGTTTTCAGATGTCTCTCTACATCCTTTAAGTCTTACCTTCACTTTATGGCTGACTCTCCATTGCCAGGGCCACCACCAGAATTCAGGCCTAATGATTGTGAGCTTCTGAAGAGAAGCTAGGAATCTTCTATAAGTGTAAAGACTAATGCTTCAGAAAAGTAACATTTTTTTATACTTAGGGCACCATAACATCACGCATGTGTCTGCTTACATGGTTGTCTCCTCCAGAAGTGAGGGCATCTTTATAACACATGTTGAATACAGTACCTTGCAAAGGGAAGGCCTCTAGTTAATGCTTGTTGAGTGAATAAATACCACCTATTGTTTAAAAACTGTTTTTACAGAGTATTTGTGACACCCCTGGAGGCTACATGGTACCATCTCCCACTTAGGTTCAGGTACCTCAACTTCGATAGGGTTCTGATTTGTCTGGCATCAGTGTCTTGTTCAGTTCTTGATAGAGCAAGGGTTTTAAAGAGTAGAGTTTACTAGTTTTTATCATCATTTTAGTTCTTTTCAAGTAAAAGTCTTTTTTGAGAAGATGTTCTTCTTCCCGAAGGAGCCAGCGCGCTTTCCCTTAAATGTGCAGCAGCTGCTCATCCAGCACATACAAAAGACTGAGGCCTGACGCATCTTGCCCAGTCCAGAGTCCTGAGCCTAGGTCCGTTCAGACCAACTGACAGAAAGATGGCCACACTCTGCCTCAGAGTCCTCGAAAGCGGCAGTGCGAGCCTTGGTCTTTGCTCACTGTGGCCGAAGGTTTCCTAGCAGAGAGGCACAGAACTGCCTGTGGGCCGCCTCCCGGGATGCCCTGCTGGGACCGGGGAGGCTGGGGTAGCAGCCGTCTCTGGTGTCTGTTGATGCGGCTGCCTGGAGCCCAAATGCAAGACGGGGTGGCTGGCAGGGGCCCTGCCATCCAGGCAGTGTGACTAGCTTAGCCGCTTTGAGGAGGGAGAGTCATGAGCAGCTTCTGCTGGCTTTTCTGGCAGAGGCTGGTTTCAGGCTGCTTCTAGAGACTTTAAGAAGAGGGGAAAGCAGAAACTGTGCCATTTACTTTGCTTTTCATCATTTCAGATCTATATCTATAACGAGAAGATTGTAAACGGGCATCTGCAGCCTAACCTCGTGGACCTCTGTGCTTCCATCGCAGAGCTGGATGATAAGGTAGTGCCAGGGCAAGCCCAAGTAGGAACCCGGGTCGGGCGTTCAGACAGGATTAGCAGCTTGCTGACTTCGCAGAACTGTGCCCAGCGGACATTCTGTGGAATAAAACGTTAACTGTTCTTCAGAGTTTTATTTAGATAATTTGGGGGCGGTTTTTTGATGATGATTTTATAAGAGAGAGAGAAAGAAAGTGTGTGTGTGTGTGTGTGTGTAAAAATACGTGTGTGTGTGTGTATGCATTTTCAAAAGGCCCAGCCAGGATTAATTAACTATCTCAATAATTCTTCAACTGCACTTGCTTTGAAGTCCAGTCAGGTTCCAACTACCCCTTTTCCAGTATCTCTTCCTAGACAAACTTACAACCTTTTTAGTGAGAGTTTCTAGAGACTTATAAAGAGGGGAAAATAGAAATTGTTCTTCACATTGATGAGCTTTTAACTTGACTCATGTGGAGTTTTAATTTATTTATTTTGAAGATTTTAATTTATGCATACAAGAGCTTTGGTACAGGCCAGAGGCATGGGGCGGGTGAGAGAACTCCCAGAGATAGAGCAGAACAGGTGGAGTTACTGAAGTACACTGCTGAGGGGAGCAGTGGGTGAGACAGGAGAGGTCTGCTGCACCATGTGGGTCACCTCCTTGGCCAGCAATCGAACTTGCGCTGTGGTGGCTGTGGAAGCTCCACAGTGTGGCACTCAACTTCTTGCGCCTCCGGGGAGGCCCAATGTGGGGTTTTTAAATCATCTTTCACATCCCACTGATTCCATTCCTCTCTGACTCTCCATCTTTATTTCCTTCCCTCAACTCTTATCATTGGTCAGTTTTCTCCCCCTGGAATAGAAGTTGTGGGTACAAGGAGAGGTGATTAGGTAGATGGTGCATGGGTTGGTAGGTTGTCAGGAGAAAAGAGAAAAGGAGAGGAGAATCACTCATGCAGGGTTTTGGTTTGTTTGGGGTTTTTTGGCCTGCAGAATGCATCCAACTTTATTCTTTTAAATAAGGCAATACAAACAGATCTTAAAGTGGAAAAAAGTGTAATTGTGCTTTTCCCTAATTGGTGTTGTCGTCCAAGGATTCTTAACTTATATGAAAGTCATTGAGGGTTGAGGGAACACATTTTTAAAGACAGATTTGCACCAGGAGGCCTCTGGGGGACGGGAGTCCCAGCTGGGCGGTGGTAGCACAAAGAAGAGAACGCCTGTTCCTCTCCCGGGAGGCGTCCTTTGAAGCGAGTGAGTGGGAGGCAAATGGTAGGCAGCGGTGCACACGGGACGGGGTAAGAGCACTGGCCCATGTAGAGTCCCTGGGAGGGCAGAACCCGTATTATTTAGGTTAAACTCTATTGTAAGCTGTGACAACCTCAGATGACCTTGGAGGACTGTGAACTACTGGAGTTTAAACTCCTAGAGCTCTGAGTGACTATAAGAGAGTGCGTGGAATTCATTCTCTCAAGGGATGACCTGCAGAGATTCAGTGTTCTGGTTATTTTATGTGGTCTTAATTATGTAGGTGGAATTGTAATTGATCTGAAAACCAACTTAGGACAGGGGGTGCTCACTGATCCTGGCACCTGGCAGCTGGCAGGGCAGAGGTGCAGCTTCTGCCCTGGGCTTCAGCCCGAGGGACTCAGACAGCGCCACACTCTTCCCCCTCCTCATCCTGCCTGCCTTTGAGGTCAGAGCGCTGTACGGAGCCAGTTTCCCCAGCCCCGCAGCGTTGTCACGTGCGGTCTCGCTTGTGTGCAGAACATCTCTGACATGTGGACCATGGTGAAGCAAATGACAGATGTGCTGTTGACAACGGCGACCGATGCCCTGAAGAGCCGCAGCAGCGTGGAAGTGCGCATGGAGTTCGTCAGGCAGGCCTTGGCGTACCTGGAGCAGAGGTGAGGCAGCAGAGCTCCGGGGGCTGTCTCTAGGTCCCTGGCAGTCAGGTGTTCTCGTGTTTTAAGTAGTCCTTGGGCTGAGTGCTCTGTAGCTGGTGTAATTTAAAGGTTGAGCCAGGCTGAGAAACACTCCTCCCAGTGATATAAAAAACATGGTCCGTGGGAGACTGTTCGACTTTTCCTCTTTCTCCACTCGCTGTTCCTCAGCACAGAAACTTCATGGTTTCAGCCCCTAATGTCTGGGTCTGGACCCTGTTCCCTAGTGTCATTCAACCTTCACTCCTTACTCGCTTCTGTTCTCTTTCAGTATCTAAATTTTCATGCCTGGCAATATTACCACCTTCAATTCTCAGGAAGACCCTTTGAGCCTTTATTCTCCTGCTTGGCTAATCCCTGTGAGTCCAGATCCTTCCCAGGGCGTTAGTAAACGCCCGTGATTTGTGCCTGGGTTTCTGCTTGCCACCTCCTCACTAATTGGGCTTGGTCACTGAGGGGGAGGAGGGTTGTGACTGTGCCCTGGGTCCTAACTGTGGTCCCCTTTGTCGGCTGGGCCTGTGCCATTCATCCCTCCCTGTGGACACGCCTTCCAGCTCTGAATTAGCCAGTAGGGGCTGTCATGAGTGTGCAACAGATCCTCCTTATTTCAAAGACAGAGTGCTGGGCCTCTCTCTTGCTGGAGAGGAAAGCTAGGTTGAATGCACTTGCTAAATTGTAGCTCTTTGCTCCTGAGCCTGTGTGACTGCCAGTGACCTGGTGTAGCGGGCCTTTATCAGCAACACAATACTTCATTAGGAAGTCTTAGACCTCTTGGGTGTGACTGAGGTAATTCAGACGTGGTTGAGTGGAGGATTTTAATACCAAATACTGTATTGATTCTACAATAGCCTCATGAAACACCATCAGACATACTAAACTCACTAACCTCCATGCCCTTGTTGAGGAAAACCTGAAATTCTAAGCGGTTTTGTATTCCTTCTGTCACAGGCACAAAAGGGGTTATAAAATATTTCATCAGGCTTTGACTGAATTTTCCTCATGTACATTTTGGGTGCAGTGATCTGCAGCTTAAAGGACCTAATGTCATAGTAGTATTCGTTTGCTATCAGTCAGCAAGATATGAGTCACAATTTACTAGAGCATATAACAACCTTCAGGATTTCTTGTTTTTTTAAAGATTTATTTATTTATGCATACAAGAGCTGGGGTACAGGCCAGAGTCCAGGACGGTGAGAAGATTCACCAGAGACAGTGGGGAGCAGAACAGGCAGACCGACTGAAACACACTGCTGAGGGGAGCAGCGGGCGAGGCAGGAGAGGTCTGCCGCGCCATGTGGGTCCCCCCTCTGCCGGGGATCGAACTCCTGCTGCTGTGCTGCAGATGCTTCACAGTGCAGCGCTCAACCAGCTGCGCCACCGGAGAGGCCCAAAAAGCCAAAAAATGTAGAGGCTTTTAGGAAGCATGCTAGAAAATAAATGAAGAAGGAATGATTAGAAATTACTGTTTGTAACCACCAGTTTGGTAATTGGTTTAGTTGGGTGAAATATTGTTGGTGGGCATCACGTTTGCATGACCTCCAAGCTTCGCCCCACAGAGTGCTTACTAATTATAAGAGAGAGAGGTATGCTGCTTCTGTAGTGATGACATCTGGTGGACGCCACCTTTAACCAAGTGGCTACACTCCATTTTACCAAGAATGGGGCACATGTGTTTGGGTCATAATCCTAAAAGATACAATCCAAGTACCATAACCCTGAGTGTTGAAATTCTGAAAGATAAAAATCAAAATCTTGAAAATAATTTTTCTGGAGAGAAAATAATAAAAATTCTTTAAAAGACAATTACTAACATTCTTAAATGTGATGTATTTGAGAAATATGACAGAGCTCGTGATGGGCTACTTTACTCGATATACACATCAGGAGAGATTTTCTTTCATAGCTTTAGGTGTCCAGTTGTAGAGATGATGTGAAGATGAAATACACAGCATAATGAACTGTAAAAAAAAATTGCTGACTATTTAAAATAGTGAGGGGGGGTGAACTAAAAAATAGAAAAACAATTTTAAAAACTAAAAAGAAAATTTGACTATGAAAAAGTATGTTATAGGGCTAGATTATGAGCTGTGGCACAGAAGTAGTCCCTGCCAGCTGACCAACTTTCAGAACCGCTGGCTCTATTTTGAAGTCTTACACTGCAAGGAAGAGCTGCTTTTCTACTTTCAGTGTGCGGCTCTCCTTAGAGACTGAAATACACTGTTGAGGGGAGCAGCATGCAGCCCGGAAGAGGTCTGCTGCACCATGTGGGGTGGGTCAACTCCCTGGTCAGGGATTGGGCTCCGGCCATAGTGGTGATAGCGCTGAGACTTAATCCCTCGGCCGCCAGCGAGGCCCCAGGTCGCATCTAATTTCAAATCTGTCATTATGGTTTTCTATTTCTATTGACACATTTTCTTCAGCAAAAAATCTACCAAATTTTCAAAATGAGCATTCATTTTTTGTACTTTTCCCAATCATTAATACATACATGGGTGGTTATATTCTAGAATTTTCAGATCCAATAGGGATCAATTAGTGGGGTTTTGAATGTCCCATCCATGAACAAAATGAATTATGTGCTAATTCTTCTGTGTTAGACTTCGTGGTGAGTATACAGTCTGTCTTCTTTGAAAGTCAAATCATTAACCAAGAGTAGTTCACTCCTTAATATGTTTTACAACACAGGAAGAACCTCTGTGTTAGCAAGTATCTTTGATTCTCAAATAAGTCTCCATTTAAAAATGTAAATCATGTCTTAAATTTCCCCCCAGAATTATATTTTGAGGATTTTGATCTTCGGAGTTTGTGATTTTCAGGATTTTAGATGTTAAGGATTGTGATCTTTAAAGACTTCGACATTCAGGATTATGACATTCTGGGCTGGGATTGTGATTGTCTTTGGGGATTCTGATTATCTGTGGTGCAGACCAATATTACGTACTTCGTTGTGGGACCAGGTGGGTAGTAACAGCGTATGTGAAAAGGCTGAATCGGAATCAAATCAGGAGGAAACTGCAGCTTGTGAAGTATTCTTCCAGACATCCAGCCTGTATTCTTTTTAAAAGGTTAATGTCTAGAATTATCACACATTAAGGAAGATGGAAATAGCATGACAACTAAGTGCCCTACATTTTTTTGATTGGATCCCAATTTAAAAACACAAATGTAAAGGACACTAAGACATTTGAACGTAGGTTATGTTTTAGATAATGCTAGAATATTAATGTTACATTTCTTGGTTTGATGAAAGTAATTTAGGTTAGGTACAAGAATGTTCTAGTTCTTAGGTGATATACGGTGTAGTATTGACAGATGAGGTAGCCCCTAATTTTTGTATATCTGTAAGTTTTTCACGTGGTTCAGAAAAAAGATTTGTGTGTATATGTATGCATATCTAGGTGTGTATGTGTATATTTGCATGTATTTTATACATGTACATATATGTATACACAGAGAAATATGCAGAAGTGGTGGGATAAAGGGTATTCAAGTGTTCATTGAACTATTTAATTTTTTATAGGTTTGATATTTCAGAGAAAAAGTTTTAAAAGAACCCACTAGTGCTTTAGACTTGTAAGCTGGAGCAATTATTATTCTGCACATTAGCCCTTCATGCTTTAGAAGTCCACAGTTAGGCTCCTCCGGAGGTTTGTTTGCATAGCCACAGTGATGAGAAATCTTCCCCGTGGTCTTGCTGAACGAATAATGCAGCTTGCGTCATGAAGCATGCACTGCTGCCTCCTCTGTGTTAGGTTTCCAGTCCAGGCCCTGCCTCACGGTGCTCACAGTCTGCAGTCATGGATGTGAGTTAGGGATGTGGAATGTGTATTTTTCAACCTTCCTTGTTTTTTCCTTTAAAATTTTTCCAGTTATAAGAATTACACCCTTGTGACTGTCTTTGGGAATCTGCATCAGGCCCAGCTGGGCGGGGTGCCTGGAACTTATCAGTTGGTTCGAAGTTTCCTGAACATTAAGCTTCCAGCTCCCTTGCCTGGACTCCAGGTACTGTCAACTTCCTATGTGATCATGTATGCCCCCAGAACAGTCTGTCTTTCATAGGTGTTTTCAGTTAAAATAAGATCATGTATGAAAGCTGCTATATGGAAAAGAGACTAGGGGTGAGGTAGGAGGGATGAGAAGAGGGCGATCTTGGGGGACTGCTGGAGCAGAGGTCCAGGTGAGCGGTGGTACTACTTGGCTCAGGACTGGGGTTGATGTCATTGGGTTCTGGGTGTGTTTTAAAAACACTGATAATAACTTATTGAAGAACTTGGACTTGGGAATGAGAGGCAGAGTTAGGGAATGATTTCTGAGATTGCTGACTCAGCAGCTAGAAGAGTGGAATTAGATGTAGTTCCTAGGATGTGGCCTCTTCTCACAACAGTCCAGTGGAGGAATTATGCAACAGTCAGTTGACTTTCTGTGTGCTAAGTACTGTTCTGAAGCTGCATGCCAAGGGTGGTGTTGAATACAGAGAAGGATCACTTCATAAAGGAGGTGAGGGTCACGCTCGGTTTGAAGATCAAGACTCAGCCAGCCTGAGGTCTTGGAAATGGGTGTCCAGGGGAGGGACAGCCTGAGCAAATGCACAGAAGCAGGAAAGCGTATCTGGCACCACCATGTGCCAATGTGTTGGGCGGATAGCAGGGCTTGCGATCTTGGGGCCAGGATAAACATTTTGGATATAAGTAGCTCAGAGGGGGTTTGAGTGGGAAATGACATGACCGGATGTGGGCGGGAGGGTGGCTAAGAGAGGAAGTCTGCAGTCCAGTTCTCTGGAGGAGTTGGGGGGCAGCAGGGAGAGAACAGGAGCCACAGGTCGAGGAGGGTGGGAGGAGAGCAGCCTTCTCAGTGCCAGGGCCTGGCAGTGCCTGAGCCAAAGATACTCAGTAAGTATATGAATGACAGCAAATGAATGATTGATTTGGCTAATTATTAGTGTCTTGAACATTCTAGAAACTCCAGTATGCTGAGAGTCTCTTACTGGCTGATGACACTTTTTGCCCTTGCTCGCTCGAGGGTTGCAGGAATGCACATCTCTGAGGCGTCACAGGAGAACATGGCACCACTTACTGCAGCTGCTGGGTGTCCGTGGGGAGACCACAGACCGATTTTGAGTCAGAGGGTGCTCGTCGCCCTTTGTAGAGCAGACTACCATTTACCAGCTTCGCTTGGACAAATTAACGTCACCCAGAGTCGGTTTCCTTATTTGTAAACAGGAAGGAGAGGCTGTTACTGGTCTCTGTCCAGCAGGATTGTTGTGAAGGTTAAGAGACCTGGAACAAGGAGAGGGCTTAGCAGAAGGGCAGCACGTGCAAAAGCCATTTGTCTGTGTGTCTGCATCTTTCCTCTTTCAGGATGGAGAAGTCGAAGGCCATCCTGTTTGGGCCCTGATCTACTACTGCATGCGCTGTGGAGACCTGCTTGCCGCCTCTCAGGTGGTTAACCGAGCCCAGCACCAGCTGGGGGAGTTTAAAACCTGGTTCCAGGAGTACATGAACAGCAAAGACAGACGGTACAGTGGACAGGAACTCAAAATAAGTTTCTGCTTGGGGGAAGAGTGACGTTTAGAAAGCGAGTGAAACATTCTGCCAAGTAGCCGTTGAAGACACAGAGAGCGCGGCCTGGCGCAGGCCTTCGGACGCCCTGCGTCTGCATTCAGGGCATCTCTGCTCCCATGCGGGGGGCTGTGGTCACGAACATGACCTCCCAACCCAAGGCACGCTCAGGGTGCTTGATGAATGAAGCTTTATTTTATTATGGTTTATTTCTAACATTCAGCCCGATACCAATATGTGTCGTCACCCACTTCGTAGCCAGAACTTACTAAAATTAGAAGTTAATAATCTTGAAATGTAATCACTGTGCTGATTCCCTGAGGTTTTATTGTTGTTCTCTTGCAGTAGGGGACTGCTAAACATTAGTTTTTCTCTGTGTTGTATTAATGTAACTGGGTCTAAGTTCATGTTTGAACCCAGTTTAAATATATGTACATATACATGTGGAGAAATAATGATGGTTAACCCTTTCATACTGTGGAAAATGAGGGGTGCTTTTTGATAGTTACTAATGCTGTGTTTAGAAATTGTCTTCAATCATAAGCCTCTGTCTTGCTTGTAGCAGATGTCTTAGGGTCTTCTTAGGAGACCCTAAGTCAAGAATTTGTGTGCAAGTAGTTTATTTGGGAGATGACCCCCACATACGTAAGGGGGTGAGGAGGCCTGAGGGAGGCGGCTAAGATGGTTGAGAGAAGGACTTGCTCTAGTCCAGCTCTGGGGTGGGGACTCCTGGTCGGTGGAGTGGCGTATTAAGTCCTTAGGACTTCTGACCTGTCCTGGAGGCCTGAAGAAGCCAGCCGGAGAGACACGGGGTGCTGACAGTCACAAGTCAGGCTAGAGTGGTGGTGCCTGGCGGACTGGCAGGGGCCAGTGCTGGCGGTTTCCCTCTGTGAGGAAGGCTGGTGACCCTGTACGGGCTTGGGGCTGGAGCTTCCAGGTGCCCCGAGCATCCTCAGCGACGGTGTCTGTCTGTGCTCTCATGTTGTCAGGTTGTCACCAGCTACAGAGAACAAGCTGCGGCTGCATTACCGCAGGGCCCTCAGGAACAACACCGACCCCTACAAGCGGGCCGTGTACTGCATCATCGGCAGATGTGACATCACCGACAACCAGAGCGAAGTGGCGGACAAAACTGAGGATTACCTGTGGCTGAAGGTGGGGCTGCTTCCTTTGCTCCTCAGGGCTTTTTAGCCCCATCCCTCTCCTCATGTTGCACACACAGAATTTACCTGTTTAACATGTGATGCCAGGAGGGTTAGTGGATTTCCCACCTACCGGCCCTACATTTCATCACGGCATAGCCACGATCATGAACAGAACAGCTGCGTCTCGGCATCTGGCTGAGGAGGTAGTTGATACTAATGCATGTGTCTCTTGGGCGGGGGGTTTAGTTGAACCAAGTGTGTTTCGACGATGATGGCACCAGCTCTCCACAAGACAGACTCACTCTCTCACAGTTCCAGAAGCAGCTCTTGGAAGACTATGGTGAGATACCTTGCACATGACCCCCATCTCTCTCACACAATTAAGGTCGTACTTAGCTTTCTTCAGGGAAAATCTGTTTCATCTCTGAACTCTCTCCTCACTCTCAAACTCTGTGGATCTTCACAACACAATGTAGCAAAACACTGACTCAGATTCCAGTGGAGACCATGTGGCTGTGTGTGGTCAGTGCAGTGAGCTGTTTTCTCCAGCTCCTGGTGCTCTGGCAGACCTTTGCTCAGTGAGACATAAAGAGGATTTGGCCGTTACTTCCTTGGTGCCCTCGTAACGACTGCATCCCTCACAACGAGGGAGAAATTCTTCTATCTGCCTGCCACCCCCTCCCCATCATTTGAAAATCCTGGGGTCGAGATTCCACCCGTGGTCAGCAGCTGTTGAATTCATATACCTGTGAACCAAACCTTTGACTCTTCGTTCCTCGCCTTATTGAGTGGCTCTGCGAGATCAGGGAGATAAACAACCCTTCTCGTATTCTGTATTACGGTCCTGAGGTCAGTTGGGGTTTTACGACCCGGCCCCCACTTGCCAGTTGTGTTGTCGGGTCAGAAGTCGCGGACCAGGTCATGATTCATGCGACAGTTCTTGGGCTTGGAGCTGCCAGCGGGCCTGCCTTTTCTGAGTCTGTTCTCTCCTTCCTCAGGCGAATCTCACTTCACGGTGAACCAGCAGCCCTTCCTCTACTTCCAAGTGCTCTTCCTGACGGCGCAGTTCGAAGCTGCAATCGCCTTCCTCTTCCGCATGGAGCGGCTGCGCTGCCATGCCGTCCACGTGGCGCTGGTGCTCTTTGAGCTGAAGCTGCTTTTAAAGTCCTCGGGACAGAGCGCTCAGCTCCGTGAGTATTTATGGGCAGTGGCGTAGCTGACATGTCCCCCGTCGGGGAGCAGTGGACACATGGTGCGCCTCATGCGGGTGTGAGCAGGCGGTGCCAGTCGTCGGGGAGCATTACGGACAGTTGTTAGCACCCTTGGACGAATAGTGTTTGGGTTCTTGCTTCCCCCTTCTCCCCCCTGTATTCCCTGAGGTGTGAAGTGTATAAAGTGCTGCAGGAAGTGCTGGTTTTGTCAGAATGGTGCAGGCGAATCAGTGGCTAGCGCATCAGTCTGGTCCCCACTGGGCTCTCCTCAGACACCCCTACCAGCCTCCTCCTGGGCACCGTGAGTGGGTGGACAGACAGGGAAGGTGCATGTGGCGGAATGGCTGTGGGTCACTGAGAGCACATGTCCTCGCTACCAGTTGTCTCCATCTTTTCATTCAAAGACTAGCTTACTAAAAGCCATTTTCGGCATCCCGTGCATGGAGAGAGATCAAGACAGGGAGTTGGCTGAAGCGCACACTGGCAGAAATGACTGGCCTGTGGGCGTGGATGGGCTGGCTCGTCGGCTTCAGCTCCCATAGCGGTCGGTTGTGGGGGTCAGAGGGGCACCATTATGTGACCAGTTCTGTCCCCCACGGTGCAGTCAGCCATGAGCCTGGGGACCCTCCCTGCATGAGGCGACTGAACTTTGTGCGACTGCTCATGCTCTACACCCGCAAGTTCGAGTCCACGGATCCGAGGGAGGCGCTCCAGTACTTTTACTTCCTCAGGTAACACTGGTCTGGCCTTCGCGCCAGCTGGCTTTGATACTGCCATCTTGAGAGTGGCTCTTAGAGACGTCGAGTCCACACCAGAGACCAGGTCACTTTTCTCCCCTGACAGGGATGAGAAGGACAGCCAAGGAGAAAACATGTTTCTGCGCTGTGTGAGTGAGCTTGTGATAGAAAGTCGAGAGGTATGTGGGGCTCCTACCCTCTCCCCCGTGGCGGGGGGTGTGCGCGTGCGCGTGTGTGCACATGTGCGCGTGTTTGTGCGTGTTCCCCTGCTAGTGTGATAGGCACGTGGTCCCTCGTGTGGGGAGCCTAGCTGTGACCTGGGAATTAGTAGTGCTTGCTTGGTTTTGGCAATGAGAATATTGACTCAGTCTCACTGTTTTCTGATTTGTTTAAAACCTCCCACCTCCTCTGTTTCTTCACCCTCTGTTAGCTCCAAATAATTGTGACTTGTTTGTGTAGCTTTAGCCAGTAAATTAAGTAAAAAATTTTCTTGTCTCCACAGTTTGATATGATTCTGGGGAAACTAGAGAACGATGGAAGTAGAAAGGTGAGTTAAACGTGCCCTGAGAGAGGTGTTAGCTTGCAGTTGGGCATTTACGGTTGTCAGAGGGAAACCATTAGATTTCAGGGTTCAAGGCTCCAACGATGCAGATCTGAATGAAGTTACTTAAAAAAACAAAGACCGAAAACTGTAGGTACCAGATGATGACAGGTTTATATTTATCCAGGCTTATATTTCTCCTTAAAATACATATTTGTGACTAGGTAGCTTTTTAAATTATGTTCAAGACACTCATGTATTTATGCTTCCACTTTTTAAGCTGGGTAGGCTACACTCTGCCATTCTTCACTCAGAAAATATACCAGAAAAGAAATTCATCACTGCACCTATTCTTCCCCAGCGGAAAAGTTGGAAGTGAGCTTTACCTCTCTCCAAAGGTAGTTCCTGAGGGATCGGGCCTCTGCCTGCACCCCAGAGACACAGGTGTTCTGCGAGACCCGTCGTGCCCGTGGGTGGCAAAGCGGTGTCCTGACCCCGCCAGACGCTCCCTGTGGCCTGGGGGAGTCCCCTGCCTCTCGCCAGCGCTCACTTTCCTCGCGTGTGGGAGGGGTGCCCTCGAGCCAGCAACCTCAGCGGGAGCTCATTCTGGCCCACCGCCCAGCTCAGGAGAGCCTGTTTCCCGGGCTGGTGACGTGGCCGTGCTTACTAGGAGCGACAGTGGCACTGTCGCTCCGCAGCAGGCACTTTGTGTGTGTTCAGTTACTCGAGCATTTAACAGTGAGCGAGGGGGACAGCTACTGTCTGTGTTTTCCAAGTGAGGGCACAGAGGTAAGAGGGCACGGACCCTCAAGATCACGCAGCTGGTTAGAATGGGGAGCACCTGCTCCCCACCCCAGAGCCCTTGCTCTCCACGCGTCACCTGTGCTGCCTGCAGGTAGCAGGAACAGTCGCCCCGCTGGGTCCAGGCCGATGGAGGGCCAGAATGGCCAGCTGTCACTGGACATGCACTCGCTCTTCCGTGTGCCAGAGCCTCTCTTGACCGTTTGGTTGCCATCAAGTGACAAGGGGGATTTTAAATACCTGGACACTGCTTGTCACATATTTTTGTCAGCACTGAGTTTCTTTTGCTCTGTCTCAGCAATCCAGAGTCTCTTAGATACCGTCTCTGAGCCTGCTGATTTTCCTCCTTGGTGCCTGCTCATCAGCAAACCCAAAACCATTGATGATTTCACCTATCCTTGAGGTCATTTGGAAAATTAGAAAGCACAGATGTCTTACTGCTGACTCCTCTGTGCTGCCGTGAGTCCGACTCTGCCTGTGTAGTTCCCACTGTTCCTTTCATAGCTTTAATAGACCCTTCTATCTTCAAGAAAGCCAGATCTAGCCGATGAAATATGTGCATTGCCCAGGGCAAGCATTTTCAGTTAAAGTAGTTTCCAGGTCCCGATTGCTTCTCTAGTGTTGAAAATAACAGCTCTGTGTGCCCCTATCTCTCCTTCCCCCTCCATAATTTGTCTTGTCAGCCTGGAGTCATAGATAAGTTTACTAGTGACACGAAGCCTATTATCAACAAAGTTGCTTCCGTGGCAGAAAATAAAGGACTGTTTGAAGAAGCAGCAAAGCTTTATGACCTTGCCAAGGTAAATTGTGCCCTTTTCCTCCTTCTGCACTCAATAGATCTGTTGGCTTTTGGCACTAAATTGACAAACATTTCAACGGTGCCATTATCGTGCTGCTCTCCCTGCTGAGGCATTTTCTCGACTGCTGAGGCAGTTAATGGTCCAATCAGGGTGAAATTCCCATTCTACAGAAGTATTTCTGCCCATAAGGTATTTCTGGCCAAACGGGAGGCGCGTGTTGAAAGGCTGCCCTGCAGCCACAGCAGGCTGAGCATCTGTCACAGCTCAGCGGTGAAGCTGTGGGTGGAAAGGCTCTCGCGCCTCCCTCTGCCAGCAGTGGCTTGCTGGTGCCCGTGCCGGAAGCACTAGGGCAGTGGAGAGCCGGCACACCCAGAATGAGTGTTTCTCGTACGGACACCTGGTGCCTGCCAGTGGGACAAAGATAGCACACTCTCTTTTATCTACTGAGAAAAGTGGGCAGAAAGGGTTATAAAGCTTTTTTTTTTTTTTTAATTTACTGTGTTTTGATCGAGGTCTAATGGAAGTGTAGACATTAAATGTACCACTTGAGACTTCGTGGTGCGTGTCTGTAACCACCACCCAGATCAAGACACAGCGCATTTCAAGTTCCCTCTTGGGTCTTGGTTATGTAGTTATGTTTGTGCAGACAGCTTGGGCATGTTGTTCTTTTATTGATAATTTCCTTCGTTTTCAAAACCCAAACAGAATGCTGACAAGGTGCTGGAGCTGATGAACAAACTTCTCAGTCCTGTCGTCCCCCAGATCAGCGCGCCGCAGTCCAACAAGGAGAGACTGAAGAACATGGCGCTCTCCATTGCGGAACGGTGAGGCTGAGCCAGCACCGGTGCCCCCAGCTGCATGTTAGCCATAGTTTCCCCTTCCCACCAGCACTGTTGGAGAGTTCCAGGCTCCCCACATCATAACCAGCACTTGGAGCTGTCAGACTTTTTTTAGAATGTTTGCCCCAAGAAAATGTGTGAAAGGGCATCTGAACATTCCTCTCCTGCACACTAGGTTTAATTCTGAGCCTTTCGGTCATTTATTTACATACTGCATCAGCCACCTCTGAAGCACTGGGAACAAAGGCAGGATGGACAGACGGGCTGTCGGGGGACTTCCGACAGGTGTAGTGACCAGTGTTGGGAAGCCACTTTCCCCCTGCCGGTTAATGGAGTCATTCCACTTTAGCAGCCCGCGCTGCCAGGCTGAGTAGCAGTCACTCTTTTTTGTGCCCTGTGTAGATACTCTCAGTAAAGTGACCCAAAGAAATCTGGGTGGGGGCTGTCCTGGGTTTACGCAGAAGAACACCCTTTGGCACGTGAGAGCTGCATTTAGCACAGTCTCCAGTGAGGGGCCCTGGGTGTTTTGCTGTCAGGACCTGCCGACCTTTGTGAAGGTTTGGGTGCCGGGATGGTGGCGGCAACCGGAAAACCGTGCCCCTGCACGACAGCTGCGCTCGCGCAGACCCACCGTCCGCTGTGCGGCGGCTTCAGGGAAAACGCTGTTTCCAACTCGTGCTCCTCACGCAGAGAATTCAGGAGGTGTTGATGTTTTTCACCTGCTACCCTAAAATTACAAATTCTGTACAAATTCATATTCTACCCCGGCCCCCTTTTTTGTCTTTCAGGTACAGGGCTCAGGGAATCAGCGCCAATAAATTTGTGGACTCCACATTCTACCTTCTGTTGGACCTGATCACTTTTTTTGACGAGTATCACAGCGGTCACATTGATCGAGCCTTTGGTGTAAGTCTCGGCAGCGGTGTTCGAAACGCAGGTTAATGTTTGCTCCTGGGAGTGCAGCGTTCTTCCTGGGGCTCATTTAAAGCAAAGATGTCACCTCTGTGCCGGCTAGGTGAAGCCAAGTGCAAGCTTAGGGATTTGACGGGGGTTCCTGTTGTGTTATTTTCTCCATTCCTCTCCCCTTTAATATGAAGACAGAAAAGTTTCTCAAAGTAATTTGAAATCACTGATTTTAAGCCGCCTCCGAAAATGAAGATGGGAGGTAAGTTAATCAACAAGTTAGAACCAAGGCCTTGTGTACATTGGTGGGTTTGGGGTGTCATCTTTTTCTCTCTGGGGGTTGTGTTTTCTATTAAGAAGCCCCTTGTGAACATGTTAGCTGCCGCTGTGCCGCTAAGAAGGTGAAATGACTGCACTGTGTGACGTGGGCTGGTGTGCTTCTGTCTTAAACAGATAATTGATCGCTTGAAACTGGTGCCCCTGAATCAGGAGAGCGTGGAAGAAAGAGTGGCTGCCTTCCGAAATTTCAGTGATGAGGTGCGTTCTTTTCTTCCCGAGTTACAGAATTGTTTTCCCCTTTCGTGGAAAGTTTTTGTTAGAAGATAAGCGATGCCTTCAGGGTGCTGTCCTCTGTCTGCGTTTTCGGAGAGGAGTCCGACGTGAGGTAGCCTAGGCTGATTTTTCTCTGCGGGTGCATCCCTCCATCCGATGACTGTCTGAATTCCTGACCCCAGAATACAGTGGCTTTAGTGATCGGACACATCTGGTTGACTGGGTGATGGCTGCTGTAATTCTTAGCTGTGCACTAGTGCTTCATTCTGATCTCTGAGTGGCCACTGGGCGCATGAAAAGTGCGTCATAATTCTCTTCCTTCTTTCCCTTCCTGGAACTGTCTTGTCTCACGCGCAGTGATCCTGGCCTAAGTTATCACCGCGCGTCTCGGAGCCACTGTCTGTCCGCAGCTTCCCTCTTAAAAAATCTTCACGCCCAGGCCCCTCCCCTAGAATTCTGGTGCCCTGATGTGAGCTGCGGCCTGGGCCTCCCCGGCCATTCCCAGGTACAGCCGCGGCAGAAGTCTTCTCTAGGACCAGACGCTGGGGCAGCTGCCCGGCTCTGGGATGTCACTCGTGGCGCTTCAGTTTCCGGTGCTTACTCGGCAGGCCGATGGCCTTTCACAGAAGCGTGTCTGTGTTCGAGGAAGACGGAAAGGCAGTTTCCGCACACGTGGAGGGCGGTCGCCCACTGTCGTCGGCGGCTGCAGTTCTTGCCTCCCCTGTGCGTGGTGCCCCTGCATCCTGGGCCGTGGCAGGGCCGCCCCTTGAAGATGCGCCCACGGACTCCGCAGGGGCGGTGCGGGGCCGCCATCCCTAGACCTGAAGCGGTGCCGAGGGCTGGGGGCCGGACAGGTCTTACGCTTACATGCAGTCCAGGGTTTTTTTGGTAATCCCTTCGCTGGCCAGTCCAAGCCTGCGCGCTGTCCAGATGTGGTCAGCATGTCTTTGCCCCACTGCCCCCGCCTGAGGGGAACGGCTGAGGGAGGAGAGCCCAAGGGTAACCACCTGCCTCCAGAGAGGCATTGCTTGGGGGTTGCTCTCGCTCTTGCCGTTTTGGTGCTGTTACCTCCTTCCTGTGACCTTGCCGCCCTCCGCCTGGCAGCTGCGAGGATGTGGCGTGACCAGGCCTGCCCGGGGCAGCTTGGTCTTGACCCCGTGGCTTGGTTCTTTTTCCTGACCTCACGTGTTTCTCTCTGTGCAGATCAGGCACAACCTCTCAGAAGTGCTTCTCGCCACCATGAACATCTTGTTCACACAGTTCAAGAGGCTCAAGGGGACGAGCCCCTCCTCGGCATCCAGGCCCCAGCGAGTCATCGAGGACCGCGACTCTGTAAGACCCCAGCGTGGCCGGAGCCACTGCTGAGACCCTCCTCTCTGGTCCGCATCTGTTGTGCCCGAGACCACTGCTCATGGCCGCAGAGCCCCTTCCCCGACTGCGGGCAGACGCGTGCCGGGGCTGCGGCAGACAGCGAGCGCTGATGGCGCCTCGGCCCTTCTCCCACTGAAGTGGGATGTGCTGTCTGCGAGCATCACATCAGCGGACAGGATGCTTATTTGTGGAGAGTCCGTGAGAACTTCCCGCTCATTTTAAAATCAGGGTTGTTTGGTGAGCGTAAGCTCAGCATTTTTATCAAAACCACATTCACGTTTGGTCAGAACATTAATTTGATAAAACCTTTGTGTCCCCCTCATCTGAACTGACAGTGATCCCAGAGGGGCAGCCGGCTGGGTCACTGTCACCCGTCTGCAGCTCAGAGACCTGAGCCAGAGTCGGCAGGTTGCCGTGGTGGCCCCTCGGGTGGCAGGTGAAGGAGCCCTGAGCGGGCTCGGTCTGTCTGGTGCCTGGCCGCTCCCTCTGTGGCCGCGGGGCCTTCGCTGCCGCGTCAGTCCCCAGAGCCCCGGCACCTAGCACACTGGCACGCACACAGCGTGTGTTGTCCAGCTGATTTGACAAAGGGGCTGAGGTACTTGACCCAATTAAACCAGTGTTTTGTTTTTTAATTGCCTTTACCTCAACTTTTCCACTTACTTTCCAACAAGATTTCAGTGTGGTGTCTAACAGCCACTTGTTTCTTGATTTTGGAAATGAGGACACTGAAGCTTTAGAAGTCTGGCTTCTGCCTCCGGGGATGTCTTTGGGCTGTCAGCCGTGACTCCAGGCACTGGGCTGATGGTGTTCTACCTAGTGAGCGATGGCAGGCCTTTTCACCTTTAGGATGAAAGGGGTAGGCCTGTCCCCGTGTGCCGAGAGGCCATGGCCTCTGCTATCTACCCTTGGACAGCGCGAGCCTAAATAGACACGTGTCCGCTGAAGACAATGTCAGGCTGTGCCAGTGGTGGGCCCGCTGCGCTTGCGCTTCGGTAGCCGTCTGTGTTCACAGCGAAAGGGACGAGTCCTCACTGTCGTGGACGCGAGTGCTGCGGAGGTGGGCGTGTCTCACCCTTTGTGCGTCACACGGGTCGGGGGGCTTGTCCACAGAGAGCCCCATTTTCCATGTGTGAAGGGAGCTGTTTGAAGACCAGCTGAACTCATTTTTTGTGTATGTATGTGTGTCTTTAGGTATTCAGGGTCTACATATCACGAGTAAAGCCTGCCTTCCTCTGGTCTTTCTCTTGCCCACCCCTCTCCTTTTTTTTTTTTTTTTTAAAGATTTATTTATTTATGCATACAAGCACTGGGGTACAGGCCAGAGGTGCCAAGGGGTGAGAGGATTCACCAGAGACAGAGCGGGGAGCAGAACAGGCAGAGGGAATGAAACACACTGCTGAGGGGAGCAGTGGGCACAGCAGGAGAGGTCTGCTGCGCCATGTGAGTCACCTCCCCAGCCGGCAGCAGGGATCGAACTCGTGCTGCAGTGGCTGCTGATGCTTCATAGTGCGTTGCTCAACCCACTGCGCCACCAGGGAGGCCCCCTCTCCTTTTTCTATCTTTGTATGAAGGGTAGGGCTGGGTAAGGTTGAGGAGATAGCTGCATGTGAAAACTGCTTGCCTAAGAAGAGAATGGGTCTCTGCCTGGCTTCCCCACCCCCCGCCCAAACTCATTTATAGCAGCTTCAAATCAGGCACTTTTAAAGTAATCAAATGGGTGCACTCATCATGCGGTACAGATTTCTTCTGCTTTAAGCATTAATGAGGGCATATGCCTGCCAATTTGTTTCACACATCAGGTAAAAAAGCACTTGCCTTCCATTTTCCTTCTTGAATGATCCTTAAGAAGCCTAGTAAGTTACCCTTGGGTTTTTCTTAGAAGTGTTACTACTGGCTCAGAGGGCGCTTGCAGGCTTTTCATTCCAGGTACGGTTCTTTTTTTCTGGTCTAGGCACCCAGCACACTTCATTCGGGGTAATCTGAAGCACCTAAGTTTCTTTTTACCTTACTCAGTAATTTATGAATGCCGGGACTAAAAATCTTTCTCTCCTGAAACAGTGCAAGAATTCCACAGATACTGCCTAGGAAATGAGGGGCAAGTACTTAGATCCAATAGGGCAAAATGGAAGGAAAGAAAAGAGAAGAGGTGGGGAGGAAATGAGCTAAATGGGGTACACTCAGTTCAGCCACCACCTCTGGTTGCAGGGGCTCCATAGGAACCCTAGAAACTAGAGCCCCATGGAAGCAGGTGGACCAGAGCCCCCCAGGAAAGCGAGAGAGGCTGGGAGAGGGGGAGCACAGGACCGTGTCGGCTCCTCGAGGGGTGGGCAAGGCCGCTTGCCCAGCAAAGCCAGGCCTCTTGCTCTGACATCGTCTGCAGCGGGGCCCGGGGCTGAGCTTCGCTGAGTCTGCAGCGTGCCGGGAGCGCCTGACAGTGGAGGGCGAGACTCGTCCACCCCGGGAGTCTGCCCCACGCTCAGGAGCAGCGGGGAAGGACACAGTGGTGGCCCCCGGGCACAACGCGACTGGAGAGTTAACCCTTTTCTTCTCTTCCTCTGCTCTCTCAGCAACTGCGAAGTCAAGCCCGAGCCCTCATCACCTTTGCTGGGATGATCCCCTACCGGACGTCCGGGGACACCAACGCGAGGCTGGTGCAGATGGAGGTCCTCATGAATTAAGTTCTGTGTCGGGGCTCCCGGGCTGTGCGCTCAGCACCTCAGGCCGTGGCCTGCCGTGGTGGGGTTTCCGCTTTCATTTCTGTTGTGTTGTGTTTTGTTTTATTTTTTGTATTACATATTTTTGTCAACACCAATAAATTCCTTTGATTTGTATTTCTTTTCACATTCTTTTATTTTCATTGTTGTTGTTTTTTTCCTTTGAATTTTTGTTTATTTATGTGGGAGGAAATGTCTTCACTAGTCTGGAGCCAGAGAATGATAGGCTCGTATAGGTGTCTGTGATATGCCTAAAGTTGACCTTAATTTATTAAAAATTCACCCAAAATGAGCAAGGACACGAAGCCTTTGGCAGTTACTTTATTTAGGTACGACATCCCATGTGCAGCGGGCTCACCGGCCCGTGTTCACATGTCGAGCAGGTTTGGGGCCGTGTGTGAAATAACCAGCACTCCACGTCCTCCCTCTTCTCTCCAGTGCACACTGGGGTGCGCCCAGGTGGCCCAAGACCATCCTTCAGATCATCTGCTCTGATTCCAGGATTAGCTGCTTCTCGGTTCTGTTGAAACCCCACTGGAAGTAAAAGGACAGGCATAGTAGTGAAAAGTAGCCTCAAAAATGAACGATGTCCTTGTCCCACTGAGGAAGAGCAGGCTCGTCTCTGCTGCTCTTGGTGGCTGCCCCCCCCCCCCCCCCCCCCCCCCCNTGCTGCTCTTGGTGGCTGCCCCCCCCCCCCCCCAACAACCCCTGGAGTGACTGCTTAGATGGAGACATGGAGACTGGGCATCAGCGACGTGGGTGTTTGTTCCCTTGTACTGTTCAGTGATCACCCCATCACTGGCTCTGTGTCTCCCAGAGCCCTGGAATACACCAGAGAGGAAGCGAGGGCTAGTGTTTGCCCTGAGTGGGCCATCTGGGAGCGCCAGAGTGGGGCAGGTGTGGCGGCCTGCGCCTGAGGCCGGCTCTCCCAAGCGGATGGCAAGAGCCCCGAGTCTCCAAAGGTGCTTTTGCTCTTAGGAAGAAGCCTGATGGGGCATGGTGTCTCTGCCATCTTCTGGTTGTTAAAATAAGTTCCCTTTCCTTTTGGGGAAGAGGTGATGTGTAGATCTGCTGTATTATCAGTTGGATTCCATAAATCCATCCTGATGTCGTCTGAGGATCACTGGGGCCTTCCTCCTCCTCGAGCCCCGTCTCGTCAGCTGGAGCACTCACCTGCTGAGCTTGACTGAGAAAGTCCCGAAGATGAGTGCTGCAGGCAGTGTGACTTAGCAGGTGATGTGCTGTGTACAGGTACTGGTTTATATTTCTAAAAAGTCAAGTGATTTGCTTCAACGGTGCACTAAAAAGAGAACCCTGGGGACCTGTCCTAAAGTGTGACTTGGGCTTGTTTTTAAATCTTAGATCTCACTTGTAGATAGAAATTTTCACAGTATCATAAGTGAGGGAAGACTCGAGTTGCTTAAATATGTATTTGCTCCCTGGCTCGTTCTTGTATTCTTACAATGAGAACTAATTGTGAATTCCCCTCCTGGCATCACATGCTTCTGCCAACTCCAGGCAGGAGAACTGCATGTGAGGCCTGCATAGGGGGCGAGGTCCGCTGCCTTTTGACAGTAACTGAAACAAAAGCAGAAGGGAGAGAAGAGCACCAGGCCTTGAGCTGCCCTGATGGTAGCTGTGTGGTTGGAGGACAGTGGTCCTTTGTTGGCATTTGAGGACTTAAGTTGCCCATTGATAGGAAAAATCAGATAACTAGGTTCATGCCAGATGGGGCAGAGCAAATCCCAGAGCTTATCCTATCGGCTCCTCCTTGGGGAAGTGTGGCCAGCTGGGGTAAAGATGCAGGAGGGGTGGCTGACTTGGCAAGGCCACGACAGGTTCCCATGCACCCAAGCTGCCCAGAAATAGTGATCCATTCAGAGAACTTCAGTGTCAACTTTCCCCTTGATGTTGGTCCATAGTTTCACCCTTTACCAAGAGAAACAAAAGAAAGTGGTATGGGAGTCTCTTCCAGGGATGAGATTCCAATCTGTTTAAAAAGTCAAGGGCACTTGCAGGCTAAATTCTGAAAGGAAGGAGCTGAGCATGGATGGGGTGGGGGAAAAGAAGGGCAAGGAATTCTGTGGAAACAGGCTCCAGACTGGAAGTTCTGGAAGCACAGAACTGTCATGGAGTAAGTGGCCTCAAAGGCTTCAGGGCCACACATGGTCAAGCGACCATCACAAGTTTTGGAGACAGACTAAAAATCCCTTCGTCAGCATCTGGTAGTTGTGTGGCCGAGGGCAAGTCACCTGACAGCTCTGAACCAGCCGGCTCAGGTATGAAGCAGGATACCAATTCCTATTCCATCCGGCTATTGGGAGGATTGATGAATTAATGTAAACCACCTGCCTTACACAGTGGGCCTCGGTGAGTTTATTTCGGTCACCGTGCGCCCAGATCTGGTTAGATGGGCCTCTAAGACTGTGGGAGTGTCCTCTGCGGACTGTTTGACTGCTCTTCAGGACAGATGCACAACTCAGTCACCCTCCCCCAGGGGTGGCTCCTTTTCTTTCTGACAATAGACAAAGTTAGGTCAGAATTGGTAGGCCACAAGCTTACTGTCCAAGGACAGACGTTGACGTCAGGTGATGCTGAATGGAGACCACAGGCCAGCAAGCGTATGAGCATCTGTCCCAGGCCAGCGCTGACCTTGGCCCTGGGACTGCACAGCAGGTCCCTGCCCTTAGGCTCTTACATCTTACTGGGGTGACACCTGCAGTAACGGGCCTCTCCTACAAGAGTGGGCTTCTTCCCAGTGGGTACCTCGCCTCACCATTCACCCACCCGCCATGGAGCCTTGGGGCTAAGAGCTGGGGGGTGATTTCTGAGCCTGAGGTGGGACCCTGCTTTCCTAGGCTCACGTTGTGTTTGGGGAAAAGAGATACGTGAGTTGTGTTTGTGCACACGCAGACACATCAAATAAAACAGGAAGCCTTGAGAATGTCCTGAGAGAGGGACCGATAAGAGCGGGGGCAGGGTTTCCTGGGCTGGGGCATGTGGGAACCACCTGTGAATGACCAGGATTCAGACCTGCAGGTTTGGCGGGAGGGGACGGCGTGGGAGTTGCCATCCCGCTGGACTAGGAAACAGGAGAGACAGCAGGACGCAGGTGAGTTGAGGGGCCCTGGAGCCAGATAGAGACCTGCCAGAGGTTACAGGCCTCAGGTTCAGCCCATCCTGGCCAAGCTGAAGCCTGACTGACTATAGAGAATCCACCTTGTTCAAAAGGTGAGTATGAAGGTGGGGTTGGAGGGTGCGGATCGTCAGAGGCGGCACATGTGTGGACGAGTTGATCCTTGTAAGTCTGTCTGTTGGCCTCGGACAATGAACTCAGCAGAAAGGGCTGGCAGCCAACTTAAGTATTCCTGTGGGTACCAGGGAGAAAAGAGTTTTTTAGTTTTTTTGCTTTTTAGATTTATTTACTTATGCATGCAAGAGCTGGGGTACAGACCAGAGGTGTGGGGGTGAGAGGATTCACTTGAGACAGCGGGGGGCAGAACAGGCAGATGGACTGAAACGCACTGCTGAAGGGAGCAGCGGGCAAGACAGGAGAGGTCTGCTGCGCCATGTGGGTCAGCTCCCTGGCTGGGGCTCGAACTTGTGCTGCAGTGGCTGCGGATGCTTCATAGTGAGATGCTTAACCCCTTTTCGCCACCAGGGAGGCCCCAAGAGTTCTTTAAAGACTTTCTGCAACATGAAAGATCACGTTTTCAGATGTGCTAAATCAGCCTTACCGTTCATCAAGGAGCAGTGCTGTGCTGCTCACAGCTTTGGGCGACGTGTCTCTCCACTGGCTTAGAGCTCCAGGTCTGCCCCTCTCTACCTGGCTACACGCCAGAATCTCCTGGCAGCGCTTGAAACTATGATTTCCAAGCCTCTGCCCCCGAACATCTGACTTAATTGCCTTGGGAGGGGCATAGGCACCATGCTGCCTGGCATATTTTAAAGCTTTGCAGGTGATCTTTCATGCCCTGCTTCAAGAACAAGGTCAGGAACCCTTGCTCTGGCGGAAGGCAGGGCTTGAAGGAGCAGGCCTCTGAGCCTCTGGGTGCGCAGTGCAGGTTTAAAATGAGTCATAGACTGAGGTGCACTAAACAGGAATATACAAATTTTAACTCTTAGGAAAAATACACGCGGTACCGAAAAAGATTCTGGGTCAGCTTGCCCGTTGTGTGCCCGCCAAGGTCAAAATTCTCCAGCGTGGTCTCTGGTGTCGAGCAGTTAGCTAGTAAAAATGGCATCAGCTGAAGAACATCATTGTATGTGTTGGGGGGACGAGGGGCAAACTTCCCAGAAGCCCCAAATGAACGCACACGGGACAACTTGGTTTAATCCATGGCCCCTTGGCAAGGATGTTCTCTCCTAGCGCCCCACTGCCCCGGCCTTCCTGTGTCCTCCATTCGCAGGCGTGTGCTTTGAATGGACTTGCCTGCAGCGCTCCAGCACTACAGCTGCGCTCTGGGCGCGAGGACCCTCCATGGCAGCCCCTCTGTCTTCTGCCGCATACCCTGAGGACCTGCGTCAGGGTGAGGCAGTCTCGGCCTGGATCCCTCCCGACCCCACTTGAGCACAAATGCAGCCAGGTGACCCGTGTTGTCTCACGACTGAATCCTGGTGCGGGGTGCAGGGTCATGGGTGACGGTGGCAGGAGATCCTTAAGACTGTGCTTGGGGAAATGAAGGATGTCCGCAGCTCACTTCAAGTAGTTGGTCAAGGGCAACCACGTGATATGAGAGAAGCCGCTCCCCTGAGCCTTGCAGACTCACGTCTCGGCCTCAGCCCTGAGCTCTGACTGAGGGGGTTCTGCTTTTTGATCTGAGTTCTTTCCCTACATCCCCCATGCCCCAACTTGTTTGCTTTTGAATCAGTTTTAGCAGCTGCCCTTACCTGAAAGACGACCATAGACAGTGGAGTATAGACCGGTCTTCTCCCACCTTTCTTTTCCTGGTGCATAAAGTACTTTGTGGGGCCCCCCAAATTTTTTTAATTATTTGCAAAGCACCATACGGTTAATGTCCCCTGAAATGCTTCTTTCACAAGTTCCCTCTTGATCATCAAAAACTCATTGACCGAATGGGATTAATCATTCGACAGATGATGAAGCTAAAGCAACACAGGCCTCAGGTCACAAGGTAGGTGGCGCAGAGCCTGCTCCAGGCCTTCTCTTGCTCACATCCTTCCTGCCCCCTCTGCGTGTCAGGCTGGGCCCCTCTTGGGGGTGGGTGGGGGCTGAGCTTTTGAAAGCATATCTGGCTCTAGGCTCCCTGGTCTCTGCTGCGGGAGCAAGCCAGAGTCTCCTGGGTTCTAAACATACTCTGATTTAAAATGCATCTGTGGAATTCCAAATTAAGCAGAATGGCTGTTTTCCCTGTGGCTTTCAGGAATGAGAAAAAAAAAAAAAAAAACAACCACAAAACCCTTACAGTAAATTAGAAAATCCAAAACTATTTAAAAAGGAAGGGCTAGCTGCCATACCTCAGGGTTAGAGCACTGCTCCTAGAAAGGGCTGAGGGCAAGAGACCCAAGGAGTCTGGTTGCTTGGGGTCCTGGAGAGCACGTTGCCAGAGCAACGGAGGTGGAAGAATGCAGTGGCATCTGTTACTACTGGACTATGCTTGTATTAGAATTGCTCGTTCAGCTTTGTGTCGCTGTAGCAGGACCTGGCTCACGTCACCACATGCTGGACATCTCGGCTGAGCCTGGATGGAGGGATAAAAGATGGATGGAGATTTATTTTCTTTATGAGGCAGGGGAGGGGGGAGAATCTTAATCTCACTATTCTCAGATGATGATGATTCTTTTTTCCTTGGCTGCTAGGAAGCTCCAAGCTAACACTTGGCATTCTCCTTCCCTAAATCATTGCTTATTTCTTTTTTTGCCTTTATTCTGTGATTTTTTTTCATATTCTCCAGCCCATTATTGTGCAAGCCAGAGGAAGTCATCCCTTCTCTCACCCGTGTAGCATTTTGTTTGGGGATTTATGCCTTTATACCATGCTGTGACTACTCTTTGCCTTACCTCCTCTAAGGGACTCCTTGAGGACAGTGACCATGCCTGTCTTCCTGTGTATATTCCAAAATAGGCAGACTGTGTCTAAAAGACATTATTAAGATCTGTAGTTCCTTATCGAATGAATATTGGCTAACCAGTCTTTGTAAAAGGCAAGTCTAGTGACGTGAAGACAAGGAACCAGGAGTCCTTCCTTTGACAATTAGAGCGTCTTACCTCATCAGTCATATTTCCCTTTTTACTTTTGCTGCCAGTTACTTCAAGGTGCTTCGGTGTCCAACTGCTATGGCATTGTCCAGGGAGAAGGACCAGGGCTGATAGAGACAGCCATGTAACCTACACCGCACGAGAGAGATCCTGAGTTCTTGGTCCTGGTTGTGGGGAAGGTGCCCTGCCTGCCCAAGGCCCGGGCCTGCCCTGTTGTTCTGCCCTCTAACTGTGCAGGTTTCTGAGTCTGCCCCTTCTCGGCCCCACCGTGCAGTCTGTGAGCCCCTTGAGGGCAGGGACCCCACCTCCGCGGTGTGCAGCCTGGGCCCTGGGCCTGGTCTGGCAGATGTGGCAGCCGTTGGTCCGGGAGGACGTTTGCGCAGTGCCGGGAGCTGTGTCCACGGAGGAAGCTGGCGGAGTTCTGGTATCGTTGCTGCAGCTGGTGTTGTGAATCAGGCCGACGAGCAGCGCATCCTCTTACCCGGCTATTTCACGACACCAGGGTTGCATCATACCCATCCTCTCCAGGCGAGCCTCGTGGGACCGGGGAGACTTGGGTGTGGGCGGGAGGGGGCGCGGAGTCTGCGTGTGATTGTTCCTGTAGCCCCGGAGCTCAGTCCGAGGCTCCTTTGATCCCTGTGGGGGGTTTTCAAAAGTCCCGAGGCCCGTCCTTCAACCCCTCCTGCACCCCGGGGCCCAAGCCTCACTGGCATGGACCTCGAGCCCATGCTTGCCAGAGGCAGGATGAAGGCCATGTGCCGCCAGTGGGCCCCGAGGCTCCCTCGACGAGGGTCTGTTCTGTTCTTGCCTGGCTGTTGCTGCAGCCCCTCGGCCCACCCTTCTTCCCCTCCCCGTTTCCTTCTGTGCTGCTCTATACTGCCTGCCTCCTTGGGGCCGCTGGCCGGCTTTCTAGGAGCAGATGGGCTCTCACTCCAGGGCAGGCTCTTTACCAGCACCCAAGGCCCTTCCCACCAGGTGTCCAGACTCAGGTGACTCCGCCGTTTCCCCTGGAGCCCCCCCTCTTCCCTTCCCTGGAACCCCTGCAGGACACGAGTGCTGCGCTGATTCTGTCAGAATATATGAGACCCCCCATGCTGCCCACCACCCTGCACCCCACAGCCGCTCCCTGGCTAGCTACCACCATCAGCTCCCTGTGAGGGCCCTGATTAGCCTTGTATTACCCTTGATTTCCTGAGTCCCTGCTCCATGTAACAGGTAAAGTGAAACTCTGACCATCACCTGATAGAACATAAAACTTCTAACTGGTTACAAGACCTTGTATGTCTCCTCCACTAGGGAGGCCCTATCTCCTTGGTCCCTCATGCCACAGGCCTCCTTGCTCTCTTGAAATTCAACCACACCCTGCCCCAGGGCCTTTGCACATGCTCCCCCCCCCCCATCTGGAACCCCAGTGCTCATACCTGCTCACGTGTGGGTGGTTCGTTCTCCTTGCTCTCTTGAAATTCAACCACCCCCTGCCCCAGGGCCTTTGCACATGCTCCCCCCCCCCCATCTGGAACCCCAGTGCTCATACCTGCTCACGTGTGGGTGGTTCGTTCTCCTTGTTGGAGCTTAGCTCAAATTTCTCATTCTCAGAAAATCCTGAATGGCCCTCAAAACAAGCCCAAACCCCAAGACTTTGTTAGTAACACTTACACTCAATGTATTATATAACGACCGCTTGTTTATTTATTGTCTGTCTCTGCCGCTAGAATGTGAGCTCCAGGAGGGCAGGGCTTCTGTCTTGTTCCCTATGGTGACCTCTCTTGCCTTCCACAGGGCTGGTCTGCAGGAGGCACTCAATAAATGTGTGAATGAAGGAACTGTCAGACCCTTTCAGCCTCATCTCCCACCACGTCTTCCATCCTCCCCTCCCCGCACCCTCATGGCATTGTGTGTACCCGTCCCAGCCGCCCCTTCCCGCCATGGCACTGCCCTGCCCAGACTTCTTGCCTGGCTCCCTCCCGGCCTGCCCACCCCCTTACCCCTCCCCCCCCCACTCCTCCCTATGCCCTCTTCACGCCAGCAGTGACCTGGCGGTTTGTCTGCCAGACTCATCTGAGATTCCCGTGCCTGGGGCCCAGGAATGCTGAGATTCAGAGGTTGGCCAGGCCCTGCCGTCCTCTCCGCTTCAGGCCGAGTCTAGGGTGTTCCCATCTGTGGAGCTTCCTGAACACTGAGTCCTTCAGTTTCTTTACTGCCCTGTTCTCCCCCTGCTGAGAACCCAGAAGGCCTCGTCACCAGGGCCTGCTGTGGACGGTGAGCTGCACTGGGTCACTTTCGTTTCCTGCTGCAAAGCTGAGGCTGAGGCCACAGAGGTCGGGTGACGCCCTCCGAGCCACACAGGAACTGACAGCTGAGCTGCAGACTGAGACCCCTGGGCCAGCCACAGGCTTTGCTCTGGGCACATGCGATTCCGTGTCCAGGGTGCTGGGTCTCAGAACCGAGGGGCTCTGGGCCCGGGAGCCAGCAGCAGCCGCGTGTCCCCAGTGCTGGGCTCCCGTCAGGAAGCGCGCCTCTGTGAGCACGCCTCAAGCTGCTGGGCTCCCGTCCAGTGCAAGGGTCCTCTCTTGGGGCCCTGCACTTTGGGACAAGGCGGTCTGGAGGCCCCATCAACGCGCTTTTGAGGTTCTTCTTAAATCCCACCCCCGCCCCAGGAGATGCAGAGGGACAGAAAAGGCTTCTAGAAGCAACAGCCCCTGTAGGGCTGGAAGGACCTTGGAGCTGACGCAGGCCTGGCTACTGCAGAGGCAGGAGGAAGTGACCGGCCCAAGGTCACCCGGCAACTCAGGCCAGCACTCCGGCCCTGCCTGCAGTGCACTTGGAAGCCAGCCCAGGCCCCCTCAGGCCCCTTCCTCTCTTAAGATCTTAATCAGGAATTTTCCACTGGGGTCAGGGTGTTAGGAATGGCTGAGGGGGTGTGGGCAGCTGTGATTTTCTCCAGTGAGTGGTGAGTGGGAGAGGGTGATAACATCTGCCCCAAGGCCCCATAAGGGAATCAGTAACTCGCAGGCCTCCCCCAGACCAGACCGCAGTGGGGGCTGCAGGGAGGGGGAGCCTGGACCACGCCGGGCCCTGGCCTGCAGACCTCACCCTGGAGCCCCTGTCCAGCGGGCAGCTGGCGTGGGGGATGGACTGGCCACCTGGGGGAGGGGTGGACAAACTGGGGGAGATTAAGAGGGGCCCAGAAAAGACTTTTGTTCATTAGCACACACAGTAAGTATATAGAATTTGCAAAAGGGACAACAGTGAGCCTTCCTTTTAGGGTCCTCGTTGAGGTGGTGCCGTCCTCAGTCACCTCCATTCCGTCTGAGGTGGCAGAGCCCCAGGCAGCAGCCCCTCCCACACACCCTAACTGGGCTCATTCTGTCAGCCCCCAGTTTCATGTTGGTCACTCCTTGCCCTCAGGACCCCGGGTCAAGCAGCCCCATCTTTGAGGCCGAGTCCCTAACATGGCCAGCATTTCCACCTGCCCCTCTACCCAGCCCCGCAGCTGGGCCCCCTGGACAGGAGCAGGGGGGACCAGGCCAGCCAGGTGGCTCTTGAGACCTCAGCCCACTGGTGCTGACCAGGTCAGAGCCCCAGAACACCCCGCAGCTGGAGCCAGTGCCGTGCGAACTTTGTAGGCTCTGAGAGACTGGACTGGAGACTGTGTCCTGTGTCCTGTGTCCTTCCCCAGGTGGCGGAGCCCAGGCATAGCCATCCTCAGAAGCTGGACTTGGCGGTGGTCTTGAGGCCCCCCTCTGTCTCCTGCTTCCTGGGGGGCAACTCATCCTCCAAGACTCAGGTCAGGGGGTCTCCCATCCCTGACTTGTCCCCGCCCTGGCCCTCCTCCCGGGGCCTCCCCGCCAAGGCTGCCCGCACCACAGAGCTGGGCTGCCTGGCTGTGTCCACTCAGCAGCCTGGCTCCCGCTGTCCCTCACGGCCTGGTGGCTGGGCGGTCCAGTCAGGGTTTGTCAGTGAGTGACGGAGAGGTGCAAGACCCCCAGGGGGAACGGGGTGATCGGTGCGAGGGCTGGTAAGCTGCTCGCCCCGGGAAATAGACCTGACCCCGAGGGAGCGCACAGGGCTTCCACCTGGACGGCCCCTGGGGTTGTCACTGTGGTGGTGCAGGGCGGAGGAAGCAGGGCGGGCCGGAGGGAACGGCGGGCTGCGGAGTGGACACAGAGCCTCAGTCCACCCTGCGACTCGGGGCGGCGGTGGCGGGACGCCAGGGCCTGGCCCCAGCCCCCATTGGTCAGTCATAGATAAGGGCCCCTGGGGAAAGGGGGCACAGCAAGGTGGTCGCCCTGGGACTGGCCCTGAGAGCCCGCCCACTGCAGCCCACAGGCGTCTGCCACACCAGCCCGCTCCCGGCCCTCGCCCTCTGGTCTGCCCTGCGACTCCGCCGTCCGCCCGGCCCTGCGATGACGTAGGTGCCTCTGGGAACAGGGGCTCCCAGCCCTCGGGAGCGCTCACGGCAGGGCCTCAGCACTGGAGCCACCTGACCAGTGCTGGCTGGGCCTTTGCTCTGGTACCCCTGGGCCCCCTGGGCCCCCTGGGCCCTGGGATGCCCCATCTGTGCTGGTCTGGGGAAAACACCCTGTGTCCTGTACAAGAGCCCTGAGCACTCCGGGGTGAGTGTGGCCGGGACCCAGCTCCCGCCGTCCTGGGGCAGCAGGTCACAGCCGGCGTCTGCTGCGCTCCGTTTGCAGGTCCGTGTCCAGCTCGGCTGGGCGCGCCGCGGTGTCTCTGGAAGGGCACAGGGGGCCGGGAGTCACGGGTCTGGGAGAGCCTGCTCTTCATACACGTGCGTGTCTTCTAGAATGTCAGGCCACTCCTCTGCTCCAGAGGGCCAGATAAACGAAACACCGTCAAACCGAGCGAGCGGCGTGAAGTCACTGGTCTGGGGGAACCAGGCCCTTGCTGTGGCTCCTCGTAGGGCCTGAAGGGACACTGTGGACCCTGCCTTCCGGGGCCAGGGTGCGACTCCCCCTTCTGGGCTCGCTGTGGGCCCTGAGCCAGCCCAGCCCTCTCCGTCCGTGAGTCATCTGCATTGGCTGTGGGCAGCTCGTGGGCAGGCTGTGGGCAGCTCTGCCGTCGGGTGTGGGCAGGGCCGCTGGGCACGTGTTCCCGCCCCTCGTCCTGTCCTGGACCTGCCTGCCAGCTCCGGGCGGTTTGGGCCGACCTCCCCGCCTCCCCCGGCTGCGGCCCGGCCTATAAAGCCACCTTGAGTGTCCCCACCGACCCTGCCCCCTCCCCTGACGCCAAACTGCGATGGCGGAGCAGCTGGGGTCCGAGCTACCCGGGGACCCTGCTCGGTGCAGCGGACGCTTCACCATCAGTACTCTGCTGGGGGCCGAGGAGCCCCCGCCCCCGGCGGCCTACGACAGCAGCCAGCCCAGCCACCTGACGCACGGCAGCACCTTGTACCTGCGCACCTTTGGCTACAACACCATCGATGTGGTGCCCGCCTACGAGCACTACGCCAACAGCACCCTGCCCGGCGAGCCCCGCAAGGTGCGGCCCACGCTGGCCGACCTGCACTCCTTCCTCAAGGTGAGCGCCTGGTCTGCCGCGGGGCGGCCCAGTCACCTGGCTGCTCTGAGCCTGAGTCCGTCCCCGTGACATGGGCACAAGAGTCTTCCTCGTGGCTCAGGGGCACACGTAAGCGTGGGCGTGGAAGCCGTGGCACTCTGTAAGGTGGACGGTGTGGCCACTGGCAGCCCAGAGGCAGAGTGGCCACACAGAGGCCGTGAGTGCCAGCCCGGGAGCGTGCAGACACAAGCCCCACAGCTGGAAGAGATGGGGAGGGGCGGGCGAGGAAGGGACCCCTGCATCACGAAGGGGTCGCTGGGTTTGCTGTCTGGGAGGCTGGGCTGTGGAGGGTGGGGCTGGGCGGGCCTGGGAGCTGGATGGCCCTGACCCCCGCGGCCTGACCCAGGGCTCTGGGCTCCCAGCAGGAAGGCGGCCACCTGCATGCCCTGGCCTTCGACAGCCGGGCCGGCCATGAGATGACCGATGGGCTCGTGGAGGACGAGGGAGCCGCTGGCAGTGAGAAGACCCCGGGGGAGCCTGTGCGCTTTGGCTGGGTCAAGGGGGTGATGGTGAGTGGGGTGACAGAGTTGGGTCCAGCAGTGGGCATGGGAGACAGAGCTCCCTTCAGGCTCAGTGCTGACCCTCAGACCTTAGTGACCAGGGCAGACCCAGGGCCTGGCTGGGGCCTCGGTTTCCCCATCTACATGGAGACCTCAAATGTTCCCTGGCTTTGTGTTTCCTGACCTCCATTTACCCTCAGACTGAGACCTGGCTCTGGAGTAGATCTCTACTTGGCTACTCAGTAGTTCCATGGGGAGTTGGGGAAGTTTATTTAACCTGTCTGTGCCTCAGTTTCCTCATTTGTGAAGTGAAAGCATTAAACGAACAGACATCACCTGCTGATCAGGTTGTACCTTGGCCTGAGAAGGCACTTTCTCCAAAAAGCCACCAGGGGGCAGCACTAACACATCCGCAATAGTAATTCTTCAGGCCAGGCCAGGCCGGGCGGGGATGGTTTGCCACAGCACACACAGGTCAGCAGACAGTAAAGAATCAAGCACAGCCAGCTTTGCAAGACATGATGGTCTTCACAGAGGGACCACCGGGGTCTCGGATACAGCTTAGCCCTGCAGGGAAGGCAAGAGGCCGGGTATCTGGCTGTGCCTTAGTTTCTCCATCCGACAGTGATTCCCTTCTCACCCCTGGAGATTCACGTGGAGTCCAGGTGTCCGGGTGTCCTTCCTGGACTGTGCTGCCAGAGCCTGGCATGGCCTGTGCAGTGTCCCAGCAGATGAAGGGCCTGAGAACGCTCTCTGCGTCCGCGTACACCCGTCATGCCCCACCCCAAGGCGCATAGGACTCAAGACCCCACCAGCCACCCCACCTGGGGACTCCAGCCTCAGCTGAAGCTCTGGGCTTTGCTTTATTAATTTTTTTAAAGGTTTATTTATTTATGCATACAAGAGCTGGGGTTCAGGATAGAGGTGTGGGGGGTGTGAGGAGTCACCAGAGACAGCGGGAAGCAGAACAGGCAGACTGACTGAAACATGCTGCAGAGGGGAGCAGCGGGCGAGGCAGGAGAGGTCTGCTGTGCCATGGGGGCCACCCCCTGGCCACTGGCAGGGATTGAACTCGCGCTGCAGTGGCCGCGGTCTGCTTCATAGCGCGTTGCTTAACCCACTGCACCACCGGGGAGGCCCCCTGGGCTTTGCTGTAAACTTGGGAGCTCAAGTCACAGCAGTCTGAGCCCTGACTTCTGCTTGGGTGTGGCTCTGTGGGCCTCTGCTGAGCCCCCTCAATGCCAAGTCTTCCAACAGCTGACCACCGAGGCCAGGATCCCTAGTGTGGCACGGGCTGAGGGCCAGTAATGCCGGCAGCCTCCAAGGGAGGGCAAGAGAATGGATGGGAAGGGCAGGGGTGTCCTCCGGAGAAGTAAAGCAAAGAAAGGACCCAGGCATCCCCAGGCCTCCATGTCTGCAGCCACGTGGGACAAGCCCAGCCAGGTGGCCTCTGACCCCTCCCTGCAGATCCGGTGCATGCTCAACATCTGGGGTGTGATTCTCTACCTGCGGCTCCCCTGGATCACAGCCCAGGCGGGCATCGGTGAGTGGCGCTCTGGGGGTGAGGGGTGTGCACAGTCCCGGTGCTCTGGACCCCCTGGGGACAGGCCCTGCAGTGGCTGAGGCCAGGGTGTTTTGGCTTGGGGCAAGTCAGCGGCCTGGGGACTCTCCTGCCTCTGTGGACCCCAGCAAGGCGGCCGTCTCTGGGCCAGTGCCTACTGCAGACCATTTGCGTTAGGGACCTGAACCTGGACGGGCCAGATGCAGATCATAGCTCTGTGCTGTGCTGCGTGAGCTTGCACGAGTTTCGTAACATCCCTGAGCCTGGGATTCTTTAGTGGAAATGGAGGCGAGCGCATCTGAAGCTCGCAGGCTCTGCTGGGGGCTTCTGTGATGCATGTAACACGCAGCCCGGGGCCTGGCACCCAGGAGCGCTTACCCAGGGGCTACTCCTTTATCGTTTACTATGAGAGAAGCGTCCCTCCTCCTCCACGCCTGGGGTCCCTTGGGTGCTGCTGTGCCTGCTCCACTACTGAGCTGTCAGGAGGCGCAGACCCAGTTCTCAGACGGGAAAGCCGAGGTTCCGAGAAGGGAAGTGACTCACGTCACGGGGTGAACTAGTTGGCCGATTCCCATGGCTCCTCGCCTGAGAAATGCCGCTGAGTTTTGGGGTGATGGCACCCCGCCCCCGCAGTCCTGACCTGGATCATCATCCTGCTCTCTGTCCTGGTGACCTCTATCACCGGCCTCTCCATCTCTGCCATCTCCACCAACGGCAAGGTCAAGTCAGGTGCGCCTGCCCCCCCTGCCGCCTGGCCCACCCTCCCCCAAGTCTTCGCTCGCAGGCTCCCCACTGCCCCCACCCAACCTCCTCTGGTTCCAGTGAAGGCTTTGAGGGGCTCCCCACATCCCCGGGAGGGCCTCAGCTGTCCGCTACCCCTCTGGGCCCTGGTGACCTCGCCCAGCCTCAGCTCCCACCGCCCACACCCGCCCCGGCCCACAGCCCTGCTGCTTCCACGGCTCCTGGCTCTGGTCCCGACAGGTGGCACCTACTTCCTCATCTCCCGGAGCCTGGGCCCAGAGCTGGGGGGCTCCATCGGCCTCATCTTCGCATTCGCCAACGCCGTGGGGGTGGCCATGCACACCGTGGGCTTCGCAGAGACCGTGCGGGACCTGCTGCAGGTAGGGCCGGCCCAGGCCTGGGGCGCCGGCCCCCCTCTCCTCCACCCCCGGCCGGCTCTGCCTGCCCCCTGCCCGATTTTGCCCGTGAGGACGCAAGGCCACTGTCCCACCTGTGTGGTGACCGTGGCCATCATGGGGACATCCCCAGCGGCCCCCTGCAGGGCGTGTGGCCTTTGGAGCCACACTGCCTGGACCCCACAGTAGCTGCTTTGGGGGTCTGTTGGCCGGGAAGTTGTTTGCGTTTTCCCATGAAAGGGTCCCCATGAATGTGACATCAGGCGGGGCGCGGGCGGGTGGGAAGGCAGCTGGCCCCGCCCCCCCAGGAGTACGGCTCGCCCATTGTGGACCCCGTCAACGACATCCGCATCATCGGCGTGGTGACCGTCACCGTGCTGCTGGCCATCTCCCTGGCCGGCATGGAGTGGGAGTCCAAGGTGAGCGGGGCGGCGGGAGGTGTGGGGCTGGGCCCGGTCAGCCTGCGTCTTCTGATGCACTGGCCTGGGCGTGCGCTGCATCGGGACCCCAAGGAAGGGCGGTCCCCGGACGTGCTGCTCCCTTAGGCAACAGCCCAAGGGTCCGCAGGGCCGGGGCTCCTTCCGCTCGGTGGCCTCTGTCCCTGGGGTTGGCCTCTCCCCCTGGCCTTCCACCTCCAGGCCCATAGTCAGCAGAAGGGGCGTCTGGGGCCAGGAGGGACTCCCCTTCTTTTCCTCGCTCAGCTCTAGGCACGCTCTGCCGTGAGAACTGCTCTCCTGGCCTAGAGCTCCCAGCTTCCTCCCAGAGGTGCTCAAGTGTTGCCTTGGGGACCCCTTCCCGGCCGACCTCCTGACAGCCCCCTCACACCCCGTTCTTGCTCTCGAGTCTCTGTCCTGCCCCGAGACGAGCCTTGCTGTGGCTCTGCTTCGGGAACAGCTGCACCGTCGAGGGCATCGACTGAATGAGGGCTGAGCGCCCTGGCACGTCCCCCGCCCCACCTGACTCTCGTTCCTTTACGCCAGGCCCAGGTGCTCTTCTTCCTCGTCATCATGGTCTCTTTCGCCAACTACTTGGTGGGAACGCTGATCCCCCCATCCGAGGACAAGGCATCCAAAGGCTTCTTCAGCTACCGGGGTGCGTTGGGGTCCCTGCCCCGGCTCAGGGTGCAGCGACCCTCTGCCCGCCGCACTGTGTCCGGGCGGTTGGGACCTTTGTCCCGTGGCCAGGAGCCGGCAGGCCCACCTGGCCCTCCCGGCGGCTGACTCAGGCCTTGGTTTTCCAGCGGACATTTTTGTCCAGAACTTGGTGCCCGACTGGAGGGGCGTGGACGGCAGCTTTTTTGGGATGTTCTCGATCTTCTTTCCCTCGGCCACAGGCATCCTGGCGGGGGCCAACATCTCTGGGGACCTCAGAGTGAGCGCAACACCATCCCCCACCCCGGGCACTGGCCTTCCAGGATCTCGGCCTGGACTCTAGCTGGGCCAGAGGTTATTGAGCCAGACCAGCCAAAATCCAGCCCATCCATTCGACTCTGTCCAGTACAGTCCAAACCCCTCCCATCCCTCCGCCCTGCTCTCCCATCCCATTCCTTCTTCCGGCTGTCACTGGCATAGCTGCGCTCCAGGTCTTGAGTCTGGTCATGGGCTTGGCCCTCCCTAGGTCTGGGAGCTCTCAGCCCAAGCGGAAGACTAACCCAGCCTGACCTTCCAGAGCTCAGCGGCCACGCACATCTTCGCTGGCCTCCCAGGGCCTCCACTGTCTCCTTGCAGTGGGTGCAGGCTGGGCCTCGGCCTGGCATGCAAAGCCCCAGCCCCTGCTGTGACTCCTGGGACCCCTGTCCCAGCCTGAGGCCAGCAGCTTTGCCAGGGGCCCCTCCCCCTCCCTGCCTTTGCTCTGCCGGGGCCCTACCTGGGACTGACACCCCACACTTGCTCCTCTGCCTCGGAAAGGGCTGTCCCTCTTCCCCCACTCCTGGGTCTCTCCCTGACCCCCAGCATCTGGAGAGCCAGGCCTCTGTGTCCCTGCTCCCCCCAGCTGGGATGCCCCCGGGGTGCTCAGTCCTTGAGTGCTGCTCAGTGCTGACCACTGGGTCTGAAGACAGCAGAGTCTCTGGCTGAGCCACCCTGTGCTGACACCTGAGCTCCACCCCTGCCCCACTTAGAGGGCTCCTTGGTGCGTTTGCCCTGGAGTCAGAGTGGCCTTGTCCATCAGCTCCCTCCCTCCTCTGGGCAGCCGGCCCCTGCGGGCCTGGCCTCCCTCCCTGAGGTCCCCCGCCCTGAGGACTGCATGGAGACAGCCTGGTTCTCCGGCCCAGCTACAGACCCTGTGCAGGGCCCAGGGGTTCAGCGAGACGCTTCATCTGCTTCTGAGGTTACCCGCCAGCCCAGGCCCAACGCCCCACTGGGGAACAGCTGTCTCGCACCCGGAAGCCCTCAAGTCTCAGGCGCTGGACCCTTCCTCCCTCTGTCCAGTATCTCTGTCTCTGGAGCCCTCTGCAAGGCCCTAAGCTTGGGCCTCCCGACCGGCACTGCGGCTGGCTGCGGGGCGTCTGCGCCTCTCCCCTGCCGCCTTCTCCAGGGCTGTCCTGGGCAGCCGAGCTCAGGGCCACACACGGGGCAGAGGGGCCGGCCCTCCCCCCAGCCCCCGGGGCTCAGTGCCCTGCACCGGTGGAGCCGCTGCCCCCTTCTTGGGAAGTTACACGCACAGTGGCGAGAAGAGGGGAGCGTGTGGTGCGTGTGGAGACTGGCTTTTAGGAAAATACGGCAGGTTTTTCTCTCCACGGAAGGAGAGCGTCGGGGCCTGTGTCTGCCTCTACTGCTGTGGAACCAGACGGGTCAGCGGGCGCGTCATGGCTACTGGCTCGCAGGAAGCCCTGCCAGGGGCCTGGCCTGGCCAGCCAGGGCGCCGAGTGAATTAGCTATTCTTTTACGGGCATCCTGGTGGGGGTGGGCGTTGACCCCAGGCCGGCTGGCCCCCGGGGGGCCCTACCCCTTCACCCCGCCCTCACCCCACAGGGCAGCGGTTGGCTGACGTCTCTGGGTACGCATGGCCTGGAGTTCCCCTTCAGCTCCGGGCTGCCAGGGCCCCAGACGCGCTCCCAGGCTTGGGGCCCGACTGCGGCCTGCCCTCTCCCGTGGGCCCTCCCTCTCTCTGTGGTAGCACGGGCAGGAGCAGAGCAGCGCCCAGAGGCCGCCTGATGCCCTCCCCACCTGGTCTCACCAACTTCTCCCTTCTCCCTCCCCCGCCCCCCAGGACCCAGCCGTGGCCATCCCCAAGGGGACACTCATGGCCATTTTCTGGACCACCGTCTCCTACCTGGCCATCTCGGCCACCATAGGTAAGTGGCCAGCCCAGACTGCTTGGGGGCTCAGGGGTACAGGGAGTGTGACCCCCCAAGGCGGGGAGCCTCCGGCCTTGTCTCCGGGCCACCACCCCCTCCGGTGTGACTGCAGGGTGTTCCCATGAACACAGGGGGGCCAGACCAGGCGCCTCTGGTCCCTTCGAAACTGAGACCCCAGATTCACGGGTGTGAAAGCCCCCAGGACAAACCGCTCCAGCTGCGGGAAGGCCGAGGATGGCGCTGGCGCTGGTGCCGCAGCGGCCACTTGCCCGGCCCTTCCCGTGCCTGGCCACGTTCGGTCTGCCATGCCGGCCACTCATGAGGGAGGCGCGTGTGCAGTGAGGGCCAGCAAGGCCCAGCGGCCGCTGCCTGGGTCCCACAGCCTCTGAGCCGTGGAGCCGGGTCAGACGGCCGCAGGGCATGGTCCGGGCGGCAGCACTCAGGGCTCCAGCCCAGGTCCTGGCTTTATGGGGACATTGTGGCATAGGCACAATGGTGGCGCGGTGGGTTGAGCAGCGCACCATGAAGCAGACCGCAGCCCCTGCAGCGCGAGTTCGATCCCTGCCGCCGGCCGGGGAGGGGCCGACAGGGCGCAGCAGACCTCTCCTGCCTCGCCCGCTGCTCCCCTCGGCAGTGTGCTTCAGTCCATCTGCCTGTTCTGCTCCCCACTCTGCCTCTGGTGAATTCTCTCACTGTCCCCTAAACCCCAGTTCTTGAATGCATAAATAAATAAAATAAATCTTTTTTTAAAAATCAAAAGTCCCTTTATTTGAGCTAGTCACATAATACAAATGAAAAAAAGTCCTTAGGTGTCAGCCCCTAAAAATAATTTAACAGGAGTTAACAATCCCACAAAGGGCCCTCCCTGGTGGCGCAGTGGGTTAAGCGACGCACTATGAAGCAGACCGCGGCCACTGCAGCACGAGTTCGATCCCTGCTGCCGGCCAGGGAGGGGACCCATATGGTGCAGCAGACCTCTCCTGCTGTGCCCGCTGCTCCCCTCAGCAGTGTGCTTCAGTAGCTCCCTCTGTTCTGCTCCCCACTCTGTCTCTGGTGAGTCCTCTCACCCCCCACACCTCCGGCCTGTACCCCAGCTCTTGTGTGCATAAATGCATTTAAAAATTTTTTAATTTTTTAAAAATTTAAAAATTCCAAGGTTGTTTTTAGGGCATAGCCCAGCGCCTGGCACCTTGCAAGTGCTCGTGCCCATCATCGTCGTCATCACGGTGGAGGGGGAGCTGGGCCATCAGCAGCCCCTCCCCCTCTGCAGCAGTGGGCAGTACTAGGGGGAGGAGGGAGGAGAGTGGAAAGGGAGGAGGGAGACTTCACCATACCCTCCTTGCTCCTCAGGCTCCTGTGTGGTTCGAGACGCCTCCGGGGTCCTCAACGACACGGTGACCCCTGGCTCCGGCGCCTGCGAGGGGCTGGCCTGTGGCTACGGTTGGAATTTTACAGAGTGCTCCCAGGAGCACAGCTGCCGCTACGGCCTCATCAACTACTACCAGGTACCGGGCTGGCCAGGACGGCTGCCCTCCAGATGCAGGGGCACTGAGCAGGGCCGGGGGCAGACCTGGTCCACCCAGTTTAGGAGAAGGGAGTCAAGATTCAGATAGGGGCCCCTGGGCTCGGTCACCACCCACAGTGGGACTGGAGCCCCCCAGGTCGGGGCTCTGGGCCCAGCCTCCCACCAAGGTGGGCCTGAATCTTGCATCCCTGCAGACCATGAGCATGGTGTCTGGTTTTGCACCCCTGATTACGGCCGGCATCTTTGGGGCCACCCTCTCCTCTGCCCTGGCCTGCCTCGTTTCTGCCGCCAAAGTCTTCCAGGTGAGGCTGCAGGGGCGGGGTGCTGGCACCCAGGAAGCCCAGGTGCAGGGTCACATGGAGGTGTCACGTGATGGGAATCCCGGGAAGTGGGGGCTAGCGGGGAAGACTCTCCCAGGCCCCTGTAACAGGCAGAAGTAGCCCCCCACACACACACACTGGGGATAGGGACAGCCTCCTGTGAGGTGGTGGGGAGCCAAGCAGGGGCAGAGGCCACAGGGCTGGGGAGGGAGCAGACCCCAGCCAGGGTGAGCTCCCCCTGTGTGCCCACAGTGCCTGTGTGAGGACCAGCTGTACCCCCTGATCGGCTTCTTCGGGAAAGGCTACGGCAAGAACAAGGAGCCGGTGCGTGGCTACCTGCTGGCCTACGCCATCGCTGTGGCCTTCATCATCATCGGTGAGGGCCCTCAGGGCACACAGGGGCACCAGGGGCAGGTGTGGGAGGCCTCTGGTGCCTCCACCTCCGGGGGGGGGGGGGTGGCTCCCACAGTCTGCGGGCAGGCGGGAGCATACGGTTTGTTGCAGGGGACGCTGCCTGCTCTCCCAGTGCTGCATCCCCACGTCCTGGCAGCTGGATGCCCCCCCCTCCCCGCCCAGGTCTGAATTAGTCCCCAGGCCACCTTGGGGGCTCGGGACAAGCTGACCAATCCCCCCTTGGGAGCTGACACAGCGGCCGCATCAATGTCTCCGCTAAAGCTGGACAGACCTCACCACGTGTCAGATCTTGAACTTCTAGACCCCGTGGGTTCAAAGTCGGGGATGCCCTAGGAGACAGAGCCCAAGGTCCCATTTAGATGAATTTTCTCCCCTGGCTTTGGCACATGCCTGCCATGGGACTCTAAGCCTCCCTGGGTCTCGGTTTCCTCATCTGCAAAATGGGACAACAGCAGAGCCACGGGGTGCAGGACACCATGCACACACACACACACACACACACCATAGCCCACGCATTGATGCATGCACACACTCACAAGAGACACACCCAAAGGTCCTGGCCTGCTTACTCCAGGAGGCAGAACTCACTAGAGAGAGGGCCATGCCAAGCCAGGCAAGGGCACTGGCCATGCACGAGGCCGCTGCCCCTGTGCCGCGGCCACTTACCCGCCAAGGCCTCGTCACTGCCACACCAGGGAGCGGGTCCTCCTGGATCCCAAAGCAGGTGGGGAGGCAGCAGCCCCGCGCCGGCCAGTGCGTCCTGGGCACACGCCAGCACGTAAATGGAGCTCGTCTTGTGCATCCACACCACCACCCCCGCCCCGGCAGAGCCCGGGACAGGGGTCCATGTGCCTGCGCTTGCGTGTGGGGGCCAGAGGGGCAGTGGCAGGCTGGGACGGTGAGCAGGGGAGGGAGAAAGCCACTGCGCTGTGGACCGGACTGCGATATGGTCTCGGCGTTTCGACAGCGTGTGTCCTGGTGCACGTTGCAAATTGTATTTCTCTCTCTCTCTTTTTTTAAGATCTATTTATTTATGCGTACCAACACTGGGGTGCAGGCCAGAGGTGTGGGGGGTAAGAGGATCCACAAGAGACAGAGTGGGGAGCAGAACAGGCAGACTGACTGAAACACACTGCTGAGGGGAGCAGCGGACACAGCAGGAGAGGTCTGCTGCGCCATGTGGGTCCCCTCCCTGGCCAGCAGCAGGGATCGAACTCAAGCTGCAGTGGCCGCGGTTTGCTTCATAGTGCGTTGCTTAACCCACTGTGCCACCAGCAAGGCCTGCAAATTGTATTTCTAATTGGAAGTTGTGGGCTCACAAAGGTGTGGGTCAGCAACTGTTCCCGGTCACCCCTTAGCCTGGCAGGGTGTCTGCTCCACACTGATCCAGCTCAGTTCACAAAACACTGGCCTTTGAGCTTCACAAAACGATGGGCCCAATTCGCAGATGAGAAGGTGGAGGCTCGTGGAGGCCTGGTGGCTTGCCGGGGCCCCCAGCCCACGAGGCCAGGCGGTGGGCGCCTGCGCACCTGCCAACAGGCTGTGCTCTCTCCCCGGGTCCCCGAAGCTGAGCTGAACACCATCGCCCCCATCATCTCCAACTTCTTCCTGTGCTCCTACGCGCTCATCAACTTCAGCTGCTTCCACGCCTCCATCACCAACTCGCCGGGTAAGTGGGCTCACCCCTTGATGCGGGGGCCTGGGGTGGGGGGGCGTGGAGGGGCGTGACAGGCTCAGCTGGAGGTGGGAGACTGAGGCCACGTCTCTGCAGTTAACCACTAAAGGGATTGTTCAAACAGGGATGATGCGGTAGCTGGTCTGTGTGTTCAACTGTACACATCATGCAGAGATTTCTCTAGCACCTTCCTCCACCAACACTGCAGGCATCAAGTTTCTTCCCTAGAGAGGGCAGAGAATTGCCCAAAGTCTCAGATGCTGTTGTACACCTCTCGGGGTGCCACCCACATTGGAGATGGCTCAGTTATTAGCCAGAGCTTCTGGCAGATGGCTGTGAAGTGTCTTGGGGAAACCTTTGTAATTAGCCTTAATTAGGCTGGCCGCTGGCCGCCTTTCCTACAGAGCACGGGCACTGTGGCCCAGACGGTGCCACGGTCAGCAGTCATTAGAGGCCGCCCCGGCCTGGCCTGCAGGTGGTGGGCCAGGCACGCCTTGGCCCCATGAGAACCATAGTAGCCAGCACTGCCGCTGACCTCGGTGGTCCCACGGCCGTGTTTGAGCCGGCCGGCCTCCTCGGTCACCTGGCAACCTGGAGGATGCCAGCCTGGCCAGCGTGGGGTCCTCCTGAGCCTGCACACGGCGCCCCTGGAGACAGCTGGGCATGCAGGCTGGAACCCCAGGTGCGGGCGCTGCTGTCCCGGCCCAGCCCAGCAGAGGGCGCCCGCGCTGAGCGTGCCCGCTGGCCTCCCCGCAGGCTGGAGACCCTCGTTCAGGTACTACAGCAAGTGGGCGGCGCTGTTCGGGGCCGTGGTCTCCGTGGTCATCATGTTTCTCCTCACCTGGTGGGCGGCCCTCATCGCCATCGGCGTTGTCCTCTTCCTCCTGCTCTACGTGATTTACAAGAAGCCGGGTATGTGGTCTCGCTGCCGAGTGCGGGGGTCCAGGGAGGCTGCGGTCCCTCCCCCCTAACCTGGGCTCCCCACCTCTGTCTGAGGCTCCCAGGACATGCAGGTTTTCCATTCCTGCTCTGTGCTCTCAAGGGCTCCCCCTGCCCCTCCAGCCTCACCCCTCCCCACAGGAGCCCAAGCAGCCCATGGAATGTGCCCACCCAGAGCCCACCCTCTGCTTTTTAAAAAAAAAAAAGATTTATTTATTTATGCGCACAAGCACTGGGGTACAGGCCAGAGGTGGGGGGGTTGAGAGGATTCACCACAGAGAGTGGGAAGCAGAACAAGCAGATCAACAGAAGTACACTGCTGAGGGGAGCAGCGGGCGAGGCAGGAGAGGTCTGCTGCGCCACGTGGGTCAGCTCCTGGGCCGGGATCGAACTCGCGCGACAGTGGCTGGTGATAGCTTGATAACCCTGAGACTAACCCCTGCACCACCAGGGAGGCCCAGCCACATTCTACTTCTAATCACACAAGGACAGCCAGGAGACTGGCCTTGCCCAGGTCCATCCTCCAGTGGCTGGTGGACACACCTAGACCTGCGGCATGACCGGTGGGGCGCTGGCTGAGGGGCCGGCGTGGGCACACAGTTAGGGGTGTGTACACGTGCACAGGAGAGGCTCCTGGGACAGTGAGGGGGCGCACAGAACTCCAGAGAAGCCTGGAACCCTGAATTTGCTCTCTGCCTCCTAGATCCCCGTGAAAGCCTGTTTCTAAGGGAGGAGAGGCCTGGACAGAGGTCCGCGCCTTTGAAGTACGTAGACGTGATTCATGTCCACGTTAGGAAGAGCGCTGCGGGCTGCCCACCAGGCGGCCTGATTCTCTGGCGCTCAGTTCCCAAAGAAGGCCCACGTACCTCCACTCCTGAACGCTAGTCCTTCCGGTGACTTCTAATCTTGCTCACTCCACCTGCAGAGGTCAACTGGGGCTCCTCGGTCCAGGCCGGCTCATACAACCTGGCCCTGAGCTACTCAGTGGGCCTCAACGAGGTGGAGGACCACATCAAGAACTACCGGTGAGTGAGGCTGGGCCCAGGCAGCCATGCCCTGCTCCAGGGGACCAGCAGGCTGACTGTCAGGGGCCTGGGCTTGACACTGGCCAAGGTGGACATGCAGCTGGGGCCCTCCTGTGCCTCAGTTTCCATAGGGCAATGTCCCCTGTGAATGCCAAGGGCATCTCTCTGGGATGTCATTCCTACCCCAGGCCCTGGTGAGGCCCACTGAGTAGAGTCTCTCCCCTTTCAGAGCTGGTTCCCTCCAGGGCTTGGAGGAAATCTCTTCACACAGCTTGCCACAATTCTCCTAGCCCCGTTCGTAGAGGAGGACACCGAGAAACAGCGAGATTAAGTAACTGGCCCTGGGTCACACAGCTGGTCAGTTTCATCCGGCTCCAGCTGAGTCTGGCTGTGGCCTTTGACTGTGACCTTTGGTTGCCTCTCAACACAGGGGCTGAGTCACCAATCAGCTGTCCCAGAGCGCTTGCAGGGGACAGGCCTCCTCTTTATTCCTCTCACACCATGCTGGGCGGGGCCAGGGCAGGGCACCAGCTGGAATTCGGACCAGGGTGCTTGTCCACGTGGCGTGTTTGGTGACCTGCAGAGAGAGGATGAGGGACACCCAATATGGTGGCCACAGGAGAGTTAGTAGGCCCTGAACGTCACAGGTGGAAAAGAAGGCCCGGGCGCTTCACCGTCTGGGAGGGGAATCCTGGGGGGAAGTGGAACTCTTTGGGGTGTCCGAGTTTGGCATTAGCCTCACCCTGTCCTGATGGCTGCTACCTTCTCCCCTTTCCCAGCCCCCAGTGCCTCGTGCTCACTGGGCCCCCCAACTTCCGCCCAGCCCTGGTGGACTTTGTGGGCACCTTCACCCGGAACCTCAGCCTGATGATATGTGGCCATGTGCTCATCGTGAGTGCCCCCGGAGGTGGGGCACAGCCTGACGCCTGAAGGACGCACGTGGCATCTTATCCACCCACGCCAGGGGTGGGGTGGGGGGCAGCGGGCTGCAGCTGCTTTCTCCCCGCCACCCTCTTCCTCTTCTTCTTCCTTCTTCCTCTTCCCCATCCCTCCTCTTTTAGCCCCACTTTGCCTCTAAGGAAAGCTCCCCCACCCCCGTTCTGCTGAGCCCTCGGGGCACCCTCCAGGGCAGGGGGCTGCATCTCAGGGCAGTGCAGGGGTGCCCATCTGCGGGGCCATGGCGATGAGGACCCCCCCACGCACAGGGGCCCCGCAAACAGAGGCTGCCTGAGCTCCGGCTCATCGCCAGCGGGCATACCAAGTGGCTGACCAAGAGGAGGATCAAGGCCTTCTACTCGGACGTCATCGCAGAGGACCTCCGCGGCGGCGTCCAGACCCTCATGCAGGTGCCGGGCGGCGGGGGCCCACAGGCCGACCGCCTGGTGTCCCGCCTGGAGGGGAGGCCGGCCCGAGGGGCAGCCGGAAGCCCTCGGCAGCAGGAGTCCTGTCTTCTCGCCTCTCCAGGGGCACTTCCTTGGGGTGTCCAGGTCCTGGGGTAGCTGTGGGCTCTGTGGGGTCTGCCTTGGCAGTTCTTGTCTTTTAAGATGAAATTTGCAGACAGCGAAGTGAAAAGAATTAAGTCTATAGTTTGATAAGTGTTTCCAGACGCCACTTGGTGGTATGAAACCAACTAGATCAAGATCTAGTTGGCAATTTTTTTTTAAAGATTGATTTGTTTATGCATGCCAGCACTGGGGTACAGGCCAGAGGTGGGGGGGTGAGAGGAGTCACCAGAGACAGAGTGGGGAGCAGCACAGGTAGACTGACGGAAACACACTGCTGAGGGGAGCAGCGGGCGAGGCAGGAGAGGTCTGCTGCGCCATGTGGGTCCCCTCCTCAGCTGGGGATTGAACTCGTGCTGCTGTGCTGCAGAAGCCCCACAGTGCGACGCTCAATCCCTTGCGCTGCCAGGGAGGCCCTGCATCATACACTTTAAGATGGTTAATTTTATGTTATATGAATTTTATCTCAAAAAATTTTTAAATATTGAAAGGCATATAAATAGGCACAGATTGGGTGACCCAGGAATACCCCAAGCTTCGCACCTCAGACAGGTGGGACAGTCTAGTCTTTGGCCTGAGCTTCGAGAGGCCAAAGGGGTAACTTGAGCTCTTACTTCACCTACCTCAAGCATGTGTCCAGACAGAGCCCTCGCCACTAGGTGGAGAGAGAGGCTGCAGATAAATAAGAGCCCCCAGGAGTCACAGAACCGATTCCCTGCAGGACTTGACCCTGATCACCAGCTCTGTCCCTTCCCTGACCCCTCCCCTCTCCCCGCTCCAGGCTGCAGGTCTCGGCAGAATGAAGCCCAACATTCTGGTGGTTGGGTTCAAGAAGGACTGGCAGTCGGCTCACCCGGCCACAGTGGAAGACTACATAGGCATCCTGCAGTGAGTGAGGGCACCGGAGACTGGGCCTAGGGTGTGTGGGTTTGGGCTTTGGGGTTTGCTAGGCCTTGGGAAGCAGAGGGGACACAGTTAAATACTATAAGAAGCTGAGTCACTGAGAAACAAACAGACAGAAAGAGGGGTCCCCACTCTGATCTATGGGTCACAGACGCCAAGATCCTCAGCGATCTGGGCAAGTAGCACTATGAAGTGAGGCAGGTGTGACACAATAGGGAGCAGTGGAGACTGTGGCAAGCTGGAGAGCACAGCTGTCAGTGTGTCTAGGCAGACACGTGGAATCAGTGTTGCCAGATGTAATTTCTCAGAGAAGTTGAAAATCGGGGTTTTCAGATGAAAACCTTGTGTCCATCTATGGACAGACCTGCCTAGAGCCAGCTGTTGAGATAGTCCCACTGAGCGAGAAGTGAAACTCGACCTCCGACCTCCTTCTCGACCTCCGACCTCCAAGGAGGTGATACATTTGGGGAATGGGCTGGGTTCTGAATTCCCGGGGCCTTCAGGGTTACCTCCTTTAACTCTTCCATGTCAGATCTAGAAAATCCAAGCCTGGTCTTTTCCGTGTGGAGTGGAGCGAGGCCATGTGCAGTAGAATTTGAACAACATGAGGCTCATTGCTGGGCCCCCCAGAGCTGCTTCCAGGTCTCCTGTGGACCGGTGTGTGGCTCTGCATGGTGAATCACAGCTGCTTCTAGCAAAGTGACAGCAGGGGGTGGTGGAACATTTACTTTCCAGGTTCCCCACGAGCCTTCCAAGGTGCCGGCACAGGTGCCGGGGCCTGGCTGTCCCAGAGACGTGGAATTGAAAAGTCCAGAGGGCAGTGCTAAGCCTGTTAGACGCCCGGGCACTGTGTCAGCCAGGCAGTAGACGTACTTCTGGGCAGGGACTTTCTAGACATTTAATGTAGACAACCAATTGCTGCTTCATGAGCAAGGTGATTCCTGCACACAGCTCTGCCCTAGAGGATGGTAATTCTACGTCAACTGGCTGCTTTTTAGAGTGTGATCATGAGCTCGTTCCTCCCCAAACTCAGTTTTTCCACCTGTGGAATGGGGATAATAATTCCCATCCCCACTGCTGCTGGCTGAGCAGTGAGGATCATCCGCAGGGTCTCCTGGAAGGCTGGGCTGACCCGGCTTCCCCCGCATGTGGGGATCCAGAGCCACAGCACCACGGGCCGTAGACCCAGAGCCATGGGACTTCTGGTTCTGCCTGCACGTCGCACAAGGCAGCCCAGCGAGGAGGAAGGGCTGGTCAGAGGCAGGACAGCTATAGAGGTCCTTGGGGCCATGTCACCTCCCTGTGGTCCTGGGGCCAGAGGAGCCTGACCCACCTCCCCTCTTCCCAGCGATGCGTTTGATTTCAACTACGGAGTGTGTGTGATGAGGATGCGCGAGGGGCTCAACGTCTCGGAGGTGATGCAGGCCCACAGTGAGTACAGCCCTGCCTGCTGGGCACCTCCATCAAAACCAGAACAGGATTCCAGAAAGTTCTAGAAAGTTTCAGAAGCCTTTGTTTTTAAGTAATGGGGGTGGGGGGGAAGAGAGGGAAAACTTAGTGGGGTTCAAAGGCTATGGGCTTTTAGAAAGTCAGTGTTCAGTGGTCCCTGAGAGTTCATCATGCTTCCAAATAGGGAAACTGAGGCATAGAAAGAGGACTGGCCAGTTTAAGGTCCTGTTTCCAACTGCAGGCAGAATCAGGACTGGTACTCAGTCACCAGATGGGATGGTAAGTCAAATAGAGAGGAAGAGGGGGAAGGGGGAGGAGAAGGCCCATAAGAAAACACTAGAATATGAAAACTGGACATCTGAGACCATCATCCGGGCATCAGATAAGGACGTGTTTCACTTTTTAAACTCACATGAATATGCAGACTTTGAATTAGTCTGCCAAAGTGTGCCAAAGAAGCAACATGTTTGAAAACAAACCGACAGGAGTAGGGGAGGGCTGGGGACATGGGAAGTGCGGACCTGGTGATTCTCGCCAACAGCACCAGCCAGGACACACCTGGCACAGAGAAGCTGTTTTGTGAGTATTTGTGCAACCAGAGCTACAACCGTACTCCTGCCCCACGTGGTTCTAGGTTATTCTGGGTGCTGGGGCTGCAGCAGGGAACAAAACAATGTCTGTCCTTGGGGGGCAGAGGGTCCATGAGAAATGCAGATGCTTAATGAGTGAGCCCATCTGCCATTTCAGACAGCAACAGTGTCCTGAGAAATTTGACAGAGAGTTGTAGTCAGGGAAGGCTTCCCAGAGGAGGAGGTCTTTTGCTGGGAAAGAGTGTTCCTGTCCCAGGGACCATCCACCACCACTGAGGCCTGGTTGGGAATGAGCTAGCCTCAGAGAGGAGCAGAAAGAAGGCGGCAGAGGGGGCTGGATTGTGAAAGGCCAGGCCCAGGGAGTAGGGACAGGTCAGGCAGAGAAGAGTGGTTGGGAGTTCCTTCCTAGTATAAACAGAAGTCTGACTGGAGGAATGGGGAGGTGCCTCAGGCTTGATGGGCCTGGGACCTAAGCCGGCCCCTCTCTTGCAGTTAACCCCATGTTTGACCCAGCGGAGGACCGCAAGGAAGCCAGCGCCGGCAGGGCCAGGCCTTCCCTCTCGGGCACATGTCAGTCCCCACTCATCAGAGGCTCAGGGTGCTCTCACAGTCTGGGGGGCTGGTGGGGGGCCACTCAAGGCCTCAGGCAAAGGCAGGAGTTTCTCTTGTGACAGTGGAGCCTGGGACCCCTGGGGCCTAGTATCTGGGGGTGGGAGGTAGACGGGGAGCTGGGGCAGCATTAAAGACTGTCACTGCCTGCGGGGTGCTGGGAACCCACCCTGTGGCCCCTGGCCCATGTCCTGCCTCCTCCAGGCCGTGCTCAGATGCTTCTGGGGGAGGGGAGAAGTGGCCCCTCTTCGGTCCTTCCCACTGGTGGCTGGAGAGGCTGGGACCGGCCCGTGCAAGAACTGGGGCTTCCCCTGGGCTCCTGTGAGGGGCACAGAGGAACGTTGAGAAGAATGTTCCCAGTGCTCATGGGTCCTGGGACGGAGACCCTGGAGGCCCAGTCCCAGCACTGAACATCCGGGCCCCTGCTCCTGGTTGACCTGCTGAGAGTGGAGCTGCAGGGCCCTCGGGGTGGCGGCTCCTTCCCACATCCGTCCCCTCTGCAGGCTGCTCTCCGGGGACCCGGCTGAGAGCCAGCCCGGCTCCCAGGGCAGCTCCTCTGGGTTTCAGCCCTGCTCAGGCCGGACTGTGCACTGCCCTGGGGTGACTGCCCCTCTGCCCCTGCAGTGGACCCCGAGGCCCTGGTGCGGGAGGAGCAGGCCAGCACCATCTTCCAGTCGGAGCAGGGCAAGAAGACCATCGACATTTACTGGCTGTTCGACGATGGAGGTCAGTCTCCCGGGGCTGCCTGGCTCCCGGCAGCAGCTCCCTCCGGGCCTCAGTCTCCCCAGGCCTGTGCTTCCTGGCTGCTCCCAGCGAGGCCGCTTGTGGGGCCCCCAAAGCCCAGATAAGAGGAATTGGGGTCCCCAGCTCACCGCTGGGCTTGGGGGAGCTGGACTGGCCCCACCTCTTGGCCTCCAGGTTTTCAGTTGTAAAATGGGGGACTTTAGAGGGGAAGGGAGCCTCCGGACTGGCCGGCCTCAGGGCCGTAGCACGTGACATAGACAGGGAGACGGCTGAGGTGCAGGAAAGCTGGAACATAGTCTTCACTTCTCAAAAAAAATATGCTCTCTCATTTTTTTCTTAAGACACGAGACTCTCACTTCCACTGTTTGACCTGGGAGAGTCGAGGCAGGGAGAGCTGGTTTCTGCTGTGGTCGGACGTGCCCTGTTATTAATCACTAGCTAGCAGAGACCGAGACTTGCTGTGTGTTTGACACGAACTGTTTCTCACGGGTCAGCGTGCAATTGGGCAGGCACTACGAGCCCCCTCACAAATAAGGAAACTGAGGCACCGCGCAGGGAAGTTACGTGTCCAGGGTGACGCGTGATGAGTGACGGTTGTGGTCTTTGGCCTCCCTGGTGACCCAGACCCCCAAGCACTGCTGAAACTCTCAGTCTCCGGGAAGTGCCAGCAACCTAGACTTTCACATGAAATCCCCTAATGATTAAACTCAGCTCGCTCCTGGGGAACATCGTGCGGGTCCAAACGCACCCCGGCCCCCAGCTTCCTCTGTGCCTCTCCAGTCTAGTCCGAGGCCTCATTATACAGATGTAAACTGAGACTCAGCGAAGGGAGGGTTTGCTGGTGGCAGAGCATTTTCCTTTTGACTCACGGGGACCGTTCTTGCCAGGCCTCACCCTCCTCATCCCCTATCTCCTCTGCCGCAAGAAGAGATGGGGCAAATGCAAGATCCGCGTATTCGTGGGGGGCCAGATCAACAGGATGGACCAGGAGAGAAAGGCGTAAGTGGGGAGTGCCAGAGCGGGGCCCCGGAGGGCCAGGGCTGTGCCAGCTCCACCTAAGGGTCCCTTTCCTGCTCCCCAACACCCCGTGGGCCCAGCTCTCTCTAGGCCCCAGCAGTGGTGGCAGGGCGCTGGGCAGGTTTCTTTTCTTTTTTTTAAGATTTATTTATTTATGCATACAAGCACTGGGGTACAGGCCAGAGGTGTGGGGGGGTGAGAGGATTCACCAGAGACAGAGTGGGGAACAACAGGCAGATGGACTGAAACACACTGCTGAGGGGAGCAGTGGGTGGGACAGGAGAGGTCTGCTGCGCCATGTGGGTCCCCTTCCAGGCTGGAGGCAGGGATCGAACTTGTGCTGCAGTGGTTGCGTTGTCTTCATAGTGCGTTGCTTAACCCACTGCGCCACAGGGAGGCCCCAGCTGTAGGTTTCTTTCCATTTCAGCAGCGTCCACCCACCACCCCTCTTTAGTGTCATGCAGATGCCCTAATGCTGGCTGGGCTGGGTATGAAAATGTAAATGCACAGACTGTCTCAAGGAGAAACCTGTGTGAAATGAAGGCGGGAGAAGCTCAGAGCTTAGCCTGCCCCAGGGTGATGTCCCCCGAGCTTGTTCCCTGGGTAGAAGTGGTGACCTTCGAGGCCAGGACACCGGCCACCTCCCCCCGAATCTCTGGGGAGAAGTGATGGGTAGTTGCCCTCCAGCTCTGCGGCTGATTCTGCAGGCCTGCAGGCTGGTAACCCACGGCTCTCCCGTCCAAGCCGGCCCGGGGTGGCAGGCAAGGACCCACAGCCAGATTTAGTGACGCTGGCTTCCTGGTGTGTCATGGCTTGTCTCTGTCTGGCAAGAGAAAGCTGCGATCTGGAATGTGCTTTTGGAATGTGTCTGAGTGGGCTGTGAGCGGAACGGGGAGTGAATAGCAAGACAGGGCAGCAGGTGTGAAGCTGGCAGGACTGGGCCTCCAGTTGAGCAACTGCTGCTTCAGAGCATGGTCAGGGGAGGTCAAAGGTCACAGGATGGAGGGTCCCCGGAGGGTACAAATGGACTGGGACTGGGAATGGTTTGCCCAAGAACAGCAGTGAATTAGCCAGAGGGGATAGTCTGTGGATTCCCCTAGAGGCAACATCTGGCTTTTCTGATCTGTGAAAGTTAAACAGACCAAGAACCCCGGGGACATGGCCCAACCATAAGCCGCCTTCGCTCAACCGGTTGGTCAGGGCCCTCCTTCCAACCTCCTGGTCCCCTCTCCCCCAGGCCAGGCCTGTACCTCCTCCTGCCAGGCCCCGAGCCCATGCTGCACACCCAGCTGTCTGCCCTTGGCCAGCGCTCTTAGCTCCACGCCCGCACCCTTGTTCCTTTCCTGCATCCCTCCCTGTTCCTGCTGCAGCCCTGCCCCCACACCTTTGCACGCTTGTGCCCCCACCCACCGTCCCTGTGCCCTGGCAGCCAGTCCTGCGGCATCACCAAAGTCAGGTCCCATCCAGGGATTCTGATGCAGGGTGGGCTCAAGCCAAGGTCAGAGGCTTGTGGGGGGTTCCAGTGTGGCCCCCTTCCCTTTGCCCTATCACCATCTTACCCAGCATGTGCTGTGCAACCAGACTGCCACCCCCTCCGGGGAGCTTCCCCCATTGGCACCCCGTCTCCAGGTGGAGGCAAAGTCAGGGCCACACGGCTTGCACGTCCCAGGGCTGTACTTGGGCCTTGTTGCTGGATTCCTTTCCTCAGCTGCCCGTGGAGTCCTGCAGCTCCATGCGCGTCCCTCGCTGCCCAGAGCGGGGTCTGTGGGAAGTGCATCATCACCTGGGAGAGCTTAGAAATGCAGAGTGCCAGGCCCCGCCCCAGTCCTGCTGAATCTGCTCCTGACAAGATCCCAGCAGGGTCCTCCCTGGTGGCCAAGGGGTTAAGTCTCAGTGCTATCGCAATCCCCAGCCAGGGAGGGGACCCACAGGGCTCAGCAGACCTCTCCTGCCTCACCGGCTGCTCCCCTCAGCAGTGTCTTCCAATAGATCCACCTATTCTATTCCCCCGCTCTGCCTCTGGCGAATCCTCTCACTCCCTCTGCCTCTGGCCTGCACCCAGCTCTTGTGTGCAAAAATAAATAAAATCTGTAAAAATACAATGCGCGGCAGATGGCGGGCTCATCAGAACGCGAGCTGCCCGGCACGGAGGGAAGCAGTGGTCACGCACAGCCGCCATCGGCTGACCCGCTTTATCAGCACCGCCTGTTGCCTGCCCCTCTGGGGTTAGAACATAGATGCCGCGAGGGCGGGGCCTGTTGTGCTCACTCTGTTCAGCGGCACTCGATACAGAGTCATGGTGTGCATGAATCCATTTTTAAAAATGTCTTGCAGGATCATCTCCCTGCTGAGCAAGTTCCGCCTGGGGTTCCATGAGGTTCACGTGCTCCCCGACATCAACCAGAAGCCTCGGTCGGAGCAGTGAGTGCTGTGAATCCGTTCAGTTTCCGGGCAGTAGGGCCAGCGGGGTGCCCTGCAGACTCTGCGGCCCCTTTCTCTCTGGTGAGCCGAGGCTGGGCCCGCCCTCCGCCTGCAGCCTCTGCCAGCGCCCGGAAGGAAAAAGGAAGGGCCAGGGCTTGGGGAGGGAAAAGGAAGGGCCAGGGCTTGGGGCCGTTTATTTTTATTTCATGTTTTTGCTGGCCCCGGCTTACAGAGCCCCGGTGCCTGCCGGAACGGGGCCGATGCATGCCCGTTTGTGCTGTTCCGCGAGCCAGCGTTCTTTGAGCTCGTGCTGGTCCTGGCTCAGGAGGCTGCTGTCTCGTCCTCAGGGCCCAGATGCCCACCCCAGACCTGGGGACCGAAGGAGTCCCCGGCGTCACTTTCACAAGCCCGAACTGCTGGCTACTCACATGTGACAGATTTGACCTACGAAGGGGGCCACGTCTCTCAATTTTCTCCAACCCCCAGAGTGTCTTCACAAAGTGGGGGTTCTCCAACATGGGCATGGATCAGCATCACCCAGGGGGTTTGTGAAAACAGGGTGCTGGTGCCGCCCCCAAGCTGCTGTGTCAGTCGGTCTGGGGCAAGGCCTGAGAATCTGCATTTCTAACAGGCTCTCAGGTGCTGGCCCAGGCACCTACCTTGAGAACCACTGTATTACAGATAATCGTTGTCTGGGACTTTTTTTTTATATTCTTTTTTTATAAAAATATTTTTAAAAATTTATTTATGCACACAAGAGCTGGGGTGCAGGCCAGAGTGTAGGGGGTCACCAGAGTGAGAGGAGTCACCAGAGACAGAGAGGGAAACAGAACAGGCAGATGGACTGAAACACACTGCTGAGGGGAGCAGCGGGGGGAGAGGAGAGGTCTGCTGCGCCATGTGGGTCCCGCCCTGGCCGGGGATCGAACTCACGCTGCAGTAGCTGCAGAAGCTCCACAGTGCGGCGCTCAAACCGCTGCGCCACAGGGAGGCCCCTCCCTGTCCAGGCCTTAGCTGGCGTCTGGCCCAGAGCCGTGTTCAGTGCCTGCTGGCCTGTGGCTCTGGCCTAGCGGCGACGGCCCTCCTGCATCTGGACCTTCCCTGCAGTGCCAGCTCCACTACAAGCTGCCGCCTCCTCCAGGCACTGCTCGATCTGAATGCCTGGAAGGGGCCAGCCCGTCCCTTCTTGAGGGCCAAGGTGGAGGTTACGGCAAAGCCCATTTCCTGGCTACCTCTGGCCCAGCTGTTGGTGGCCAGGGAGGCAGAGCCCCCTGCCCCCAAGCGCAGGAGACACAGGGCTGGAGAGCTTCTCCAGGGGTCCGGCAGAGGCTCCCTTGGCCGCAGACTGAGCTGTGAGGAGGGGGCGTTCGCTGGTTTGGGGCAGCTCAGCCCCCCGGCATGACCAGGGCTGAACAAACATCAGGAGGGTCGGGGGGCAGGGAGATTGGAACCAAATCCTGGTGGGGCGCCTGGCTGCCTGTGCAAGCTCAGCAGCGTGCCGGGCCAACCATCATCATCATCAGCTGCTTTGATGTAAAGGGCAGGGGCAGGGTGGGTGTCCCAGGGGCACCCACTTCCAGTCGCCCCCGGGCCAGCTCACCCCATCTCCTCCGCCCTCTCCGTCCAGCACCAAGCGCTTTGAGGACATGATCGCGCCCTTCCGCCTGAACGATGGCTTCAAAGACGAGGCCGCTGTGGCCGAGATGAGGAGGGACTGCCCCTGGAAGATCTCGGATGAGGAGATTAACAAGAACAGAGCGAAGGTGTGGGAGAGGGGAGGGCCTTGCTGGGGAGATGGGCAGGCCAGAGCCAGGGTCCATCTGTCCTGAGCTTCCTGGGAAGCTGGGGCCAGGAGGTGGGAGCACCCTCCGACCCCAGGAATCCCCAGGGCACAAGTGCTGGGCCCGGCAGGTGGCCAGAGGCGGAGCAGACCCACCCCCAGCATGAGAGCTGGTCTCCTGCCGGTCCCGAGTTCCCCCGAGCTGAGGCAGTGGACTCCTGGGAGCCAGCTCCTTTCTGCCCGGTGGGAGGGAGTCGTGAGACAGCGCTGAAGGTCAAGGTGGAATCTGTCCAGGGACCGACAGTGCTGGCTGACCTTCGGCCTAGGCCACGCATCCTGCCCTCTGACCACATGCAGCCACAGCCACAGATTCCTGAAGCCCATGCCCAGAAGCTTCTGCAAGACTCGAAGGAGGAGACAGCTGGGTGGTGGCCTCTGTGGTCCTTTAAGGGCCCCGCGGTGCTGTGTGCTCCGGGTCAGGGGCAGTCGGGTCCTCAGAGGACATCTGGGGGCCTCTGAGACTTTTGGGTTGTCACCGCTGGGGATGGCAGCTGCTGGTCACCGAGGGAGCAGATGCCGGGACGCCGCTGAGCAGTCCCAGCCCCCGGACAGTCCCCACACAAAGAACATTGCACCTGAATGTCAGCGCGGGGTGCGGGGGCTAACTCGCTTCCCCTCAGCTTTCCACTTTCTAAAATGGGGGTTCCATGCACTGTCACATCCTGAGCGCCCGTCATTGCTGAGCAGATGAGGAAACCTGGGGGAGGAGGGAACTCCCCACACCCCAGCCCCACACAGATTTAGGGAGCTCTCTGACTCACCAGCCCTGAGCTGCTGCTGCCCGGGGCCCACCCCACCCAGCACCTCGGAAAATGCCGGGTAAAGCAGAGCCTCCAAAGAAGGCTTCTGCCTGCCCTGCCACGCAGGTGCTAGAACATTCTACCCCTACTCTGGGTCCACTTTTATTCCATGTTTTCCACGTGCCAGGCCTCTGTTCAGTGCTTTTGCAAGGTTTCTCTGTCCTGGTGCTTTCAGTTCTCCTGGGGGGCCGTTAGGCCCACTGAAAGATGGAGACAGTGGGGCGCAGGGAGGCAGCGGGACCTACTGGCTTTCTCTCTGCTGTGAACTCTCAGAGCCAGCTCCTAACCCAGCTGTCCGAGTAAAGTGGTTTCTCCCCGCCTCAGCCTGCGCGCCCTGAGGTCAGGCAGGGACATCCAAGGAGAGCTTGCCAAGGAGGGAGGGCCCTTCCTTCTCCGAGGCCGGAGCGCCTAACGGTTCAGGCTAGACTCAGCGCAGGCCAGTCTGAGGTGTCAGGCCCGGCCTGGGCGGGGGCTCGCTCACCAGGACGCGGAGTAACCCAGGCGTGTGGCCCAGTCCCTCCGGCAGGTGAGGCTGAACGAGATTCTGCTGGATTACTCCCGGGACGCTGCCCTCGTCGTCATGTAAGTAGCGGGGGGCTGTCGCCGAGGCCGGGGCGCAGCTCCTGAAGGGGCTTGGGAGCTAGCTGGGCACCGCTGACGGCCAGAGCCTGCACTGGGCAGCCTGGCGGCCACCGCGCCTGCAAACAGCCCAGGAAGCCCCCCGCGCATCGGGCCTGTGTCTGCCCATGCACCTTGCTGAGTGCCCACTGGTGGGCCGCAGGGCCTCAGAGGCCCCATCCAGCCTCACGGCTCCTCTCGCTGCTGTTTTTTCTGGTCTGTCACCTTCCCCGGCCAGACTCAGCTCGGCCAAGGCGACCCAGCTCTTCCCAGGTTGTGTGGAATCACCCAGCCCTTTCTGGCCATCGGCCACCCTCAAGTGCTGTCGGGGCCAAGCCCAGGGCAGCAGACGCAGCACTGCCCGGTCCTGCTGTTCCCCGGCTCCGTGCGCGAGACCCTCGGCTGCTGTGGCTGCTGCGGCTGCTGCCGTGTCCAGTTACGAGCCTTTGCTGGCAGGGACAGGCCGAGGCCCAGCGAGAGGGAGGCACCAGTGGCTCAGAGAGGGTCCCACTGTGGCTCTTTCTGGGAGACCAGGAGGAAGAACGTGGTCAGCCAAGACCCTGAGGCTCCCTCAAGGAGGGCTGGCCCAGGCAAGCCACCGGCCTGCCTTATATCTCCCCCAGGCCTGGCTGCCTGGGAATTCCGCAGGACAACCAAGAAGCCTGAGGAACCTGTTTTTTCATACCCTGAAGCCAGGAGTAAAGTTCAGGGCCGTGGAAAATCAAGATTGTGCAGTCCCTGGTTGAGAAATGGTGAAGAATGTCATGGTGTGGGGGGCAGAGCGGTAACCCCAGCGCGGGACCCGGTTTAAGTGAGGAGGGTGGCGGCTGTGGCTGTGCTGCCCATGAAGCTGGCTGGGCCTGGCCCCATGCTTCCGGGCGCTGAGGGAGATCATTTTTGCACAGAGAAAGTGGCTCCTTTGATGTAGGAACCACGACAAGGGAGGGGGTTGGGTTTATCTCCAGGCCTCTGCTTGCAGAGAACAGTGTGCTTAGGGCGAGGCCAGCCTGGCTGTGGACTAGGTCAGAGTACAAGGCAGCGGGAGGCTGATCCAGACAGGCGCGTCTCCCCAGATCTTTCCACGCGGGTGCTACCTGGTGTGTGTTCTGGGGCACGAGTGGGCGCCATACCACCTCCTCGTGAGCCCTCTCTGTTCAGAGAAGCAGGCTGGTGCTGCTCTGCTCTTAACCCACCTGTGCCTTAGGCAAGGGACCCCCTTCTCTGACCCCTCTTCTCCTGATTGTAGAGAAGACCACAGAGAAATTATTTCCAAGACTTCCTTTGACCCCAACAACTTAGGACTCTAAGAGTTTACTTGCCTCTAAAGGAGTTTATTTGCCTCTCCAAGGAGTGTCCAGCCTTAAATGGGGAATTTCACCTGGGAGGTCACCACCTGCTGGCACCACTGCCCTCCCCCACGCTGCCCCACCTGCCAGGGAAAGGCCAGAGGCCCCAGCCTGTTGGGGCTAGCCGCTGCCAGCACTGGAGGCCCAGGCACCTCCGAGAAGACCCAGACTGGCCGCAGCTGTCGCCAGAAGGGTCTGCTGCAGGCCAGCTGCCTTGGGCGGGCCAGCAGCTGCCTCTGCTCTCCGCGGGCTCCTTCCAAATGTCTCCTGGAGGGACACCTGCACTGGAACCACCAGGGCCCCTGAAATGGCAGATTCCTCAGCTCCTTCCAGAGCGCAGGGGGTTAGGGAGGGGTGGACCCAGGAGCCTGCATTCCCCAGAAATTCTGAGGGAGAAAATGTCATCCCAAGCCTGAGTAAAATGACAACCCACACGCGGGGTGGCTCGGAGGGCAGCCTGAAGCAGCTGTGCAGCCGGGTGCTGCCGCAGCTGTCTGCTGCCGCATGGCCTGCTTGCGTTGGCTGCGCCCGCACGGGGGCACATAGCCTGTGGCCAGCCGGGCAGCTTGGCCAGGCCGGCGACCTGCCCCTGCTCTAATTCTCAGACCAAGACCTGTCTTTTTTCTGACAAGGCTCCTCCTCGAAGCCACAGGTAACGATCACCTCAGTCCTGAGCTAACCACTTGGCACCTGGAGCACAGAGGCGATGCCAGCAATGATCGTGGCCTTTATTATTATTTTTTAAGGATTTATTTATTTATGCACACAAGAGCTGGGGTGCAGGCCAGAGGTGTGGGGGTGAGAAGATTCACAGAGACAGAGTGGGGAGCAGAACAGGCAGATGGATTGAAACACACTGGCAGTGGGCCAGGCAGGAGAGGTCTGCTGCGCCCTGTGGGTCAGCTCCCCGGCTGGGGATCGAACTCATGCTGCAGTGGCCACGGATGCCCCTGTGCCACCAGGGAGGCCCCGATCATGGCCTTATTTGATGAAGCTTCTATGACAGACAAGGCCTTGGGCCTTAGTCGTTCTTCAGATGCCGTGAGCTGGTTCTGTTTCACCCCTACCACTTTGGAGATGGGGAAACTGAGTCTCGCAGGCGTTCAGCAACTTGCCCAGGGTCTCACAGCTGAGAAGAGGGAGTGGGTCTTGAGGCTTGGGAGACGTTCTGCCACAGGGTTGTTGTTCTATACCCAGTTAGCCCCAGGGCTGCCTTTCTTTGTGGCTAAAAGACTCAGTTCTGAACAAAATAGTTTCTTTGTTTGGAAGAAGCTTTATTTCTGAAGATAAGTAGCTTAAAGCTTGCACAGCTCATGGGCAGGAATAGAAAGTCTTTGATCGGCCTGGGTGAGTGTCAGGGGGTCAGTCCCTGGAATTTCATGCTGAACTAGAAGGCCCCAGGAGCAAGGGGCGTCCTCTGCCCCCACCCCCCAATGCAGCCAGGGTCCTCCTGTGGCCTTTGAAGTCTTCAAATTCCATCCCTGAGACATGGTGGCGCAGTCCCCAGGGCGTTTTCAGCCTTTGGCATAACTGTTAAGTCAGCAGGATTTGGTTTCGATCTTCCCACTTCCCTTCCCCCTTGGAAGTCAGCAAACACCTACACATTTGACTGAGGTGATAGAGCCTAGTACCAGTCCTGCTCCCACTGCTCCCCCAATCTGGGACCTTGTTTTTTTTTTTTTAAGGATATTTTCAGTAATTAATATTTTTTTATTGAAGATTCATTTATTTATGCATACAAGAGCTGGGGTACAGGCCAGAGGTGTGGGGGGGTAAGAGGATCCACCAGAGACAGAGTGGGGAGAAGAACAGGCAGATGGACTGAAACACACTGCTGAGGGGAGCAGCGGGCGAGGCAGGAGAGGTCTGCTGTGCCATGTGGGTCCCTCCCTGGCCGGGGATCGAACTTGTGCTGCAGGGGCTGCAGATACTTATAGTGTGGTGCTTAACCTCTTGCGCCACCAGGGAGTCCTGACCTTGCTTTTTATTTTTTATTTTTATTTTTTTTTAAAGATTTATTTATTTATGCATACAAGAGCTGGGGTACAGGCCAGAGTCCAGGGAGGTGAGAGGATTCACCAGACAGAGCGGGGAGCAGAACAGGCAGATCAACGGAAGCACACTGCCGAGGGCAGCAGCAGGGCGAGGCAGGAGAGGTCTGCCGCGCCATGTGGGTCCCCTCCCTGGCCAGCAGCAGGGATCGAACTCGTGCTGCAGTGACTGCTGTTTGCTTCATAGTGCGTTGCTTAACCCACTGCGCCACCAGGGAGGCCCCTGACCTTGCTTTTTAAAGGAGGATAATGGTTGTTCCAAGGGAAGCTTTCAGGGTGGAATTTTAAGTAGGGGGCAATTCTTGAGGCCCCCGGTTGCCTTCGCAGTGGAGTTGGGGGCCGCGGTGCACAGAGCAGCTGCTAGAAGACCCCACGGGCCTGCGCTTGGGCCTGTCTCAGCCGCGTCCAGCTGGGCGGTGTCGCGCTGGTGGGTAATGGCGGTGGCTGCTGCTGAAAGGGAGCGATCCCATCCCATGTGCCAGGCACCCCTCGGTGCCTCCTGGGTGCTCTGTCTGCTTAAGAGCTCACAGACATCCTCAGAGGGAGGGTTTGTGACCTCATTTTAAGGAAGCGAAAACTGAGGCAGGGAGCCGTTTGCTGAGGCCCGTGACCGAGGACGTGGCATCGCCAAGACTTGCAGCGTCTCTGCCCCGTGAAGTGACTTCACATGGCGGCTCCTTTCTGCTGCTTCCCTCGATGGAGGGAGGGCAGAGCGGTGCCAGCCTCCGGGGCGGTCTTGAGGTGTGGCTGAAACAAAGGCTGCGGGTGTGTTTGGGAAAACATACTGCACAGTGCAGGCCCACGGAAGGTGCTAGCGCCCCCACGTCAGTGGCCCCGGCAGTGCAGCCTTCCCCGTGCATCTCTGGAACCTCGAGAGGGTGGGAAGTCACTTCCTGAAATAACCGTGAAAATGGGCTGAACGGCACCTCAGGACCTTGCATTATTCGCACGGTACTGCTGTTCAGCAGCGGCCCTCCCAAGCGGAAGTGGGGACACTCATCATTACCCACGGGCAGAAGCCACGGCAGGGCCAGAGATATGAATGTGTCCTGGCTTTGTGGCCAGAGCCAGAGAGCGTGGCTGCAGAAGCAGGGCCGGCTTCGCTCAAAGGGCCTGACGGGTGGGCTCACCCACATGGCAGCCTGCTGTATGAGGGCAAAGTCCTGCACACACGAGCAAGGGCAGTGAACAAGACAGACCCAGCCTTTGTGTGTGGGAGTAAACATTCTTGTAGGGAGAAAGAGATAAGAAAGCAACAGATGCAGGATTTTGAGTGTGAGGTGCTATGAGGAACGGAACAAGGGATTGCAAGTGAGACGGGAAGCCTGCTTTGGACAGCATGATCAGCTAAGACCTGAGTCATTTAAAGGCGCCAACCAGGTTTTCTGCATGGGGGCAACATCATGTGCAAAGGCCCTGAGGCAGGAGAAGCCTGCCGTTTTCCCTCAAGAATGGAAAGAAAGCCACATGGAGGCAGAAGTGTGAGTGAGGCTGAGGCTGATAGGAGGTGAGGTTGGGGAGCCTGCTGGGGACCAGCTTAGAGGCCTTGGAGGCCGTGGCCTTGATCAGCAATGCTTATAGCTGAGGGCACGTTTGTGGTATGCTTTAAGGAAGAGCAGAAGGCCATTCCCAGGATGGCTGGGAAGAAGGAGCTTTGAAGGGGACAATGCACAGAAAACAAACCAGGAGCTGGGCTGTGTGGGAAGAGCCCTGGGTAACTTCGGGCCTGCTGCTTCTTCCTGCTTTGCAGCACCTTGCCCATAGGCAGGAAGGGGAAGTGCCCGAGCACGCTGTACATGGCCTGGCTGGAGACGCTGTCGCAGGACCTCAGACCACCGGTCGTCCTGATCCGAGGAAACCAAGAAAACGTGCTCACCTTTTACTGCCAGTGACCGCGGGACCGGGCAGGCCCGCCGGCCGGCGTGAGGGCGTGGGCCGCTCTCCCCACGACCAGGCGTGCGCGCGCCCACTTCGAGCAGTGCCAACTGATAAACCGACTGAAGCGCTGATGGACCTCCAGACTCTGGCTGGACCCCGCTCCCATCGGACCAGTCCTCCGGGTTTTGTTTTTATGGGCTGGAAAAGTAGCAGGAGGGTGGTGTGGAAAGTTTTCTGGCATATCCATGTTCCACTTATGTTTTCTTTGACATAGATTACACCGAATTTAGAGTCCAGTCTTTGGTTTATATACACATTTGAGTTGGAGAACTGGGTGTGACATTTGGCAGCTTCTACCCCTTCCCTTGGGAGCCTCCCTTCACCCCGCCTCCCTCCCGAAGCCTTGGGAATGGGCCCCCTAGAGCCCTTAAAGGAGGAACCAGGGTTCTCTGAGCACTCATCATAATGCAAATTTCCTTAAGCACCTCTGCTTAATCATCCCTTCACTTTCAATAATTTAGCTTCAGTTTCCTGGTTGGTTCTCTGGTAGATCAGAAGAGTTTCAAACTTTTTTTTTTTAAGATTTATTCAACCATACAAGAACTGGGGTGCAGGCCAGAGGTGCGGGGTGGGGCAGGTGAGAGGATTCACCAGCGACAGAGCGGGGAGCAGAACAGGTGGATCCACTGAAACACACTGCTGAGGGGAGCAGCGGGCGAGGCAGGAGAGGTCTGCTGTGCCATGTGGGTCCCCTCCCTGGCCGGGGATTGAACTCGTGCTGCAGTGGCTGCAGATGCTTCATAATGCAGTCCTTAACCCCTTGTGCCACCAAGGAGGCCACCCTCAAACATTTTTTGAGTGCATCTTACAGTAAGAATAGTCCACACTGAGATTTGAAACAAACACATATACACAGAGACAACCAAACTAAAGCATCACCAAACAGTGTGTGTCCTCACCACATTTCATACTCTCTGTTTTTGTTCTTTTGCTCTCTCTCTTTTTTTTTTAAAGATTTATTTATTTATGCATACAAGAGCTGGGGTACAGGCCAGAGGTGTGGGGGGTGAGAGGACTCACCAGAGACAGAGTAGGGAGCAGAACAGGCAGATCAACAGAAGTACACTGCTGAGGGGAGCAGCCAGCACAGCAGGAGAGGTCTGCCGCGCCATGTGGGTCCCCTCCCTGGCCAGCAGCAGGGATCGAACTCGTGCTGCAGTGGCTGCGGTTTGCCTCATAGTGCGGTGCTTAACCCACTGCCACTGGGGAGGCCCTCTTTTGCTCTTTTTCACATCAGTTGCGATCACTAAAATGAGTTTGGGACCCAATGATGGGGAAAGAACCCTCATTCGAAAAACACAGTTTAGATTTTCCCTTGTGGCTGGGTTTCGTCTACACGGTAGGGAGCCCCGCCCTTTGGGGGTGACTATGGACTCCTGATATTTCCGCAGCTTGTCCCACTGGCAAGGGAAGGGAATTAGAGAAACCCACCGAGACAGGGAGTGACAGTGACCTGGACAAGAAATAGCTTCAAAGGAAAGGGGAGATTCAGGGAGCACCTTCTGGAAAGGTGCTGATCTGGGGTTTGGTTGGGGAATGGAGCGAGGAGTTTTGTCAGGGTTGTGGATCTGGTAGGTCGGGAAAGCAGAGAGGGATGGAAAGTCAGTCAGACTGGAAGTAAGAAAGGAAGGCCCAGGGAAGGAGGTGAGAGGGACCACCAGTGAGAGATGGGAACAGCAAGCAGCTGTGGTGGGGAAACGGCCGGAGACGAGAAGCTAGAGAAGACTTGCTCGCCTAGATAAAGGTGTTCAGTTCCTGGGTCTCGTGGAACTCCTCAGTGTTTGCGCCGACCAAGCTAGACTGCAAGAACAGAACTATTCGGTGGCCGGAAAAGTCATGACACATTTTTGCTTGAAAAACAAAAAATTCATCATGACTTTTCTGACAGCCCAATGTATTATGAGATGTCTGATGTCGGTGGGTGGGACTTCCTAAAAAGGAATTTTAGGGCCTCCCTGGTGGCGTAAAGGGTTAAGTCTTAACGCTACCAAGCTATCCGCAGCCACTGCAACATGAGTTCGATCCCAGCCAGGGAGAGGACCCACATGGCACAGCAGACCTCTCCTGCCTCGCCCGCTGCTCCCCTCAGCAGTGTGTTTCAGTCCATCTGCCTCTTCTGCTCCCCACTCTGTCTCTAGTGACTCCTCTTACCCCCTGCCCCTCTGGCCTGGACCCCAGTTCTTGTATGCATAAGTAAATAAAAATAAATCTTTTTTAAAAAATAATTTAAAAAAGGCATTTTAGCTCTGGCACACCCACGCAGAATTGAGGTGAGCGTGTTGGGGTGGGGGGCTGTCACCGGCTGGCCTTCGTTCCACCAGCACCAGAGAGGCAGCTCTGGGTCTGGTCCCTCCAAGCCCCCTAAAGTCCCCCTGAGCCATGAAGATGAAATCTCTTTCTTGGGGCTAAAACCCAAATGAGTTTAGTGTCTGGCGCAGGACTTCTCTCTGCAGAGGGCACTCCCGGTGGTTATAAGTCCCTGTTCTTCACTGCGCTGGGGTTTGCAGACAGAAACCAGGTATCTGACTGAGCTTGCTGGGACCTGGAGGTAGGCCGGCCTCTGAGTCAGGCGGTGCGCCCAGGCCCAGCCCTGTCTCCGGGCGCAGCGAAGCTCCCCCAGAGCAGCTTTGCCTCCCACCTGCAGTGGAACACACTGCCCGGCACGCGGGCACCCCTTTTCTGTGCTTGGCAACACCCTGTCCAGGGACAGGGGGTGCTTCGACTTCAGGCTTTTGGAAAAAGAGCAACAAAACGTTTACCCTGTTGGGAACTGAATTTTTAAGCATGATGATAGCTTTGTAAAAATAACAATCACGGGCCTCTCCGGTAAGGTCAGGAACAACGAATATCAACAAAACTTATTTGTTTTTGGAACATGCTGTTTTCTAACTCTGCTGAGCTTGGGAAAAAGGGACTGCCTTGTTTCTCGGCCCTGGATTGAACTCCTCTGAGCTTGCACCGCAGGCCTCTTGCCAGCTCTCATTGCGAACATTCACGGAGCCATTTGCTTTCTTTTGCTTCTCTGACTGCGTTCCAGACTCACAGAGCACCCGCTTTCTCCAGCCTCTGTAAAGTCTCCAGGTATTTCCGATCTTGCTTCAAACTGAGAGGGATGTTATGTAGGAAGAGGCCAGGCTGGCTACTGAGAGACCTGGATTTGTGTGGTTGGCTGCGTGACCCCAACAAGCCTCTCAGTCTCTCTGGGCCTCAGTCTGCGAAATGAGAGAACTGGACCAGAACAGGAGTCGCCAGCCAGCGGGCCTGCTGACGGATGAGCTTTAGTCTACAGTCGCTCAAGATTGTGAAGGGGGCGGGGAGGACACATTCTTCAGTCCCGTCCACCCCTCGGCCCACCACTCCCTCCAGCCCTGACGTGGGTGTGGGCTCTGAAAGTCCTCCGAGGCATTTTTGGGCCTACTGGGTAGCAGACTAAGAGTCCAGCCCACAATGCGAGTCTCTGTCTGCCCTGGGGTGACAAAATGCTCCCCACTAGTGGGTCTCAGCGATGGGAAGTGTTGTCCCTGTTGCTCACACCTAAAAAAAAAGCACACACACGCATGTGCACGCACACATACACACGCAGAGGTCAGGGTCTCGTCATAGGGCTAAGCAGAGACTGCGTGCGTCTCTCTCCCCCAGCAACCACTGCCTTGTTAGTTCCTGGCTTTTTCCCCTTGTCATTTCAGCCTCCAGATTTCATATCCTCCTTCAGTTCCTGCCCAGACTTGTGGCTTTGAAGCAAGCACAGCGTGGTCCATTTCTCACCCAGTAGGCTCGCTCCATTTGGCCCTGTTCCCCTTTGCACACCTGCCTGGCCTCTCTGTGTAGTGAGGGAGAGGTGAGATCCACAGAGATAAGACCAGTGGGAAAGTTCCAGAAGACCCACTGGGTAGAGAGGCCCCCGAAAACAAGCCAAGCAGCCCACTTTCACTCGTAACTGTGTATAGCTCAAGATGTCAGAAAAACAATCACTGCAGGCTTCAAAAGTGTCCCCACAAAGGGGGCCCAGGAAAACCCAGCCCTCGGCCCCACTGCTCGGCCCCCACTGGCAGTGCGGCTCATCCTGTGACTGAAAGCACAAGCAGGATGTCAGTGTTGCTTCCTGAAAGGGAACCACAACAAATTCTGTTTCTAAAAATGCCATGTGGGCGGGGCCTTGAGGACCACCTGGCTGAGAGGGCCAGACAGCTGTAAGTCACACAGATACAAGTGACAAGAAAGGACAAGTGCTTTTCACTGCAGCTCTACAGAGGTACAAACCGAACTCGTTGAGGCCACAAATATATATGATGAAGAAAAAATTATATTATGCTATAAAAATGACTGTACAAACCACAATTATACTTTAAGTTGTCATTGTTATAGCGTAAAAGCATTGTACTCTAAATCCAAAAAATTAAAACATAAAATGAAAGTTTCCTATGTTTGTGAAAAAATCAATACATTTTAAAAATTATTGTTTGGATAAAATAAAAAGGTGGGGGGAGCAAACACAAAAGGTCAGGAACCCTTAGGCTTGCCTCTCTAGAGAGAGCAATATTTAACAGACTAAAGTGGGGGCTGGGGTTGGAAGAAGGTTTTTGTTGGGGGTGGGGGCAGGGGTAGCTTGAACAAGCATCAGAATAAGGACAGCTGGGGCCTCCCTGGTGTCGCAAAAGGTTACCAACACACTATGAAGTTATCTGCAGCCACTGCAGCACGAGTTCGATCCCCAGCCAGGGAGGGGGCCCACAGGGCGCAGCAGACCTCTCCTGCCTCGCCCGCTGCTCCCCTCAGCAGTGTGTTTCAATCCGCCTGTTCTGCTGCCCACTCTGTCTCTGGTGACTCCTCTCACCCCTCCCCCCTGCACCTCTGGCCTGTAACCCAATTCTTGCATGCATGAATAAATAAATCTTTTTTTAAAAAAAAGAAAAAAAGAATAAGGACAGCCAATGGGTTAGTTTGGAGAACAGGAACTAAGCCAGTTTTCCTGGAGCATGAGGGAGGAGGACTGTACGCGTGAGAAAATAAGACTGGGAAGACGTGAGGGGGAGGCTGGGGAGCACATGCTGACTCTGAGGCACCAGAGAGCCTCGCAAGGTGAAGGTGAGATCCAAGTGTTGGGAAGCTGACAGGACCGCGATGGAGAAAGCCTCCAGAGAAAAGGCAGGGAGGAGGCGGTGCGGAGTTGCCAGGGCCAGTCAACAAAGCCCAACAGAGCACCTGGGACAGAGGGAGGAGACGAAGGAGAGCATGCAGGAATAGTACCCCCAGAACTGGGAATTCCTGGACATACATGTGGCTAGATCCAGTCCCTAAAGTTACGCCTGGGCGGCTGGAAGAAAGAAGGACCCATATGCTACGGAGGCGAGGTGACAGGTGTACTGCTGGAGAGAGAGAGAACATGGGTTTAGTTTTAGATATTTTCTTTTTTTTTTAAAAGATTTATTTTTTTATGCATACAAGAGCTGGGGTACAGGCCAGAGATTGGGGGGGGTGAGAGGAGTCACCAGAGACAGAGTGGGGAACAGAGCAGGCAGACCGACTGAAACACACTGCTGAGGGGAGCAGCGGGCGAAGCAGGAGAGTGCTGCGCCATGTAGGGCCCCTCCCTGGCCGGCAGCAGGGATTGAACTCATGCTGCAGTGGCTGCGGTTTGCTTCACAGTGCATTGCTTAACCCACTGCGCCACCAGGGCGGGCCCAAGTTTTAGATATTTTCTGTGGGGAGACATCTCAGGTCAGAATTGCGGTCCTGGGACTGAGGAAAGGCTCAGATATCCACTGGTCTCTGACCAAGTCACAGCAGAGACCACAGATTTGTAGTCAGGCTATGGCCAGGGAATCAAGCCACGGCTTGGGGAGATCACAAGAGAAACAGGGGAAGTACAGCGAGCGGACGGGGTAGAGGCAAGACAGGGGGGACTTGGAAAGGGTGCTTTCTAGGGGGCCAGGAGAAGGGAGACACTGCCAGCAAAGCAGCCTGAAAAAGAGCTCAGGAGGGGCAAGAGGACACCCTGATGACCTAGGGCTTCAGAAGGCACAGGGAAGAGGAGCACAGAGTAGGTCCCGTGGCAGCTGTCTGCAGAGCAACTGGAGCCACACGGAACGCTGTTGAATTTGGTTTTCTGGGCGTCATGGGGAGCCTGGCTGAGGAGAATTTGGTCAAGTGCTGGTTCAGGCACCAGAGATTGAGGAGTGAATTTGTGGAGGGGGAAGGAAAGCAGCTAGACCTTGTACTGGAATAACACAGGAATGAAGAGGAAAATAAGGAAAATGAAGGGAAGGAAAAAAGGTGGAAACTTGAGGGAGAAGCGGGCCCCAGGGAAGGTGTCCTGATCACTGTTTTCTGAGGTGTGTAAGTCAGGCTAAGGCTAGGCTGCGCTGCAGTGACAACTTGCCCTCAAACGTTAGGCGCCTGCATGAACAGGCGGACTTCTCTTTCACAGCGCTCCTTGTGCCGACCAGGAACTCTCCAAGGCCACTAGTCGGTGATCAGATCCTGTCTGTCTTGTGAGCTCCGCCTCAGCCGGTGGCTTCCAGCTGACTGAGGAAGGAAGGAGAGAGCTGGGAGGTCAGGCTCTGGCTTGCAAACGCTTCAGTCCAGAAGGAACACGTTATTTTTTTTTTTTAATTTTTTTTTTAAAGATTTATTTATTTATGCATACAAGCACTGGGGTACAGGCCAGAGGTGCGGGGGGTGAGAAGATTCACCACAGAGAGCGGGGAGCAGAACAGGCAGATCAACAGAAGGACACAGCTGAGGGGAGCAGCGGGCACAGCAGGAGAGGTCTGCCAAGCCATGTGGGTCCCCTCCCTGGCCGGCAGCAGGGATCGAACTCATGCTGCAGTGGCCGCAGTCTGCTTCACAATGCGCTGCTCAACCCACTGCGCCACCAGGGAGGCCCCGGGACACGTTATTTTAACTCCAAGTCCAGTTCCCACCAAACTGCGAGAGGACTGGGAATTGGAGGAATTTACGAGTATGAATGACCATTGAGCAATGTCTCTGGAACGGGGTGGGGGTGAGTCATTGAGACCTGGGTGTATTTATAAGTCAGAGGAGAGAGATTTAAGATGGAAGGAGGAGAATAGCTGAGGGAGAAGTATAATGGCCAGGGGATGTTTGGCCAAGCCGCATGAAGGCCTACATGACATGGCTGGTAGCCAAGGTGCCAAGCTCTCAGACTCCGGCCCTGTGACTTCCCCGGTGGGCCCCCCAGCACCGGATCAGAACGCAAACAGATGCAGGTGACGTGTTTCCCAGGGATGGAGTTGGCCGAGCCAGAAGGGCGAAGGCTAAGGCAGGAGGGGGTAAGAAGAATGACAAAAGTTCATGGAAATGGCTGAAGGTGACTCCAAGGTGGCTAGAGAGTCTGGAAGTGAATTGTAAGAGTTGAGAAGCAGGGGCCTTCCTGGTGGCGCAGTGGGTTAAGCAATGCACTAAGGAAACCACAGTCACTGCAGCACCAGTTCAAATCCCTGCTCCCGACTGGGGAGGTGACCCACGTGGTGCAGCAGACCTCTCCTGCTGTGCCCGCTGCGCCCCTCAGCAGTGTGTTTCAGTGGATCCACCCGTTCTGCTCCCCACTCTGTCTCTGGTGAATCCTCTCACCCTTCACAGCTCTGGCCTGTACTCCAATTATTGTATGCAAAAATAAATAAAATCTTTTAAAAAAGAGTTGAGAAGCCTCAACTCTTACTGAATAGCCTCAGTGGCTATTCAGTGAGAGAGAGGGCGACCAGATGAACAGAAGGCGTTTGTGGCCAGTATCTGCATTTTGAAGTCCGAAAGTCCATAGGGTTTCTGAGCAAAATCTAGGGTGTCTACCCTTTTAACTATACGCGCCAAGAAGGTTGTAGTTGGGATGATCCATTTAGTTGCTGGATGTGGGGATACCTGGAAGCTGCAAGGTAGGGGTAGTTGGAGGGTATTGTGGGCAGTGGCTGTTTGCTCGGTCAATCTGCTGGTGATCGCATCTGACTCAACTTTGTACCCCAGCACCCAGCACTGGACTCAGCACAGAAGGACTCAGGAAATGTTTGTTGAGCAACTACGTGAATGGATGATGAATAATGACACATAGAATGGGTAGCAGGAGCAGAGCAGCAACGAGATAAAGGTAAGTGGAGATAAAAGTAAGTGGATGAAGCATTGTGAGAGTGTGCGTGGAAGCTAGGCTCCTTCGGATGGGCAAGGGATGGGAAGGAAGCAGGCGCTAGTTGTTGAGATCTGAGATCTTGGGAGAGAGCCCGAGGTAACGAGATGGTCCCTGCAGCCAGGTGAGTCTTCAGGTGAGAAAAGACCGCTAAGATGCATAGCACCAGCCAAGACCATGGGGACAGTGGGCGAAGAGGAGAAAGGCCTGTCCTCACTCAAAGTTTCGTGAAAGGCTGACCGGTCCTGTCTTGCAAAAAGCCCTAATTTGGGAATCAGAGCCAGGCGCAGGGAGAGGGGGTGGAGCCTGTTCTAAAAGAACCAAAGTGGGGGTGGGGCGTGATTTCCAACATACCTGAGGGAGTGATAGGGGCTCAGGCTCACCTGACCAGGTCAGAGATGAGAGTGCTAGAGGAATGCGTGCAGGTGGCTGATTATGTCAGGAGGAAAAGCCCACAGCTGAATGAAGGGGGAGGGCGGGACAGGCAGAATTCAATTCATGGAGCTCAGAGAGCCCCACCATTTTAACAAGAATCTTGCTCAACTATTTCTGTGGTCCATGTGTCTTTGCTTAAATGCTAACCCTAATATGAAACCAGTTTGGGGAAGTTGGGGCTTTTGCTAGGGTAGAAAAAAACAAGAAGAAGCAAACACAGTACAGGATGGACTCGACCCTGCGTTCATGAAAAGGTACAAAAAAACTGCCAATAAACACATAGCTTTGTTCTCTTTAAAGTAAAATGCTGGACAGTAATCAGATTATCTACCGGAGGACGGACAGACAGCTGCAGTGCAGACAAGTGGGCCTCTGAGGTTACCTGGGCTCAGGTCACCAGTCAGTCAAGGACACAGGCCTGGAAGGCAAGGCCCTGCTGAGCCATATTTGCCCTGGAGCCAAACCAGGCAGCCGTGGAGAGCCATAAGCCTGGAGCAGCTGACCCTGCAGTCACCAGCAAAGGCAAGGATGGGTTAATAAGCCTGTGAGGGACAAAATGAGGTGAGGCAGGTGTCAGCCACCCATCTGGCTCAACCAGAGCCTCGGCTCCTATTCGGGGTCATTGGAAGGGCAGTGGTTACTTAGCTTGGGTTCCTTCCGCCATTGAAAGAAAGGCCTGGAAATAGCAGTTATCAGAAGCTAGGAAATCAAATCGGAGTGGTTTTTTTATTGTAATAAAAAATAAATAAAATTCACCACTATCACTATTTTAATGTGTGCAGTTCAATGACATTTACAGTGTGATCCACCATCATCACTATCTAGCTCCACAATGTTTTCGTCATCTGAAAGGAAATCCTGGACCCATAGCAATCACTCCCCACTGCACCCTGACGATCTGCTTTCTACCTGAAATTTACCTATTTTGAGTAGTTTGTATAAATTGAGTCCTATAACATGCTCCCTTTTGAGGCTGGCTTCTCTCACTTAGTGGGTTTGCGAGGGTGACCACATAGCATGTGTCAGTGCTTTGTTCCTTTTTATGACTGAGTAATATTCCACTGCATGGATAGACCACATTTGTTTATCCCATTCATCCACTGATGGACACCTGAGCTGATTCCACCTTTCAGTCTTTTCAATTAGGTTCCATTTTCATTATCTTATGTGTGACTTCTTTTTTTTTTTAAAGATTTATTTATTTATGCATACAAGAGCTGGGGTACAGGCCAGAGTAGTGGGAGGTGTGAAGATTCACCAGACAGAGTGGGGAGCAGAACAGGCAGACTGACTGAAACACACTGCTGAGGGGAGCAGCGGGAGGCAAGAGAGGCCTGCCACACCATGTGAGTCCCCTCCCTGGCCAGCGGCAGGGATCAAACTTGTACTGCAGTGGCCACAGTTTGCTTCATAGTTGCTTAACCCACTGCGCCACCAGGGAGGCCCTGTTTGACTTCTTTTTTGAGGGTTCTATTGAGGTTAGTATTTGATGGGGTGAGATAACTCTGTGGCGTGTAGGACCATCTGGTCTCTGGTTTGTTGTAATGGACCATATTGTTACTTCCTGCTCCTCCATATTAAGTAATTTTGGTGTCTTTTGCTTTAATATTCATTGTTCTGTTGCTTTATAATAACCCCTTTAGGATTTTTTTCTATGCAACTCAGTGTTGAGAAATTCTTTTAGTTTTGGCATTTCAGTGAAGCTCCTCACTCTTCTATCTTGATGTTAATCTTGCTGGGGGAAGGATCCTGGGATGGAAGTCTTTTTTTCTTTAAGTTCTTTGAATATCTCTTTCCATTTTCTTCATGCTTGTAATGTTTCTGTTGAAAAATGTGTTTATAGTCTAACTGGTGTTTCTTTCTAGCTTACCCTTTTTTCTCTTGATATTTTTAGTATTCTATCTTTATTGTTGATTCTTTCCAGATTTATTATTATACATCCTGGTATATGTCTACCTGGTACATTTTGTTTGCAATTTTTTGGTCTCTTGGAATATAATTTCTGGTTCATTTCCCAGAGCGAGTCCCCTCTTGGGGCACCAACAATCCCTTTTGACTGGCCACACCCATGGTCATTTTGGGACACTGGGATGTTGTTTGTTCTGTATTTTTGTGCTGTTTTATCAAAGTAAGGTCACAGCAAGGTCATTTTGTGTTTACCTTTCTAATCCTGGCACATTTGTTGACTTGATGTAATGTTTTTCTAGATGTACTACAAACAGATTCATCCAACTCCTTTAAAAAGACCTATCTTTTTGGACAGTAACTCGAGAGGAAATCACAGAAATTGGACTGTCTTTTCCCTAGGAAAAAATGAAAACCCCTTTACTTTACAGATGCTATGTAAATGCCTTCAGGGGCCCAGGGCTTGCTGCTGCAGGCTGGAGGAAGGCAGGCTGTATGACTTACTCAGTCTTCCAAGAAGCTCTTCTAGTTCCTGCCTTACTGCCCCTTCCAAGGTCTCTGCTTGTTTATCTGGTCTAAGAGTGGGTCAGGAGGCTTTTCCCTGATGATTAGCTTGTAGCTAGTTGCAAGACTATACCAAATCATAACCCGTCATTTCCTTCCATCCCAAGGTATGCAAAGCAGGACCAGCTACATAATTTGTGGGACACAAATTGTTCAAAATGTGTTCCTAATTTGAGGCAGTAACAGCAGCACATTAAACCAGGAGAGGGGCCCTGCATGGTTGCCCAAGTCCCAGAGCCATGGAACCATCCTGATGGAAAGACAGCGCCTTCCTCCTCAGACAAAACCCAATCACAGAAAGCGGAGCCTTTCACCTCCCTTGTTATACAGACAGCGGAATAGAAACCACTCATGTTCTATGATACATTAAATCTGTAATGGGTTGGACTGTGTCCTCCAAAATGATGTTGAAGTCCTACCCCCCACCCTGTATCTATGAATGGGACCATATTTGGAAGTGGGGTCTTTGCAGATGATCAAGTTAAGATTATTTGGAGTCTAATTCAATATGACTGCTGCCTTTTTTAGAAGGAGGGCAACTGAGACACAGAGACAGGCACACATAGAGGGAAAATGATGTGAAGACTCTAGCCCAGGGAGAACACCACGTGGCCATGATGACACTGATGGGGTGACATAGGTGCCACCGGAGATTGCCGGCAACTCACAGAAACTGGGAGAGACCACAGACAGATTCTCCCCCACAAACTCAGAAGGAACCAATCTTGCCCAACACCTTGACCTGACTTCTAGCTTCTAGCACTGTGAGACAATAAATTTGTCAGCTTTCTTACAGCAAACCAGTACACACCTACCAACCAAAAGGCAGCCTCCTGTTATCCTCCTGTCCTTGCCAAGCTCCTGACACACCTGGAAAAACAGTTGTCCCAACAGGATTAGGACAAGGATGGGGCCTGCACCAAGTCGGTTTTGTTTTTCTACAGAGGGGAGGGAGGGAGGGAGTGTCTCTGTCAGAGAGGCCTTTGTGGTCACATTTTCGAAAATGAAGCACCCTGCCCTCTGGGTCTCAGCCCTAACTTGAAGGAGGTTAGTATCCCATAAAGGGAAGGCCTTCCTCAGCGCCCCTGGGTGTAATCTGGACTTGGTGGACGTGCCATTCCTGGGGCTAACATCCCCAGGAACACTGGGGGGTGTTGGCAACAGAGGCTCACCAGTCAGTTCAGGGGAAATCGGCCCTGCTTCTTCCTTGCCCTTCTAAGGCACATGGGGTCTCCTCACAGACGGAGTCGCCCAGCCCCTCTTTGAGCTGAGGCCCAGCCCCTCTTTGAGGTAGGGATGGAGGCCTCCCTTGTGGGCCTGACTGGCCGGCCCCCACCCAGAGAAGGAAAAGGGGAAGTGGACCTCCGCATATGGGGTCAAAAAGGGTGGGGGTGCCGCTTTGTGAGGAAACAATTTGCAGAGCCTGCCAAACTGGTAGTGGGCCGCACTGGCCCTCTCCAAGGTGGCTTGTGCAACCCAGGCTCGGGATTGGTAGGAGCGACCCAAGTTCCTCCCGGCCGCGGAGGCCGCGAGGGCGCAGCACACCCAAACATGGCCGCCGAACCCCAGCTTCAGGACCGCAGCCGGGACTCGGGGTGACGCAACCGCGGCGGGTTGCATCAGCCCGCGCTCACGCGCTCGGCCCGCCTCCCGGGCCACAGGGCGGCGCTGATTGGGCCACGTTGGGGCAGTGCCTGCCCCTCAGCCAATGGGCGGCAGCCACAGAGGGCTCTGTCCGCAGCGCCGGGGCGCGGGGTGCCTATAAAAGGGGCCCGAGGCGGGGGGCGCGCGCCCCAGAGACTTGAACCGCCGTTGCGGAGGGTCTGGGGGACTGCGACGCCGCCTGCCTGGCCTCTCGGAGCGCCCCGACATGGAGCCGGAGCCCGAGCCTGTCACGCTCCTGGTGAAGAGCCCCAACCAGCGCCACCGCGACTTGGAGCTGAGCGGGGACCGCAGCTGGAGCGTGAGCCACCTCAAGGCCCACCTGAGCCGCGTCTACCCCGAGCGCCCGGTGAGAGGGGCCCCCGCTGCCGCCGCCGGCGCGCCCCGCCCCTGCCTGGCACCCCGCGGCCGCCGCGCGCCCGCCGCGGGATGCCACGTCGGCTCCCGCCCGGCCCCGCACGGCCGCTCCCTTCTCCGGCCCGGCCCCGGCGGCGGGACCCAGCGGGTCGCCCCCTTTCGGGCTGTGGTCTCCCCGCGCCTGCCCCAGCGCCCTGGGCGCCCCCACGCCCGGCGCAGCGTCTGCCAGTCGGCCGGGCCGCCATCACCCCCTTCCTGTCGGGCTCTTCCTTCCCCTGTCACCGCGCCTCCCTGTGCCCCCAAGCGCTCGCGGCTGTCACACTCCTGCCCCACCCCCAGGCCCCAGATCGGGCTGCCGGCCGAGCCAAGCCACGGAAACAGCCTTTTGACCTTGGGCGAGTCGTTTCACCCCCCAAGCCTCGGTTCCCCCAAAGGACTGGGTGACGCTCGCTAGCGTCTAGAAATAAGACCCTCACTGGCGGCAGAAATAAGAAACCATGAGTGCTGTCAAGTGAGTGTGTGCGTCGCTTCTCCAAGCGGACGGGGAAGGGCAAGTGCCAAGTTGGCTGGTGCCTGGAGGAGCAGGTGACCGCCCAGGCAGTGCGTGCTGGCGGCCCCACACCCAGGGGCCAGGCGTGGCCCTTCCCTTCTCTGTCCACCTTCCGCCAGGGCCCCTCCCTGTCCAGTGGACCCCACGGCCTTTGCTTGGCCCCAGGGAGGAGACGAGCACACTTTCTGGTGCAGGGACTGAGAAGGAGACGGGCAGAGGAGGCGCCTTCTGCAGGGTCTGGTTTCGCTCTGGTCCCTCCATTACTGAGACTTCCTCACTTTGTTTTGGTTGACACCTCTGTCAGTATCACTCCTGGCGCCGCCCTCCCTGCCCCACGTGACTGAGGCGGGCGCTGGACCTTCCTGTATTTACTTTCTGCTGGGACATTATGTAAGTGTCAACAGTGTTCTTTACTGCCCACAAGTGTAATTCTCCATCGAACAGGAGAGGGCATCAGGGCAGGAAGAGAGCATGGGATTGTTCCCTGTTGTCTGAAGAGTTACACTGTGGGGTAGCTCTTGAAGCTGGTGGCTTTGGTTCCATAGTGTCAAGAATGCAGGAGTGAGTTTGCCTTCTGAGTTGGTTTTTGAAATTCGCTTATTTCTTTAATAAGCTTCGTTCCTTTAGCTTATTTTTATTTAATATGTTTTCATTCCATTCCATTCTCCTGGGAACTCGTTGCAGTTTCACCACAGTTGCTTCCAGGAAACCAGGTGGCCAGTCACCGGGAGAATGGCTGTTAGGTACACAGATGGGTGAAGCAGGTGCGTCTCTTGCCTCATTTGGTGAAAGGTAGTGTTTTGGAGAGCATTGCTTGGGGACTTTCCTTGGTGAGGAGCACACTGCTGTTAGTCTGAAGACCCTAAGTTGTAAATAAAGGTCTCTCAGATGTGTAAATTTGTGTTACAATAGGGCTAAAGAGGTCTCCTCATTTGTTTTCAAATGTGGGGAGCCCTGCTTTATAATAGCTGTTTGCTTAAGTTTTTTCAAATCAGCCTCCTAGGTAAAGACACACTCAGTTCAGGCCTTTAAGAGGCTGTGGTTTTCAGACCTGGTCTAGTGTGGAAGTCTGCTGTAAAGTGGGATCCCACCTTAACATTTTACATACTTGTGCGACTAGTATTTCGTCCATGAGAATGGCCGTGACCGTCTAACATACGTATTTGCAAGTGTCCCAAAATCCTGATTTATTTTGATAAATAGATGCAGTTATTTTCTGTTTTGTTTTAAACAGTTTGCTTTATAGTCTCAGGCTACTTTACAGGAGCAACTTCATGCTGCATTTGGTGTGACTGGTTATCTTGGCGAGAGTAGGTTGACAAGTAGCTGGTGCTCTCCAGTGTGCTGATTTGTTTCCTGCATACATTTGAGGGTGTTTTTTTTTCGAATACTGTTTTTAAAGGAGTAAAAGTAGATGTTGAGAGTGATGTTTGTATTAGTGTGGAGTCATTGGTTCTAAAATCACTGGAATGGAGAAGAGAGGCTGGCATCTTGCCTTTTTAGCAGTGGCTGACCTTGGACAAGACAATTTCAGATTTCTCTTACTATAGGGTTACTAAATCTTTTTTTTTTTTAGATTCATTTATGCACACAAGAACTGGGGTACAGGCCAGAGGCATGTGGGGGGAAGGGGGTGAGAGGACTCACCAGAGACAGAGTGGGGAGCAGAACAAGTAGATGGACTGAAATACACTGCTGAGAGTTGCTGTGGACGAGGCAGGAGAGGTCTGCTGCACCATGTGGGTCACCACCCTGGCTGGGGATTGAACTCGTGCTACAGTGGGTGCAGATGCTTCATAGTGGGGTGCTTAATTGCTTGAGCCATTAGGGAGGCCTAGGGTTACTAACTCTTACAAGATTGTCATCTGAAATGTTAGGCGCACAACATCTCTTTGTAGCTGCACTTGGTGCCAGGGAATGTCTCAGAGGACTTAAGTTTATCATGGCTTCAAGTTACCTTGGGACAATGCTAGGTGTTTTTGGTGAAGATTGACCTTGAAAGTACTTTTGAGTTTTTTCTGAGACCAAACCAGGTTTTGAGGTTAGCTATTATATAGGAGCCCCAAATAAAATTTGGGTGTTCGGTGACAGAAAGCAATTTCCCCAGGAATTGAAGAGTCAAGTAGTTCTCCTTGGGTTTTGTGGACTGGACTGAATTTATTTGCATGTTAGAGATCAGTTTTAAATTAAGCACTTTCTAAACAAAAAGTTTAGTATATGGAGACTTGGAAGAAAGCTCCTTTCCTGACACTGAGAAAAGCATACATATCCATTATATGTATAAACCGGTTTCTTCTGGGGACCTGTGAGCTGAATGTTAACCTGTGCTACTTTCTCCCCATGCCCAGCGGCCGGAGGACCAGAGGTTAATTTATTCTGGGAAGCTGTTGTTGGACCACCAGTGTCTCAGGGACTTGCTTCCAAAGGTACACCGCTCACATGTTAACTTTGGGGTGTTTTTAAGCACCTGCGGGTTTAGTTCAGGTCCTAAAGTTGCTCCTTGTTACTTTCAGCAGGAAATACGGCATGTTTTGCATCTGGTGTGCAATGTGAAGAGTCCTTCCAAAGCGCCAGAAGCCAGCACGAAGGTACGTCTGCTTGTCCCCACGCTGTCCCACGGCAGCAGGCTGTATCATTCAGACTCTCAGGTAGAAGGAAAGGGAGTTGTGGCAAAGGAGAGAGCCTCCCTAACCTTATTATCAACTAATAATTTTGCCCTTTCTTTGGTGAAATGTAGGGTTAGAAACTGTTACCAGTACAAGCGAGAATATACTAAGTAGCAGAACACTGTTTCTTCTGGGCCATGTACCCAGATCCCTGAACTAATCAGGCTGTTATAGGCTTTTTTTTTTTTAAAAGATTTATTTATTTATGCGTACAAGCACTGGGGTACAGGCCAGAGTCGCGGGAGGTGAGAGGATTCACCACAGACAGAGCGGGGAGCAGAACAGGCAGATCAACAGAAGTACACTGCTGAGGGGAG
>JAGFMF010011914.1:6375833-6390613 GCA_019455555.1 Galemys pyrenaicus | reverse complement strand
CCATGTGGGTCCCCTCCCTGGCCGGCGGCAGGGATCGAACTCGTGCTGCAGTGGCTGCGGTTTGCTTCATAGTGTGTTGCTTAACCCACTGCGCCACCGAGGAGGCCCCTGTTATAGGCTTTTATGGAATTTAGCACTTAACAAGTTTCTTCTAAGGAAGCATAGGGGCGCCTCTATATAAAGAATAAAAACGTGACTGTATCACTCTGGAAATTTTCATTGGGATTACTTAGTTGGATAGGAAAAGACCACGGTTTGTCAGGTGACCTGTAAAGACTTATGTTTGATAGTCAGACTCATATCTTTTCATTCCACAGCATTGATTCAAATACACAGTGTTACAGTCTAGCAGTGAGAGGCTCTGTCTACATTTACAGTGTAGTTCCTGACACATCTGAACACAGCTGTTTGTTCAGCATTTAACTTTTTAAATAAGAACTATTTTAATAAGAAATTCTTAAACTTCCGGTGGGTGATCTTTATAAATCTTGCTGGGCAAATTTAATTTCTTCATTGAGTAAATGCAGTACCATGTTTAAAAGAATTACCAGGAAACTTTCTCACCAGTGATACTTTCAGTAGAAGATTTTAATGAAACCACAGGATACTCTATAGGGAAAAAGCAAGGATTTTTGAGTATTTAGATATTGAAATTGTGTTGAACCAATTTTAGATTATTGCATCAGTTTATTGTTGTTTATTAAGTGCAGAGGTTGGTGGGGGACATACGTAATCATAGCAAGATAATCCTTGAGCTGCATTTCAGACCGTTGCCTCAGACCCTGTGTTCTGATATTCCTGTATTACACTTACTTAGATTGCTGAGTCCACAGAGCAGCCCTCTGGCCCGAACCAGGGACAGTCTGCCGGGTACTCCTCGAGTGATGGTGTGAGGCAAAGGGAGCTACTGCGGAACCTTCCCCCCACTGGAGGGGACAATGTCTCCAGGTGAGTACGATGATAAGGAATGCGCACCATTTCCATCAGTGGAAGAATAAGGCGTGTTTATACCGTTTAGCCATAGACTTTATAGTGGACACAGGTTTGATTATTGGAGCTGTATTTTAAAGATCACATGAATTTAAATTTCCTAAGACAGTCTTTTAGGAACAGAGAAACCAGTAGAGATGCATTTATTGAATATACAGGCATTCCCCCTCCTACATGGATGTGCTGTGCATTTTGTTGACCTCACGATGGGAAATTAGTGCCGCTGCAGAAAAAACAGCTGTTGTAAGCACAGTGCAGCTGCATTGCTGAGAGGCTTTGTGCTTTGTTTATTGTAACAGTGATGACAAAAGGTGGAGAGACTGCGGAAGAAATATTCTGCCAAGGACAGTGTTGGTGGCGCTAGGAAAAAAAGGCCATTTCTTTAGAGCAAGCAGAGCTTTTCTTTAGCATAAGAGCTAGCAGTCACTAAATACTCTGGGGTCTGAATTTCATCGTTCTTAGAACACCACTTGATTATGAAAAATCCAATGGGGGGGATAATTTATTAACTACTTGTTGAGATTCTCTAACTCTTCCACCCCTTGCTCCCCTTTTCCTATAATTTTTGTGCTTGGTTGTTGATCAGGCAAGGAGGTTAAGGAGTCGTGTGGTTTTTCATTTATGGGAATATCCTTTACACGCAGAAGTAGAGGGAATTATGTGCTGGATCTCCACATAGCGTCACCAGGCCCGGGAATGCCCAAGGCTCTGCTGGACCTGTTCCCTCCCCTTTTTTCCAGCCGTCATGTCTCTTCACCCCCACATCCTTCAACATGTGCCTGAAAACCTTGTAGTTACCCCACAGACCTGCAGTGCCATCATCAAGCTCGCAAACACACTTCACCCTCTTATTTCCATGTGTGAGAAGCTTCTTAAATGATCAAAAACAGCAACATACCAAGACCTTCTTGTACTGGGGTACAGTTTTAGAAATACTCTGGGTGTGGGATTCGATTGCGGAACTGTCCGTGTGTACCTGGATGGCTATTGGACAGAAACACTTAAAACTATTTCCCTTGGGCCTCCCTGGTGGCCGAGGGGTTAAGTCTCAGTGCTGTCACTGCTGTGGCCTGAGTTATATCCCCAGCCAGGGAGCTGACCTCTCTAGGGTGCAGGAGACCTCTCCTGGCTCCCCACTGCTCCCCTCAGCAGTGTACAATGTACATTGTTCTGTCCACTCTGTGTCTGTTGGATCCTTTAACCATCCCCCGCACCTCTGGCCTATGCTCCAGTTCTTCTATGCAAATAATTAAAAGTTAAAAAAAAAACCCTGTTTCCCTTATTCTGGTTACACATCTTGAGAAATGAGCCCATATCTGATTGCAAATTTCACTCTAACAAAACTTGTTTATTTCACTCAGCAAATATGTATTGAGTAGTTAGTGTGTTCAAGGATCTGCCCTGACCGGCAGAGGTGACCCCACGGCCGCCTTCTGTTCCTCCCGCAGCTCAGTCTGTCCGGTGCGCGCTGGGAGGCGCTCACTGTGGAACATGCAGCACCAGAGCTGGCTCCCACATGCCTTGCCCTGGGCTGTTTGAGGCGTGAGCTTGTGGTCAGGAAACAGATCTCTGTCTGCCCTGCTACTGGCTACTGCTGGGATCTGCACAAGCCCCGCACTTCCCTGAGCTGCACTGGCCCCCCCTTGTAAAATGGGGGGAGAACTCTGTCCCTGGAGGTTGTTGGGGTTCCAGTGAGATGACAGCCCCTCAGCTCTGGAGAGCTCCAGCGGTCAGTAGCCTCACGGCTCAGCCACGGAGACACTCGCTTTGCCCCCGCCCACAGTTCAGTCTGGGCGCAGGGGTGGGTGTGGGGGTCTTCCAGCAGGAGAGGCTCCGGCAGAAAGGCGGCTTGCTCAGAGCTACTCTGCGAAGGGTGGGGTGGAGATGAGGCCCACAGTGGCACTCAGCAGCCGGAAAGGCGAGTGGTGAGCCACAGCCTGGGGGGCCCAGGCTCACCCCTCCCAGAGAAGCCGGTGCTGCGCAGGGCTGTGGTTTCCCCGGGGCTCCGGGCTGTGCTGGGAGGACTTTGTCTCTGCTCTGTGTGCCCACGTTCCCCGGGGACACCCCACAGCCATCAGCATGTGTTGTCAGGTCCACTCTGTCTCTTTCGGTTTTGGTTTTTTTTTTCTTTATTTGACCTAAATCGTGGTCCCCATTTCCCACCACCATCTCCTCAGTCCCTTGTGCTCTTTCTGCCCTCATCCCATTCTCTCCCCCCACACAAAAAGTGCTTCTGATTAGTCCTTGTTTTTTTGTATTTGTTGTGTTGTGTTGTGTTTGTTTTTTCATTATTTTTTTTTCCCTTGGTCCCTTATAGTCCTCCTAGAAGTGAAATCATCTGGTATTTTTCTCTTGCCTTCTGACTTATTTCACTGAGCATCATCCCTTCTATCTCCGTCCATGTTTGTACAAATGACTCCAGTTTATCTTTTTTTACTCTCTTTGATCTGCATTCCTGAGTGCAATTTAAATTTAGCTTTCATTTTATACTAAACCAACTCAAAAGGAACATTTAAAAAAAATCTGTCATGGGTGACATTGTCCTGGCAATAGTTTCCATGCCCATCAATATATCATAGTCCTTGGTTGCCCAAATAAGTATTTGATATGCTAAATAAATACATAAATAAATAATGAAAATATCTGTCCTAGACCTGAAGCTACCCAGCTGGCATTCCAAGGCCTGGGGCCCGGCTTCTCGGGCTACACAACCTACGGATGGCTGCAGCTTTCCTGGTTCCAGCAGATCTATGCGCGGCAGTACTACATGCAGTAGTGAGTCCTTCCCCAGTGCAGCCGGGGCTCCCGGGTGGAGGGGCCCCGCCTCAGCTGTGAAGTCGGGAGTGGAGGGTCAGCGGCCTGTGTCTGCTTCTGCAGAGTCTGTTCTGTCTGGGCCTGTGGGCGGGGTGTGGCTAATAACTGCTCCCCAGTTTATATATATTAATGCAGGGGATGCTGGTATTGAATACATAGTTTAATAACTTGATATAGAATTTATGTTACTTTCTTTTTGATTTGTGGTATAGCTAAGTTTTTAACTTAAAAGTTTTAGCTTAATGCTATGCCACTATTCAGTTTCAACTGAAATTTACCAAGTGATTTACTTCGGAGCAGAAAAAGGCATTTGTTGATAGTTCTGTGAGTAAAGGAGTTCGGTCAGTTAAGGAAAAATTCAGTCTGGGTGTCCCTACTTAGAATTTTCAACCGGAATGGCCCTATATAAATAAGGCTGTGAGAACCAGTCTGGGTCTTTGTTCTCACAGTAGCTGCCTCTGTCATTTTCATTTTAGCTTAGCAGCCACTGCTGCATCAGGGGCTTTTGTGCCTTCACCCAGTGCCCAGGAGATACCTGTGGTCTCTGCGCCTGCCCCGGCCCCCATTCACAACCAGTTTCCTGCGGAAAACCAGCCAGCCAATCAGAATGCTGCTCCTCAAGTGGTGGTTAATCCTGGGGCCAATCAGAATTTGCGGATGAACGCACAAGGCGGCCCGATCGTGGAGGAAGATGACGAGATAAATCGGGATTGGCTGGATTGGACCTATTCGGCAGCCACGTTTTCCGTTTTCCTCAGCATCCTCTACTTCTACTCTTCCCTGAGCAGATTCCTCATGGTCATGGGCGCCACCGTGGTCATGTACCTGTAAGCACGACTTCCACCTGCTTGCTCTCCCCTCCTGCACAACGCACTGCGCAGCCCCTCAAGTCAAGCGCAGACGTGGGTCTGTTTGGGCAGTCTCAGTCACTACTGAAAGAATGTCCTCTCTGGCACTTTCCACGCAGGGAACTCTTAGGGTGGCTGTGCAAGAGCACGCTCACTGTGTGTTCGTGCCAGAAGAGCGTTCTCTTCTTTCCCGCTACGTAAGGTGCCTGCCAGGCTCACAGGAAGCCTCAGTAACGTGGCCACTGAAGCACGGGAATGAATATTCTGTTTGTTTTACAAAAGGTCCTGTTTACCTTTACTGGGGCACGGCTGCTTTCCAGGACGAGAGCCCGCACTGACTGCTAGCGTAGCGCTAGGAGGCCGGAACGTTCACAGACCCAGCAGGCTGAGGCTGGTGTGTCTCGGGTGTGATTCTGCACCGTGCCCAGCCCCCCACCTCCTGACCCGAGGGTCTTAGTGATGTTTGGAGATGTTTCTAATGGTCACGGGCTATTGTGGCATCTGTTGGACTCTGTGGGCGGAGACTCGGTACTGCTGACACCCTAGGACCACAGGCAGCAGCCAGCCCGGCACGTCAGTCGTGTCCGTTGGGAAACCTGGTCTGGGTCACGTGTCCTTGCTTGTGGCCAAAACCTAAGGAAGAAACCTTTACAGTAAAAATACATTTTATTTTAGTTCTTGAAGATCTTTTTAATGGAGAAATGTCCAGAATTAATCACGTTAATACTTTGTCACACTTGCTTTAAGATTGGGGCTTCATTGGATTTTCCAGCTAGAACTTGTATTTGATTCTTTACAGTCTGTGGTCTCTAGAGTCATAGATTTAAAAGACCAAATTTAGGGCTTATTCTTATATCTCACACCTGTCACAGCCACAGCTTTGTGTGCATGCACAACGTTTCCCCACTCTGCCCAGGCTTTCCAGAGTAAGGGCTAGTTCAGGTGAGCAGGAATTCAAGCCCATGACTGTGCCAGGTGCCGGTTCCGTCCCTGGACAGCAGAGGCAGCTGAGACACAGCGCCTGAGTGCTGAGCCCGACAGGCTGGTGGGGCTTGGGGGTGGGATGTCTCTGCAGACTGGCTTGACCCCGAACTTCTAGTCAGGATGCTCTGAACGGGCGAGGGGACCCCCAAAGTCACTGTGACGTCAGCTGATGACTCCCCTGTGCTTCCTTTGAAGGCATCATGTCGGGTGGTTTCCATTCAGGCAGAGGCCGGCTCAGAACTTCCCGAATGACGGTCCTCTTCATGAAGCTGTGAATCAGGACCCCAACAATAACTTACAGGTACGGGGCTCTGCGCAGAGCCGGGCAAGCTTGACATGAGAGGCCGGGCTCTCGAGCCCTTTGTCCTTAGTTATCCAATGTTGGGGTTTACCATTTTCTAGGACACGTACTTAAATATTTCCAGTCTAGGAGCAATAGCTGTATTTATTTATTTAAATTTTTTTCTTTATATGTTTTGCATTATTGTGGGTTCCTATAAAACTCCCACCACCAGTTCACCCCTGCACCTTCACCATAGTCCCTCGTGCTCTTCCCTCCCCTGTTCTGATCCCTTTTCCTCCCCCTCCCTCACAGAAAGTCTCTGATTTAGGGTTGCCTGCTGATTTTGTTGTTTTTTAAATTATTGTTATTGTTATTTTTTTTCCTGATCCCTTATTTGGTTCCCCTATGTTCCTCCTATAAGTGAAACTATTCAGTATTTTTCTTTCTCCTTCTGGCTTATTTCACTGAGATGGATCCCGTCTAGCTCCATCCGCGTTGCTGCGAATGGCATGAGTTTATCGTTTTTGACTGATGAATAATAATCCACTGTGTGTATAGAGCACATCTTCTTGACCCAGTCATCTGTTTTTGGGCATTCAGGTTGTTTCCCGGTCTGAGCTGTGGCAAGCAGTGCTATCATAGACATAAGAGCGCAGGTGTCCTTCTGAATCATGTTTTTGTGGCCTTTGGGTAGATTCCTAGGAGTAGAATTACTGGGTCATGTGGTAGCTCCATTTTTAGTAGTTTGAGGAATCTCTACAATTAGCTATTTTTAAGACATTAAAGGTGCCATAAAGTCTATCAGGTCTCTGTCATGTGCGCTATGGCATATGGAAAGGACATTTCTCGAGTGTCCGGTGGCCTGTAGCCTTGTCACGCCTCGGAGCCTGCTGAGATGTCTCCGGCACAGTTGTGCCCTAAGGCCCAAGCAAGGGCTGCACCCAGCCCGGCACCATTCGCCGAGGTTCTGCCTGCCCAGTTGCTTTGCGTGTGGGGCGAGGGAGCAGGGGTTGACATTGCCCTTCCTGACGTCATCCAGCCTTTACCACAGTGCTGATGTGTTCTCTCTGTGTCTCGTCACCCGCAGGAAGGCCCTGATCCTGAAATGGAGGACCCCAACCATCTCCCTCCAGACAGGGACGTGCCGGGGGAGGAGCAGACCAGCCCTTCATTTATGAGCACGGCCTGGCTCGTCTTCAAGACTTTCTTTGCCTCTCTTCTTCCCGAAGGGCCCCCAGCCATTGCAAACTGACGGTGTTTGCTCTCTGGCTGCCGGAGACTTTGATGCGCGGGCTGGATCGCTGGACTCCCGTGCTGTCCTCACCCGGAGGCGGCAGTGGCGCCGAATCAGTAAAAAAGCCAACAAGAAAGACGCGCTTTTGTGGCCAAGCAAAAGCAGAACGTAGGACGTGAAGCCGTGATACAAATTGATGAACAGAAACACGCTCGCGGCTGCTCATGTCTTTATTCTGAAGAGCTTTAATATGTACTGTCCGTAGCTTCATAGCCCTTGTGAGTAGAAGGCACTAGTGTCGCATGTTATGCCTGAGGCGCAGCTCCAGGTGTGTGTCTGCATGTGTGTTTGCACATAGACAAAGTCATAGACGCAGAAACGGTTCTGCTGGTACGATTTGATTCCTGTGGGAATGTTCAAATTACACTAAGTGTACTACTTTATATAATCAATGAAATTGCTAGACATGTTTTAGCAGGACTTTTCTAGGAAAGACTTAATGTATAAATGCTTTTTAAAATGCAGTGCTTTACTTTACCAAGGGGAACTTCACAGAGGTGGAAACCTTTGCTGGGTTTTCTGTTCAATAAAGTTTTACTATGAATGACCCGGGCGGAGATTTGCTGGCAGTTTACTTCGTGTCTGTGGTCACTGATGGCGCCATAGCTGAGTTGCTCATTTTCAAGTAACCCAAGTGTTCTGCTGCTTGTTTAGAAGGACGCGCATTCATGATAAGGCCATGAGAGTGTAATTTCCTAAGGACCTATTCATGTCGGCACCCAGTTCCTGACTTAAATAGTCCTGGCTTCCAGCGTAACCCAAGCAATCTCCAGATTTGAAGTCAGCGGCGTTAAGTCCCCTGCACCTTGGCAGTTCTGAGGTAGTCGTACCTCCCAAGTGTCACGCCTTTGTAAATTGAACTTACTCTTCATGGTTTTTATCCTTGACTCATTCTGAGATGAATCATCAAAGCACAGTTGTGTGTATTTTTCACACAATTAGGGTCCACGTAGAATGCTGGGGGGCTGGGCAGTGTATTTAGCAAAGGAAGTCAGTTTTTTCTGTCGTGGTTGTGATCATTTAAGTTAATCATTACTGGAAACATCATTTACATAAATAATCATCCACTGAACAGTTCACTGCAAGATGTGGAATAGATGCAAAGGGTTTGTTTTTTTTAAGTTGTGTGTGTGTGTGTAGAAGATCTGGGGTGTAGGTCAGAGGTGGGGATGAGAGGAGTCACCAGAGGCAGAGTAGGGAACAGAACAGGCGGATGTACTGAAACACACTGCTGAGGGGAGCAGCGGGCACAGCAGGAGAGGTCTGCTGCGCCATGTGGGTCCCCTCCCTGGTTGGGGATCCAACTCAGGCCATAGCGGTGATAGTGCTGACACTTAACCCCTAGGCCATCAGGGAGGCCCTACACAGGTGTTTTCAGATGAATGCTTTAGAAAGCCAACAGAGCTAATTATGGAAGGAGAGGATGTGTGGCATAATGTTTTAAGTACTGAACGGGACTTTCAGAAGGCGGGGATTGTTAACAAGCCATGCAGGCGATGCCTGCTTGAAAGAAAAACTTGAGAGGTTTGACACTGTTCCAGGGAGAAATGGTGGGATCAGAGGTGATGGAGAGAAGGGTCTGAGCAAAAGCAAAAGAACAGAAGTACCGATGTGAGACATCCTTGCCCGCCACAAGCTGGGCTGGTGGCATGCTCAGTCATTAGTGCTTGGGAATTTACAAAAGTGATCGTTCACGGTCTGCGGTGGAAAACCCAAAGGCTTCAAATCATTCCGGGGACGTTTTAAAGTCTTCGGTGGAGAAGCCTGCTGCTGAGGCATCACCACTTGGTGAGGGGCCTGAAGCCGCGGGCAGCTGGACACGTCACTCCGTTTTCTAAAGTAGCGGGAGTGCTCTCCCGGACAATTAAACTCCAGATTCCACAGGCCTAAAATAGCTCCAGAAGGGTGCTGCTGAGAGCAGCTGACAAGGGTTCACAGTGGTCCAAATCCCACCAAGGGCGGATCCTCAGACAACAGGTGAGCTGCGGGAGACCTGACAGGTGGGGATGTGGCAGGACGTCAAGGCCGCCATGACAGGTCCTCAGTGTGGCGTAGGATGGGCCATGTACTGCTAATATATTTAGGAAATGGTTTGTCTGGACCTCCATTATCTAGCAAATAGCTAAACATAATCCCCAAATTTCAACTCAGTCCATTGCAGCTTTTTAAGTTTGCTTTTTTCAAGGTGCGTTTTCTTAGCTCCTAGTTCGGTAGAAGAAACATCCCAAAAAATGAGCTCAGGGTCAAGCCCGTTTGGAAACTTGAGGTTCAGAGCTCTCCTCTGCAGGAATGTTGGGGCCTCGACTGCGTCTGTGTGTCTGAGTGGGGAGCTGCCTTCTGTGCCCAGACCTGCCTGGAGATAAGCAGTGCCCCACTTTGGGAAAGGCGGTTAATTTACTACTAACACCTAATGTGGGCCCCCCCTGGTGGCTCAGCAGGTTGAGCGCCACACTGTGAAGCATCCGCAGTCACTGCAGCACGAGTTCGGTTCCCAGCCAGGGAGCTGACCCACATGGCGGAGCAGACCTCTCCTGCCTCCCCACTGCTTCCCTCAGCAGTGTGTTTCAGTTGATCTGCCCGTTCTGCTCCCCACTTTGTCTCTGGTGAATCCTCTCACCCCCCCATACCTCTGGCCTGTACTCCAGCTCTTGTGTGCATAAACAAAATCTTAAAAAAAACAAACACCTCATTTGGCATTCTAAGAAGCAAACATACTGTGTTAGAAGTGACATTTGACAGAATCAACAGTGTAATCAACAGATAAACATCCTTTATATAGCCAGGAGGGAGGAGAGAAGCCACACCTACCTGACAAGAAAAATGTTCCAGGTCATCTGTAGGTAGAAGCAGCCCTTTCACCCACTTCTGAGGAAGTTAACCCTTGGTCTGGGGAAACGGCAGTGGCCTCTGCTTTCAACAAGGCACTTGTCCGCACCCCACTCCTCAGCGCTCGAGGCCTGTAACCACACCAAGTCCCACAGGCCTCCAAGCACCGCCTGGGCCTGCTCCACGTGTCCTGCACAGCCAGGGGACTAGGGGGCTTTCCAGTTTATACAGGTAGATACGGGGGTATGTGCAGGATGGCTACGAGGTGTGCAGGTAATCGGGCCTTCACATACCTGTGGACACAAGCCCTCAGGTCCTACTGTGGGCCAGGCCTCTGGTGAGCAGCTGCCTCGGCTGCCACCTTGAGGACCGAGGCCTCAGGAAGCACAGCCTACCTACAGCAGCGGTTCTTGTCCAGCCAGAGAGGACGAGGAGGGTGGTGCTAAGATGGCCGCTGGCGGGGCCAGGTCTGCATGAAGCATTACCTCACCTCACAGTAACCCCAGGAGACCCCAACAACTCAGCTCCTTTTGTGTTGAAGAAACTGAGATGAAGTGATTTACCTGAGCCTCACTGCGGGTGAGTCACCACTCAGGAATGAGGGCAGCTTGCTCACATCCAGTTCCTCTCTTTCTTTGGAGACTCCAGACACAGCGGCCTGCCCTTGGCCTGTGGCCAACTCACAGGAGCAAAGGGGACAGCAGCCTGCCGTTGTCCTGTGGCCAACTCACAGGAGCAAGGGGGACAGCGTCTCCCCCATCCTCGCTGACCCCACCCTGCCCTCGGGGGGCGAGTGCGTCCTCTGAAGATTCCCAAACAGACCCACAGACACACGGCAAAGGGCTTGAGCTTGTCGCCTGTGCTTTACAGGAGGATGGTGTCACCCGCTTTTCTCCCTCAGTGACACCGCGGTGCGATGCCCCCTCCCCAAAAGCTATCCCCATCCTGACCCCTGAAACCTGTACATATTATCCTATATAGCAAGGTTGTTCTTTTATTGTAATTTTTAGAAAGATTTATTTATTTATGCATACAAGAACTGGGGCACAGGCCAGAGATATGGGGGGTGAGAGGAGTCACCAGAGACAGAGTGGGGAGCAGAACAGGCAGATCAAGTGAAGCACACTGCTGAGGGGAGCAGCGGGCGAGGCAGGAGAGGTCTGCTGCACCATGTGGGTCCCCTCCCTGGCCGAAAGCAGGGATCGAACTCATGCTGCAGTGGCTGCAGTTTGCTCCATAGTTCCTTGCTTAACCCACTGCGCCACCAGGGAGGCTCTATAGCAAGGTTTTTAGATGTGATTAAATTAAAGATGCGTCCTGACTCTCCTGGATCATGGGTGGGTCTCATATGTCGTCACCAGCGTCCCTCCGAGAAAAGCAGAGGGAGACTGGCCGCAGAGAGAGGAGCAGGCGGGGTGGAGGGGAGGCAGAGGCTGGAGCCATGCTCCAAAGCCAGGAGGTCTGGCAGGCACCAGAATGTGGAGGAGGGGACGAATCGATTCACCCCCAGGCGGTGCAGGGAATGCAGCCAGTTCCAGCCCAGGGCTCCAGATTTCAAACTCCTGGCCTCCAGAACTGTGAGTGAGCACATTTGGCTGTTCAAGCCACCTGTAATCTGTAAGCTGCTAGGGGAAATGCATTCAGGCACCAAATGAATGGGAAGAAACATTGTAGTAAATAATAACAACAGCAAAAATATTTTTTAATAGCGGGGTGCAGAAGAACAAGTGCAGTCTGACTTAATATTTGTATAAGATGTGATGTGAGTATCTGTGTGTGTGGGGGGGGTACTTCCACACAGATAAAAATATTAGGAATAAAAGTTCCAAACATGCGAATGCCCAGCAAGTCTTCCCGCCTAAGGAAATACATAAAACTGTATCCGAAGGCTTTGAAAGCAAAGACCCTGCACCCAGGACCTGTCACAATGGCAAACTGTTGGAAGCAGCGTAGATGCTTAATTTGGGGTTTTGGCTCAATAAATTATAATGCAGCTACAGAGTAGAACATTATACAGAATTTTCAACAAAGCTTTTGGATAAATGCACTTATTTCTAAGGAAGGATTATCACAGTATAGTAAGTAAAAGGCTGTTATAAAAGAATTTATAGTGTATGATCCCATTTTTTTAAAGATTTATTTATTGATGCAAACAAGAAGTGGGGTACAGGCCAGAAGTGCGGTGGTGGAGGAGAGGATCCACCAGAGACAGAGTGGGGAACAGAACCCGTGGATCTACTGAAACGCACTGCTGAGGGGAGCAGTGGGTGAGGCAGGAGAGGTCTGCTGTGCCATGTGGGTCCCCTCCCTGGCTGGCAGCAGGGATCGAACTCGTGCTGCAGTGGCCATGGTTTGCTTTATAGTGAGGTGCTTAACCCCTGGCACCAGCAGGAAGGTCCCACGTGTGATCCCATTTAGAAGTGATAATCATCACCTAAGTGCAGGGGGCAACGTGTGTGAGACACACACCAAGGTGGCGACAGCACTCACCAGACATCCCCCAGCAGCTGGAGAGACGGGTAGGGTCATCAGCACTGTATGTTTTTCCCTCACTTTCAATTATTTTTTTTTAATGAGCATAAACTATAGTTGCAAAAAAAAAAATGAGCCAAGAAAAAAAGTTTACAGGGAAGAAAAAGAAAGGCAGGCTAAAATACAAGGACAGCTATATGAGGTAGAGATGTCAGAATTTTAGGCTTGCAGGCAAAAAAATCAGGGAAAGCTTCCTGGAAGAGGTACCATTCCCATAGGAAGAGAGCACCAGTGAGTGGAGGAACCGTGGCTGGTTGGTGCAGCAGAGGTCTGAGGTTCGAGTCCCACCAGGACACAGCCTGGGCAACACGTGGGTCCCAGGCTCCCACCAGGGGTGTGCTGGCAAAGCGGGGGCAGGGCAGGAAGTGTCCTTTGTAGCCTTTGCCAATCTCTGTGATGGGAACACTCCCACCCCAGCTCCCATGTATCGAATATCTTTGTGTCTCTACTTTTCTTTTTTTAAAGATTTTATTTATGCATACAAGAGCTGGGGTACAGTTGAGAGGTGCCCGTGAGAGGAGTCACCAGAGACAGAGTGGGGAACAGAACAGGCGGATGGACTGAAACACACTGCTGAGGCAGGGGAGGTCTGCTGCACCCTGTGGGTCACTCCCTGTGGCTGCTGATGGCTTCATAGTGCTGAGACTTAACCCGCTGCGCCACCAGGGAGGCCCATTTTTAAAGCTATTTCCTTAAAGCATTGGTCAGCTGCCACGCTTTCCTGGCGTCCTCAGATTTTGTGCCCATGGGGAGAGCCTCACGGGCTGGCTCTGCCATCTCAAGAAGGGAAAGTGCAGCAGAGAAAGTGTTTTGTCTTTAAAAATTCACACGGGGCTCGAACGGCCCGCAGGCTGATGGTGGGTGTCGAAGAGGCCCTGGTGCCAAACGCCAAGAGAACCCAGTGGCCACAGATGTAACAATTTAAGTAACAGCCAGAGTAGTTAGTATTCCGGAGCATGAACCAAAGTGTTAAAGAACTACCCTTGACCCAGGCTGATGTAAATGCCCCAGTGAATAGCTGATGAGAGGCAGAGGAGAGAGATTCCCACGTGGAAAAATTCCAGATCAGTTACCCAAGTATTCCTAAAGCAGGGGGGGTAGTCGGAGCTACTGCAACGACTTCCTTCCGAAGAGGGCGGAGCCTTCACTAACAGTTTATCTCCATCACATGCCCTAGTGGCCCTATTTAGCAAACAAGGATGCAGGAGCTGGAGGACTAAGCAGCTCTGATTCCAAAACATTTGCGAGACCCTGAGAGCCTGGGTCTGTGTCCGTGTGTCTGTCTGAGGCCCTGGCAGTGGGGAAGACACTGTCGGGGGGACCTTACCTGGTTGCCAAACCAAGTTCCCACGCCCCCCAACCAGGCTCCCACACAGATGAACGCCGGCGGCGTTCTGCTTACAGCCACTAGGGGGCGCCGGCGGCGCAGGCAGCCTCCTCACTTGTGAGCGACCCGCCCTGCAGCTGCCCTGCTGTAAAAGAGGATTAAGGGGTCCTAGACCAATGCTCGGGGGTCAGGTATGGCACAGACTGGAGGAGTTACATATGACCCTTAATAAGGCATTAACAATCCAACGAGCCAGACCGCCATAGACTAGATTTCATGAATGCGTCACTGTGACCCAACCTGACCCTGCAGGAGGAGAGGAACTGCACCTGCCGGGCGGCTACAGGGAAGCGGGAGGATGGGTCCCTGAGACTGTCCGCCGAGAGGAACAGAACCGGCGAGAGCAGGGAGGCTTCCGCTTGGCGGGGACTCCCACCGCTGGACACCGGCTGCTACAATACAGGATCTGGACAGACCTGGGTCACATCGCAGCCACTTAAGTTCTCTGAGCCTTTTCCATCTCTGTGCGTGGGGTCAAGAGAACGGACCGAGGGGCCTCCCTGGTGGCGCGGTGGGTTGAGCACCGCGCCATGAAGCAGACCGCAGCCCCTGCAGCGCGAGTTCGATCCCTGCCGCCGGCCAGGGAGGGACCCACATGGCGCAGCAGACCTCTCCTGCCTCACCTGCTGCTCCCCTCAGCAGTGTGCTTCACTTGATCTGCCTGTTCTGCTCCCCACTCTGCCTCTGGTGAATCCTCTCACACACCCCCACCCCATGCCTCTGGCCTGTACCCCAGCTCTTGTGTGCATAAATACATCTTTAAAAAGACAAAAGGAGGGAGGAAGGAAGGAAGGAAGGAAAGAAGGGAGGGAGGGAGGGAGG
>JAGFMF010011914.1:6362569-6375765 GCA_019455555.1 Galemys pyrenaicus | reverse complement strand
AAGGAAGGAAGGAAGGAAGGAAGGAAGGAAGGAAGGAAGGAAGAGAGGGAGGGAGGGAGGGAGGGAAGGAGGGAAGGAGGGAGGGAGGGAGGGAGGGAAGGAGGGAGGGAGGGAGGGAGGGAGGGAGGGGGAGAGCACTGACCGCCTCATGGGAGTGGGAACTGGACCAAGAAATGCTCGCGAACCCCAGCATGCCGTGTGGACCCCACTCACCGCCTCTCCTGCATCACCCTGGATGCTGACCCCCGCCTGGGTGAGGGGCCGGCCGGGCTGAGGGTGAGACAATCTGCCCCTACCTCTCCCCTCTGGTCTTTGCTTCCTGGGGGTCCTCACCGAGACCCACTTCTGGCCACTCTCTGCGACCCTGGTGGTCCCTCCCGCCGGCTGCGCCCAAGCCTCGTTCCCACCTGCATTTGGACTCACCGCCCTGGCCCCTCCGGCTCCCACCCCGCCCTGCCCACCTCCTGCGAACCCTGCGGCCCAGTGGCTCCTCGGGGTGCCCCCTGGAGCAGTCTCCTATTCACTGCCGTCACAAATTATCACACACTTCGAGGCGCAACACAGCACAAACGTCACACATGCAGATCTGCAGGCTGCAGGCCGGCACCGGCTCGGGGCTGAAGCCACCGTCTGGGCTGCACTGTGCTCCTGGCATTCCCCGGAGCATCCGCGTCCTTGTCTCCTCCAGACCCCCACTCACGAACCCCTTCTCTGTCTCCGACCCCAGCGATGGCATGTCCCACCGTCCTCCTATCCCGTCTCCCTGCACCCCACTCTCTTGCCCCCCACTTTCGCACACCCGGGTCCACTCGGGGAATCCAGAATAATTTCCCCACCGAGATCCTGAACGGCAAGTCCCCTTTGCTGCGGAGGTCCTGTTGTGCCTCTGAGGACGCGGATGTGGGCGTCTGGGACACTCTGTCTTGCACCCTCGCCGGTCCTTAGGCCAAGCTGGGCCTCACTCCCAGGCTCCCGGGTCACCCACACCTGTGAGGGGGACGCCGATATCCAGGCGCCCAGGAGAGGGCTTCTTCCAGCCCTGGCCCTGGGCAATTTGCCCAAGGGAGGCTCACCCCTTGCCCCGTCCACCCGCCCCCACCTCCAGCGTTCACCCAGATGTGCACTGCACATCGCCAGCAGCCAGGAGGCGCAGAACGTGGACATTCGAGGGGACCCCAGGGTGCGGGTGAGCACGTGGGTCCCCTCCGTGGGGCAGGACTCCTTAGCCTGTCTGGGCCGAGGGAAGAGAGAAGGTTCTGGGAGACCCACTCTGCACTCAGGCTCCCGCTGCCCGGGGACAGACACACCGCTGAGGCGGTGGTGGCAGGAAGGCTGGTTTCCCTCAGCAGAGAAGAAGGTTGTGCAGATGGAGGGCCTGAGGCCACGGGAGGAGGCCCAGCCCAGGAAATGTGGCCTTCCGGCTGGCCTGAGCAGCTCCCGAGCTCACGGGCACTTCCGGGTGGCTGAACCTGCCCCATGTGGCTTTAGGGGACTCTGCAGCCCAGGGCTCTGACTGCACAGCCTCAGGGCCCCCACTGTTTCCTAGAAACTTTCCAGAAACTGCTCTGTGCTCCAGGGGACATGAGTAAGTAAACTCCTCTGTGGCTTCCACTTCTGCTGTGCCCCAGCGTCTAACCCAGTCAGGGCATGCTGCAGGCAGCCGAACCTGGGGCTCAGTGCTTTCCTCGGGGTCACTGCCTGTCCCTCCCCTTCGCGGGCTGGCAGATACAGTCTCACAGTCAAGAGGACTTGCTCCGAGCCGGATACTTGTCCAAGCCTCTGCTTGAATTACTTGATTTAATTCTCACAACCCAACGAGGAGACGGGGCCATTAGTCTCCCTAGCCCTAGGCATGGGCAAACTGAGGCACAGAGATGTTAGGAAGGAAGGAAAGACTCAAGTCTGCTGACATTCTGGGCATCACATGAATTCACAGCTAAAATTTGTAGTCAAATAATTTGCAGGGAGACACAGCTGGCCTCTGGGGGTGCAGGCACCCTGGGCCCCAGAAGCTGAGAAGCTGCAGACTCACCCACACACAACTGGACAGAGAATGGGCGACACCAATGGCTGGAGTGAGGGCTGCCCCCCTGGGGTGCCACCAGGAGAGGGTGGGAGACCTTCCCAGCAGGCAGACTTGTGCACAGGATGGGGTCTCTGCTGTAGGGGTGTGCAAAATCTGGGGGGACTGTACAGAGCAAAGCTCTGAAAGGGTAGCTAGACCAGCAGGGCTCAGTCAGGCTCCCCCGAGACCCCCTGAGGGAGCCACTTCACCTTCCTGCTGCCCCCACTCGACCCCTCTGTTCCCCCTCTACCCCTTCTCCCTTGGGCAAATTCCCTCACCAATTTCTTCTCTGCATCTCCATTTGCTCATCTATAAAATGGGGAGATGTTCCCACAGACCGCACTTGAAGGTTATCTTAGGTGTAAGTGGGGTGCACTGTGGGTAATCTTTAGCCAGGCTCAGAGGACCCAGGGCTCAGTGAATAAGACCTTATTCCCCCCTCTCATCCTGGGGAGCACCCCATGCCAGGGAACAGGAACCCGGACTTCTCAGTCTCCTGCTGTTCCGGGACCATGTCCCATCCTGTCTGCTCTCCCTGCAGAACTGGGCTGAGCCCCAGGTCCTGCTGAGGGGCGCCTACTCCCTGCCACGTCCCCTCCAGGTTAGCCACTCACCCCTGTGCCTCAGTTTCTCGGTCAGGGAGGGGCAGGCTCCCCGCCCCCCATTCCTCACCGGCTCCCCTGGGCTGTCCCGGTTGGGGGCTGAAGCCCTCAGGGGACAGGGAGTAGCCGGTGTCCAGTCTAGTCGGTCCCGCCTGACTCGCGTCTCACCGCCCCGGGCTGGCACCCCGAATCCACGTGATTTCCCAGCAGCGGCCGGCTCCGGCTCGAACTCGCCAGGCTGGGCCTCCGCTACTTTCATTTTCGAGCAGCGCGCGGCAGAGTCGAGCGCAGCGGCTGGTCCGGAGCCCGCCCGGCCGCGTGGATGCGGCCCCGGGGCCCGGCGAGTGAGCGCTGCCAGGTTCGGGGTGCGAATCCCGCCGCGGCTCGGAGCCGGGAGGAGGGGACGCCGGCGCGGTGGGGGCTCGGGCACTGAACGGATCCGACTCCCGGAGGGATGCAGGGTCCGGGGCAGGTGAGTGGATGGGGCGCTCGCACCGGGTGGGGTTCTCGGAGGAGGAGCTGCCGGAGGCAGGTCCAGTTGGGGGACACGGTGTGAGGGAGCGCCCCCGGCCTCCCGCTCCTCCTGTTAACTCACGGGGCAGACTTCTTAGCCTGAAGAAAGCGCTGTGGACAGTTTCAAACTTAGGAGAGCTGAACAGACCGCCCTTGCTGGGTCATTGCCAAGTGTCACAGCCCCAACGTGAGGTTCCATGCGGCCTTAGCGAGACAATGGCAAGAATTTAAGGCATCACAAGGCAAAGTAGTTCAGGCTGTGCTTAAAGAGAAGGCAGCTTTAAGCACCGACCACCGACCAGTCTCGGCACCTGAGACACCTTAGCAATTACTCCCGGTGCGAACCTCCAGACACCTTCTGGTCCACGGCCAACCTCACAAGTAACAGGCTCTCTGTGTCCTTCCTGCCCGCTTTCCAGTTACTTGGGCTTTATTTCCGGACACTTTTCTCTCGCCCAGGAGGTCAGAAGTCTGCAGGGCCTTATAGGGAGTCGCTGAGTCCGCCCCTCAGCTCTGTTTGCATCTATTTAATAGGTCAGTTTTGCTTCCTTTTTTAAAAAAAAGTTTGGGTTTCCACGGCTTCAGCAGTTGCTTGAAAACTGGTGCTTCCCGGTTCCCCAAGTCCGGGGCGGCAGGGATTCTGAAGCCTCGTCCCTCCAAGTTGCTGCTGCTTCGGTCAGGAGGATACGTCCAGAACACTGGTCTTGCTCGCCCACTAGCCAACAGGGAGGGGCAAGAAGCCAGTGATTTCAAGGTACATCTGGGCTCCTACGGTGACCTTCACTCAAACCTTCGACTCTAGGTCCCCAACCGTAGATGCGCACCTGCCGTGATCCCCAATCACAGCGCCATCTTGCCCGGCACCAGGCACCGCAGGGGGCTGCTGACCAGGGCTCTGAGGCCTAGTGTTGCCGGATGCCCAGAGACAGACGCCTGTTGGAGCCTCCGTTTCACGTCCTCAGCAGGGGGTGCTTCTGCACCACACGAAGGCTTCAGAGCATGATTTATGGGAGCGCAGGGGCATGGTCCAGCTGGGCAGACCCTACTGGGGAGTGAGGCCTTGGCGAAGGCAGACTCCCATGGCAGGGAAGGTTCTTGGGGAGTCTCACAGAATGCTCAGCTGATTCCTGAACCACACACAGTGCTGCCCCCATGTTTGCTGCGCGGGGCAGGCTCCCCTGTTCTCTGAGCAAACATCCTAGTTGTCTGTTCCCGCGTCTTAGGGACTGATTTAGATGCAAGGACAACCCTCCAAGCGTGGCCTTATTTGACAGTAGGCTCGTAGCAGATGTGATTAAGATGAGGTCACTCTGGACCAGCAGGACACTTAATTCGACGTGCCGGGGGTCTCATAAGAAAGGGGGCTGCCTATGAAGATGGAGACAGGAAGAGGACAGTCACGTAGAGGATAGAGGTGTGCTGAGATGGCGGCCTCTCCCAGCCAAGGAGCGCTAAGAATTGCCAGTGACTGGAAGTCGTGGGAGGCCAGGAAGCGCCTCCCTTAGAGGTTTCAGAGGGACACTGATTCCAGGAGAAGGCCTGGAGAGGGAGCTCATTTCTGTGGTTTTAACCCACCGAGTTGGTGGGACTTTCATTTTCAGCGCTAGCAAAGCTAGAAGAGCATCACCCTGTCTTCCACAGGAGTCAGACTAGGATGGAGCAAATCCATCACATGCGAATAGTTTGTGGAAAGCGTTGGTGTTATGAAGATGTGCAGTACCTGTTTTCTTTTTTTAAAAGACTTACTTATTTATGCATACAAGAACTGGGGTACAGGCCAGAGGTGTGGGGGGGTGAGAGGAGTCACCAGAGACAGAGTGGGGAACAACAGGCAGATCGATGGAAACAGACTGCTGAGGGGAGCAGCAGGCACAGCAGGAGAGGTCTGCTGTGCCATGTGGGCTCCCTCCCTGGCCGGCACAGGGATCGAACTTGTGCTGCAGTGGCTGCGGTTTGCTTCATAGTGCGTTGCTTAACCCACTGTGCCACCAGGGAGGCCCCAGTACTTGTTTTCTTTACCAGATCTATTTCTTGAGTGTTAGTGGGTGGCCCCGGGTCTCCCTTCACTGAACCTTAGTCTGTAAGGAAAATATTCTGGTGATTTGAGAAACCAAAACAATTTTTAAGAAAAGTCGAGAACTGGTTGTTGGGGCAGGCTGTTGGGAGAGGCCTTCGACCCTCAGGTCACTCTGGAGACATCACCTGCATCATCTGAGCTTAAAGCCAGCTGGCAATGGGAGGCAGCAGGGCGCTTGTTTCTATGGGAGACTTGTCACCCAGAAAGTCAGCGTGACTATGGAATCCATGTGCTGCCTGGGGGACCCCGAGTCCTGGGGAGCTGGGTAAAGGCACCGTGGACTTCTGTTCCGGTCCTTTGGGAAGCCCTGCATGTTCACGCGCTCTCTGTGGGTCTGCGGGGTAACTCACTGCTCTGGTCACTCGGAACGCAGACTTCTGCTTCGGGCCCTTTGTGGACCAGCACACGAAGCCATGCTGTTTCCTGGGGTGGGCGGGAGGTCAGATATGTTCATCCTGCATGTTTCGTGTTTGACTCTCTGTGGGGGGTCTTACTCCACCCTCTGAGTCACCCCAAAGTCTTCGGCTGCATTTCCAAATATAGGCATCTTCCCCAGAGAGCAGTTTCTAGTAGCAGCCCTTCTTTTTTCTTTCCGTTTTTAAGATTCATTTATTTATGCACACAAGAGCGGGAGTGTAGGCCAGAGGTGCTGGGTGAGAGGAATCACCAGAGACAGAGTGGGGAGCAGAGCAGGCAGATAGACTTAAATACGCAGCTGAGGGGAGCAGCGGGTAAGACAGGGGAGGTCTGCTGCGCCATGTGGGTCAACTCCCCGGCTGGGGATGGAACTCAACTTGAATATTCTTTCTCCTTTATCTTATCCACCAGCTCCAGGTTTGTCAATTTTGTTGTTGTTCTTGAAGAACCAACTTTGCTAGATTTTTCTCTATTGTTTCTCTATTCTCTATCTCTAATCTTTATTAAATTATTCCCAAATTATGTAGAAAATAAGATTTGGAGTTACTTTTTACACTAACAATGTCTTTTCTTTATATTTGTTAGTCTTCTAAATATGGTAGAAGACAAAAATACACTTACGAACCATTGTTTTTGTTTTGTTTTTTAAAGATTTATTTTATTATGCATACAAGAGCTGTCTGGGGTGTAGGCCAGAGATGGAAGGGTGTGTGTGGTGGGGGAGGTGAGAGGATTCACCAGAGACAGAGCGGGGAGCAGAACAGGCAGATAGACTGAAACACACTGCTGAGGGGAGCAGCGGGCGAGGCAGGGGAGGTCCGCTGCGCCATGTGGGTCCCCTCCCTGGCCGGGCATCGAACTGGTGCTGCAGTGGCTGCAGGTGCCTCACAGAGCTGAAACATGACCCCTTGTGCCACCAGGGAAGCCCATTGTTACAATAACGATGCTGTTACAGTTGTCCACAGTCTGGTTTGGTCTCGTTATCATTACTGAGGTAACTTTATGTCTTTGCACAGCTTTGCGGTATTGCTGAGTGTTCTTTCATCTCACCCTGACCACTCCCCTTTTTAAATTATTTTTTACAACGTTTGCTTTCTTTTCTAGGTGTAGTTCCCATAGAGTTTCCACCACCAATTCACCGGGGCACCATCACTACAGTCCTTGTGCCCTCCCCTTCCCCCCTTGATCCCAGTCCCTCCCTCTTCCCTGCGGATGATTCTGATCTGTAGTTGTTTATTTTTGTTTTGTTTTGTTATTGTTTTCCTTTGATCCCCTATAATCCTCCTATAATGGAGACCATCCGGTATTTTTCTTTTTCCTTCTGACTTCCTTCACTAAGCGTAATCCCTTCGAGTTCCATCCATGTTTCTGCAAATGACTCTAGTTTATCTTTTTTGATTGCTGAATAATATTCCATTGTGTATATGTGCCACATTTTCTGGATCCAGTCATCTGTATTTGAGCATTTGGGTTGATTCCATGTCTTACCTATTATAAATAAGGCTACAATAAACATAGGGGTACAGGTATTCCTTTGAATTGATGTTTTTATGTCTTTTGGATAAATCTCTAGGACTGGGTCTGCTGGGTCATATGGTAGCTCCATTTTTGGTAGACTGAGGAACCTCCGTACAGCTTTCCATAGAGGTTGGACCGATTTACATTCCCACCAGCAGTGTAGGAGAGTTCCTTTTTCACCACATCCTCGCCAACATTTGTAGTTGCTAGTTTTTTTAATATATGCCATTCTTACTGGCATCAGGTGGTATCTTATGGTGGTTTTAATTTACATTTCCCTGATTATGAGAGATGTTGAACATTTTTTCATATGCCTGTTAGTCATTTGTATTTCCTCTTTGGAGAAGTGTCTTAAGTTCTTCTGCCCATTCTTTGACTGGATTGTTTACTTTGTTTTTGTTGAGTCCTGTGTGTTCTTTGTAGATCTTTGTGATCAGTCCCTTGTCAGTTGTGTGGAGTGCAAAATATTTTTCCCAATCAGTGGGGTGTCTCTTTGTCTTGGGTAATGTCTCTTTTCTGTACAGAAGCTCTTTAATTTGATGTAGTCCCAACTGTTTATCTTTTCCTTTGTTATCTTTGCCTTAGGTGATGTGTATTTAAAGATGTTGCTGAGATGTATGTCATATAGTGTTTTGCCTATATTTTCTTCTATATATTTTATAGTTTCAGGTCTTATGTCTAAGTCTTTGATCTATTTTGAGTTGGTTTTTGTGCCTGGTGAAAGGCAGTAGTCTAGTTTCATTCTTTTGTATGTAGTAGTCCAGTTTTCCCAGCACCATTTATTGAACAAGCCGTCTTTTTTTTTTTTTTTGCATATTTTTTGCACATTTGCCAAATATTAGTGTCCATAGATCTGTGTGTTCATTTCTGGGTTTTCTATTCAATTCCATTGGTCTGTGTACGAGTATTTGTTTGTTGTTTTTTTTTTTTTTTGCTTCAATTCTAAAAGGGATTTTTAAAAAATTTCTTCTTCTTCATGTTGATTGTTTGCATATAAGAAGACAACTGATTTTTGTGTGTTGATTTTGTATCCTGCTACTTTACTAAACTGGTTAATTATTTTGATTAGTTTTTCTGTGGAGTTTTTGGGTTCTCTATGTATATTATCATATCATCTGCAAATAATGAGTTTTACTTCTTCTTTCCTTATTTGGATTCCTTGTACATCTTTTTCTTGTCTTATTGCTCTGGCTAGGACTTCGAGTATTATATTGAAAAGCAGTGGGAAGAGTGAACATCCTTTTCTTGTTCCAGATCTTAAGGGAAAGGCCTTCATCTTTTCGCCATTGAGAATGATACTGACTGTAGGCTTGTCATATATGGCCTTTACGTTAAGGTATGTTCCTTCTATCCCAAGAATTTTGAGGACCTTTATCATAAATGGATGTTGAACTTCATCGAATGCTTTCTCAGCATCTATTGATGTGACTATATGGTTTTTATTTTTCTTTTTATTGATATGTTGGATTACATTAATTGATTTTCAGATATTGAACCATCCTTGTGCCTCTAGAATGAATCCTACTTGGCCACGTTGGATTATCTTTTTAATGCACTATTGGATTCTGTTGGCTAGGATTTTATTGAGGATTTCTGCATCAGAGTTCACTAGAGAGATTGGCCTGTAGTTTTCTTTTTTTGTGTTATCCTTATTTGGTTTTGGTATTAATGTAATATTGGCTTCATAAAATGTTTTTGGTAGTATCCCTTCCTTTTCAATTTTTTGAAAGAGTTTGTGTAGGGTAGGCACTAGTTCATTTCTGAACATTTGTTAGAGTTTATTTGTAAAAAATCTGGTCCTGGGATTTTATTTTTTTCACTCTGACCACTCCCTTAAGCATTTCTTGTTGGCAGATCAAGTGGTTATAAACTTCTTCAGTTTTTATCTAGGGAAGTCTTGATTTCTCCCTAAAGAGTCAATAATGATATCCCACTTTCACTTCTGATTTACTAACTTGAGTCTTCTTTATCTTATCCACCAGCCCCAGGTTTTTCAATTTTGTTCTTGTTCTTGAAAAACCAACTTTTCCTAGATTTTTCTCCATTGTTTCTCTATTCAATTTATGTCTAATCTTTATTAAATCATTCCTAAATTATGTAGAAAACAGGATTTGGAGTTACAAACCAAAGTTTCATTGATATTAGCTTTTACACTAAAAATTTATTTTCTTTATATTTGCTATTTTCTAAATAGGAGATTTCTAAATAGGAAAGTTGTAAAGGATAGTTTTGTTGGATACAGAATTATTGACTTTTTTTCTTTTAGTGCTTGAAATATATGGGTTCATTATTTTCTAGTCTCTAAAGTTTCTTTTTTTAAAATTAATTAATTTATTTTTCTTACAATGTTTGCTTGCTTTTCTTGGTGTAGTCCCTTAGAATTTCCACCACCAATTCACTAGTGCACCATCACCACAGTCCCTTGTGCTCCTCCCATCTCTGCCCTGATCCCAAACCCTTCTCCTTCCCTCCATGATGTCTCTGATTGGAATTGTCTGTTCATTCTTGTTTTGTTTAGTTGGGTTTTGTCATTATTGTTGATGTCATTGCTATTTTTCTTTTCTGGTGCCCCTATATTCCTCCTATGAGTGAGACCATCCAGTATTTTTCTTTTTCCTTCTGGTTTATTTCACTGAGTATAATCCCTTCAAGCCCCACCCATGTTTCTATGGATGTCTCTAGTTTATTGTTTTAGATCGCTGAACAGTATTCCATTGTGTATGTATACCACATTTTCTTGATCCAGTCATCTATTTTTGGGCATTTGGGTTGATTCCAAGTCTTACCTTTTAGTCTCTAAAGTTTCTGATGAACATCCTGCAGATAATTTTACAGAAGGTCCTTTCTGATGATGTGCTTCTCTCTTGCTGCTTTCAAAGTTTGCTTTTTGCCTAGGATTTTTAAAAAAAGATTCATTTATGCATAGAAGAACTGGGGTACAGGCCAGAGGTGGGGGGTGAAAGGAGTCACCAGAGAGAGAGTAGGGAGACGGAAGATTTATTGAAATGCACTGCTGAGGGGAGCATCCGGTGAGACAGGAGAAGTCTGCTGCGCCATGCAGGTCAACTCCCCAGCCAGGGAGCGAACTCAGGCCATAGTGGTGATATGGCTGAGACTTAACCCCTAGGCCACTAGGGAGCCCTACCCCCCCATTAAGTCTTTTTCATGAACAGATTATGTTGAACTTTTCTTTAAATGAGCCACACTGTCCCGCTTCTTTGTATAATTTATGATTTTTGGTTGTTCTTGAACACTGAACATTTTGAGCTAGTCATAAAAGTAACTGAAAATTAAAGTCTCCCTCTTCTCCAGGGCTGGCTATTTTTTCCTGCAGGTGTGCATGTTAATGTTTCAGAGACAGCCCGCGCCCATGCTGGTGTTCCCAGGGGACATGGAACCACACTCTATGGTGTTGTTCAAAGAGGGAATCACACGCACAGCTGCCTGCCAGGGGATCAGGGTGGGGAGCTGCTATTTTACTAAGAGCCCAACTTGACAAAAACAACCATGACTTACCCTCTAAGTCCTTCCCTGGAAGGTGTAAGCTTTCTGGAGACCCCAGATTCTGTCCATGTGGTTGTTTAGCTGGACAGATATATTCCTGGCACTTCCTGCACCACCATCTTTCTAGAATCCTCTCCCGGACCTTTATTTATTTATTTATAATTATTTTTAAGATTGATTTATGCATACAAGATCTGGGGTATAGGCCCGAGGTGTGTATGGCGGGGGGGGTTGGTGAAAAGATTCACCAGAGACAGAATGGGGAGCAGAACAGACAGATCAACTGAAACACACTGCTGAGGGGAGCAGCAGGCAAGGCAGGAGAGGTCTGCCGTGCCCTGTGGGTCACTCCCTGGTGGGGGATTGAACCTGTGCTGCAGTGGTCATGGATGCCTCACAGTGCGTTGTTTAACCCGATGCACCACCGGGGAGGCCCTGGACCTTTATTTTTAAAGTATCTGAGACTATGCAGCTAAATTTCTCAGACAAATGTGCAGGTGGAGGCTACGGTCAGAAAGCTGTGTGACCCCCCAACACCCTCTCCCGTGGGCGGGATGGAGCCTGTACCCTCACCAGACCCCACTCCCCATCAGCCCCTGGCCTTGGGGGTTCTTTCTGTCTCTCGTGGAGAAATGGGGGGAGCATTCACACCCTGGGTGGCTGGTCCTCTTAGGCACTCAGGTCTTTGCACAGTGTCTGGTTGAAAGAAGAAAGGGGTTGCTGTTGTTTGCGTCCCAAGGGGGTCTCCTCCCTGTGTGTCTGAGGTGTTCTCTGGGTCTCAACACCCTTCTTCTTGAAATGGACAGGTCAGTGTTTTCTCTGAATGGAGATGAGCCAACAGAGTCAGAGAGATGATATCATGGTATCTCATAGGACTTTTGTTTCAACTGAATCACATAGGGAGAATTGGTCCTCTCTTTTCAGTTCTCACCAGCCCTTCCTGATTAGTCAAGGAGAAAGTCTCAGCTCGGTATTGTGTGGATAGTGGCCCCACAGGCCGCTGAGCTCCATTTCAGCAGGCTCATTTGATCTCATTTTCCTTGGGCCTCCTTTTGGGGTTAACTCCATGCACGATGAATGATACTTTGGAAAATAAAATTAGTGGTGAGATGATTTCTAGCAAAGGTGTAAGGAAATGATATTCTGATTCTCAGATAAAGCAAAGGTGTCCTCAAACATGGATGAAAGTTCTGGAAATTAGATGCTATCCCTAATGGGTAGGAAACATCATGGTGTATATTCTGCAATACACCATTTGTTGGCGGAAGGATGGCGCTTCCACAGGGAAGGGACTTCCGGATTCAGCATCGGTTGTGAATCCGCACTTAGCTTCCTGAATTCTCTGAGGCTGCTTCTTCATCTGTAACGTGGAGGAAACATCCACCTGGAAAAGTTGATGGAGGAGCCACTGAGGAAATGGGGGTGAGATGTGCAGCCTGATGCCCAGTCTGTGCCAGGAACGGGTGCGAGTCAGCTGGCACCAACTGCACAGGGTCCCCTCGTGCTCGTGTTACATCTATAAAGGCTTCCAATCTGCACCCGCAAACATAAGTTCTTCATTTGCAAATAAGGAAACTGTGGTCCAGAGATGTTAAGAAACTTGCCCTGAATTTCACTAAGCTGAATATTGAAATGGGGTTATGACCCCGGGTCTGGGGAATTCTCAAGACTTTTTCTCATGGGTGTGAGATGGGCTATTGTTGGCCTATTTAACATACAAGGGAGCTGTGACTCTGAGAGGGTGGGGGCCTTCTGGGTGTCAGCCAGGAGTCAGTTTGGGACTCCCGGCAGATCGGGACTCCACCCATGGGTCACCTGACCTTTCAAGCTTGTCAGGGTGTTGTCATCGGATGGGAGGAAGTGATTCAGGAACTAACTCTAAGCCCAGGGACTCTGGTCCCTGATCTGCCTTCTTTCACTTCAAAAACTTATTCAGCTTCATCACACAAGTAATACATGACTAGTCCTCCTTGCAAAAAGTAACACCTACATAAGGTTGAAACCCCATTGCTGCTTCCGGCCCCAGGTCTGTCCTCTCCATGTTCGAGGTACCCCATTTTCTGTGTTGCCTCCCAGAACTTTATCTAAGCCTTCGTTAGCAACAACAGTAACAGGTATTGGACTTATTTTAAGCCAGGCCTATTTTAAGCACTTTCCACATATGAGTACATTCCACAGCCACCCCCTGAGGTAGTGCAGTCATTACCCCATTTTACAGATGAGATCATGGAGGCCCAGAGAGGCTACCCAACTTGCCCGATATCACACAGCCAACAAATGGAGAGATCAGCTCCCAGCTAAACGGCCTGGCTCCAGAGTTCATGCTCTTTTTTTTTTTTTTTAAAGATTTATTTATTTATGCATACAAGCACTGGGGCACAGGCCAGAGGTGTGGGGGGGCGAGAGGACTCACCACAGAGAGCGGGGAGCAGAACAGGCAGATCAACAGAAGTACACTGCTGAGGGGAGCAGCGGGCACAGCAGGAGAGGTCTGCCACAC
>JAGFMF010011914.1:6349170-6362519 GCA_019455555.1 Galemys pyrenaicus | reverse complement strand
CCCCCCCCCCCCCGCCGGCCGGCAGCAGGGACCGAACTCATGCTGCAGTGGCTGCGATTTGCTTCGTAGTGCGTTGCTTAACCCACTGCGCCACCAGGGGAGGCCCCAGAGTTCATGCTCTTAAGCTCTAGATGATAAAAGCCCGTTACTGCTCACCTGTGAGAGGAAAGGTTGTGCTGGCGCCTGTCTGTGCATCAAGACAAAGGGCACCTAGCATGCGTCCTGTTCATTCAGTAACACGTCTTGAGGATCCAGCCCGTCAACGCATCTTCAGTGACTTTGGGCCCTTAATCCAATAGTGTGGTCACCCAAACTTGCAGGATGTCCTGGCCCAGCACCTGCGTCCCAGCATGTGCTCTCTCTGTGGGGCCAAGGTGGCTGCACTTTGTCTCTAAGGTGTCACTACCAAGTCACCTCTCAAAGGGGGCAAACCAGTCTCCAGGCTGTGGACTTGAATTCAGGATCCAGCTTCTCTCCTTTACTGCTCGAGCCGTCTTCATCCCCCCAAACTCCAAAACCAGTGCGAGGTTCCCTGAGATCCTCATCAACCCCATCGTTGAGGCTAAGGAGGGGATTTCCAGGCTTCAGCTTCATTTTGATTTGGTGCTGGACCCGGGCTTGTGTGAATGGAGCTGGCAGAGCCTCTGAGCGGGGCACGAGGTACCAAAGATCCAGTCAGAGGCAGAGATGGACACCCCCGCTCTGGCGAGGGAGGCGGACTGAGTGTTAGTCATCCGTGCACAGCCCTCCTGGGCCTTCCTGTACCTGTTATCTCAGAGGCCAAGAATCAGTTGGTTGTGCTGTGCTGGAGAAGCAGCGTGCCCCGGGCTGGAACTTGGGGCCTGTCTCTCCCCCCGGGGCACAGAGAGCTGGCCACGTGGCTAGAACAGTGGTTCTGGGCGGCGAGCACCTTGGAATCGCGAGGGGTGATACCTGTGCTTTCCCCACCCCAAGATGCGCTGATTGGCCTGGGCTATGGAATTTCGATGCTCATGTGCAGATGCGTTTGGAAACTGGCTGGCAAGGTAAGGTCCCAGGAATGCGTCGCGTGGGAACCTTCTCGTGGGGCTCTGGCAACCATGTCTGAGGGTGCTGGGTTTAAACTGCCGGGACCAAGTGGGAGAGGGAAGGCCACCCGCCATCCAGGCCAGGTTCGCCGTCTGTAGGGCACCCCATCCTACAGGAGGTGCATCTGGAGGTGCTGGGAGACCTTTGGTAGAAAGTCGCAGTCCTGAGGCAGGAAGGTGGCTGGGGTGAAGGACCAGATTGAAGCCTCATTATGGGGTGGGACCAGGAGCCCCTGGTTTCCAGGGAGAGAGTGTGAGGCTCAGATTGCGGGGCCTCTTGGCTTTCTCTGGAGCCCTGCACCTCCACCCCTAACTGGTGACCTGGCCTGGGCCCCAACATCAGCTCTCACCCTCGTTGCCCCAGGCTCGAGCACCCTCTGAAGAGACCCCAGTTCTCAGCCATCAGTCTTGCAGGGCTTGACTTGGAGGTTCTCAGAGAATTGAAAATTCACTTTGGGGTCCCCAGGCCTGACCTGCCCCCTGGTCCCTACTTTCTCTTTTTATAGACATTTCCGTCCAAATGTCTGTTGTTGCTGTTTAAACTTTTTTTGTGTCCCCATCAACCACATCCTCTGGGCCTGAGACTAGCACTCTAGGCCTTTTATTTCTGTCCCCCCCTGCCTGTCTGCAGTCCCCCCCTTCTCTCTTCTCTCGCCCTGGGACAGCAGCTGGGCACAGCTGCCAAGGGTGCTGGCACCCCAGGGACAGGGCTCTGGCCTCCCGCCACCCCCACTCCAGCAGACAGTCCCAGACAGGTAAGGCAGGTGGTGTCGCTCTGGGGGAGGAGGAAACAGGTCCCAACTAGTCCGGGAACTGTCAGCACCTGTTTCTCTTTCCAACAGCAGCCTTGTGGGGTTCCCCTTAATCCAGTTGCCAGACTCAGGAAGAGGGAAGAAACCAAAGGAAGAGCAGCCAGAAGTCTGACCCAAACCGTATTTTCTCCTGAAGCCTTGCCCCATGGGTGTGGTACATTTGAGGTTCTTCGCCATCCCATGCCCAGTTCCCCCTCTCACCAAACCATCTGAGCTACGCGCTCTGCCAGACACCGAAGTTCTGTCTGCATAATGTTCTCCACTAGCAAAGCGCAAATGATTTTCATGAACCTTCTACTCATCAGGAATCACGATGGGAGGAGACTGAGTCTTTTTTTTTCCTTAGATTTATTTATGCATGGGGTGCAGGCCAGAGGTGTGGGGTGGTGGTGAGATGATTCACCAGAGACAGAGTGGGGAGCAGAGCAGGTGGATCTACTGAAATGCACTGCTGAGGGGAGCAGTGGGTGAGGCAGGAGAGGTCTGCTGCGCCATGTGGATTAGTTCCCTGGCCGGGATCAAACTCAGGTCACAGTGGTGACAGAGCTGAGACTTAACCCCTTCCCACCAGGGAGGCCCAGCCTGGGCCTTCTCTCACTGTAACACTGGGGGATAAATTCGGTAAAGACGGTGTTAGAGACCAGGCTAAAGAATTGACCGTGGTCGCTCTGAGAGACTGAGACGACCGGCCCCTCTTCGATCTGCCACCCTTTGCCGAGTTTTGACCGGCACTGCCCGGGGCCAGACGATCATTTCCTAGCACGCTTCGTGCTGTGGCTCTACCACGTGCTGCGTGCGCACCGCGTCTGCTCTCACTGCACGGACCGAGGAGGGCCACGACCCTTAGGGCAGAAACCTGGGAGGCTGCATTGAAGCCAAAGGTCGCCAAAGGGCGAACCAAACGCTTTTTCGACACAGCTGCCTTACGGCCTGTGGCTGGGGAGGTGGGAGTGGGGAGGGGATGGATGGACCCAGGCCCTAGGCGAGGAGCCGGGGCTGGGCGCTGGGCAGGTAACCCTGCGGCCCCTGTGCCGGGCTCCTCAGTCAGTGCCATATGTCGTGTCAGTTTACCTGCCCGGTTCAAAACCACCTCGCCAGGTAGATAGTACTGCCCCCTAGCGGACACTGAGGGTGCGCCCCCACAGGCCGCTGGACACCCCATCACCCGCGGTGCACCCACTCCCCGTCCGTGATGGGTGCGGGGCTCCAACCTCAGCGCCGTCCCCCAGTCACTGTCCTTGGCGGACAGGAAATGCCACTTCACAGGTGCCCGGGCCCTGATGCCCGCCCCCTCCCGCTGGGCCTGGCGCGTGGCCAGTGTCTGCAGGTGTGGACGCATGGGCCCGCCCCCTCGCCTCTGGGCCTACCAACTCCACGCGGTTGTCCACACTGCCAGCCCTACCTCGGGTCGGCCTGGGACCACATCTCTGCTTAACTTTCTCCTGCCCGGTCAGGTTCCCCTGCCCCTCACTAAGTAACCTTCAGGGGACCCCCAGTCTTGGTTCTGCTGCTAGAAGGCTGGCCTAGAACACTGGAGTGCCAGGAACGCACGGAACAAGTTCTCCATGATTCCGAGCAGACGGGTCAGGGAGGAGGCCTGGAGCCCTCGGTGGCTTCTATGCTTTTCCTGCATCATTGTATCAGAGGCGACCAGGTACCCGCAGGCGGGGAGGGGGGCACGCTCTAGGCGGCTGCTTTTCTGTCTCTGTTCTCTATCTGCTCTCTTCCTCTCCTTTCTCGTGCTTATGCGCTCCTCCGCTTGAGTCCTCCTGACGCTGCCCTTACGGGCCCTGTCTCAGCCCAGGTGCGCCCACCTGCGCATGCCCACACCCTCCTTGCGGTACCGCCATCACGCATGCGTGCAGGACCGCAGGTGTCCGTCGTCGACACCATGGCGGGGAGTGGGGGGGTGGAAAAGCCTGACATTTTTCACAGACCCTACAAGCATTTTACAGCTGAGCACACCGAGAGGCTGAGTAACCTGCCAGACCCAGGTCACACAGCGAGTGTCTCAGTGCCAAGGCCTTCGCGCCCGTCCAGAACCAGCACTGCCCGGGCATCGGTGTCCCTGGGAGGCGCGAAGCAGCCAGGCGAGGCCTGCAGTGGAGAATGGCAGAACGCGAGGGAAGAAGCCGGGTGAGGGCGTGGCTTGGTCGGGAAGGCGCCAGAGACTTCCTGCGAAGGCAGCCAGCGCAGGGAGACTGATTTGCGCAGAACCGTGTGGGGGGCAGAGCACGGCCTGTGAACCGGGCAGGCCGCGGCGAAAGGGCATCTGAGGCGTGTTGCCCCGGAAGCACAGGTGTGTGCAGCGACCTGGACGTGGCCAGCGAGAGTGCTGAAGGAAGGGCCATTTGTTTATTCGTCCTTTGAACCTTCTGGAGACCTGGTGTGCGCCTGCCTCGCTTGGGCAGCCGATAAGGGGCTTCCACAGGAGGCGGCCACACCAGAGCTGGGTGCTGGCAATAGCTCTCAGGTGTGCGTGCACGTGTGAGCGCAGGTGTGGCTGGAGGTGGGAGGGCTCCAGCCAAGGGAGCAGCAGAGTCAAAGGCCTCAGGTGGCAGGAGGGACCTGACCTGGTTTCTCCCCTCCCCCCTCTCACCTGAGCCAATGGACTTTCAGAATGGCAGGAAGATTCGGAAGGGGTGGTCCTCAGGTGGACCCAGCCCTCCAGACCAGAGCCCCGACAAGGCCTCCAGGGGACCCCTGCCCTTTCCTCTCTCACCATCTAGATGTGGGGTGCAAAAGCACTGACAGCAAAGCCAGTGCCAGGTCTCCCTCTGGGCTCCGACTGTCTGACCTGTGACCCGGGCATTTCCCTGCCTCTCTGACCCCAAGTTGGGTCACGCTGCCCTGGGGATGGCCTGGTTGTTCCTAGAGGCGACATTTTGGACTGGAGGTCGGAGGTCCCGGGACTAAAATGCAAACACGAGGGTTGGGGGGTTATTAGGTTTTATTTTCTTGTTTTGCTGGCAGCAGTTCTGCTGTCTGAGATTCTAAACACGCCTTATTTTTACACCATATTTTGTACCTACCTGTATGCTGGATATGTGAACTTGGGGTTGGTTGTGTGGCATTTGGTATTTTGGTGAAGTTGGTTTCCGTTTATACTCCCTCTGGCAACGCCCCAAAGGCAGGTGCAGTGAGCTTGCCAACTCTGTAGGCCCTTGCTGTCCAAGAGCTGGAAATTATGTATCTGTACCCACTTTATTGTACGTTTCTTTGATTTCATGTGAAGTCAAACATCTTTTCACATATATGAGTTCTTTTCCTTTTCTGGAAACTCTTGGTGTTGTTTGCCGCTTTTCCAATTCCATTGAAATTTATCATTTCCTGAAAATTTATCATTTTTCAGGTCATTGTTTTTCTTACTGGCTTATGGTAACTCTTGAGATGTTTAAAAAATGTATGTCTCTTTCTGTAATAGAATTAAGGGACATTTTTATTTGTCATTTGCCTTTTTCACTTTATTGGTGCTGTTCTTTGGCAATACAAAAATTTTAGTTCACATCTGGTCAATTTCGTTCACTTTTTCCTTTATGATTTCTGAGGTAATTTTGTAGGCCGTCTTTAAGCTTTTTTTTTTTTCTTTTCCAATCTTTTCTCATCTTTTTTTCTAGAATTTAAATTTTTTAAACTTCTGTTGTGAAATATAAACAGGAAAAATGCAAAAGGTAAATGTATTCTTAATGAGTTGTAAACTGAACACTTACCGTTTTATAGTATTTTCAAGGCTTAAATTTTTAGATTTGAATTTTGCTATAATTTGTGAGAAAGAAATCCATCTTTATTCAAAAAGAATATCTTTTTAAATGTTGGTAGAATACATAAAAATTGGTATGTTCCAGGCAAAAAAGAAAAATCTCTATATATACCCCCAACCAGAAATTGTGTAAGAATTATTCTTTGTAATTAGTAAAACAAACAAAAAAAAGATAATGACAATGATTTCCAAAATAACTTATCACTCTGTTAAATGACTCGGTTCAACTATATATATAAAATTATAAAATAGAAGACTACATATATAATTATAAATATATATTGTGTATAAATATTAATGTTTTATTTTTTATTAAATCTATTAAATTATAGATTATGGTTATATAATATAAAAGTTAACATGTTTAATTATATTACTTATAGATTATAATTATATGACATATGACATATAATTATAATTGTGTGTATTATCGATAAGTAATATAAACTGACATAATTTTATGGAAACATGCTTTCTCCTATTATTGAAAAGCTAGAAATGTCCTAAGCAATAAATTTCAAAAGTTTAGAGAATGGGGCCTCCTTGGTGGCACAGAGGATAAAGTCTCAGCACTGTCCACAGCTACTATGACCTGAGTTCAATCCCCAGCCAGGGAGCTGACCCACATGGCGCAGCAGACCTCTCCTGCCTTGCCTGCTGCTCCCCTCAGTGGTGTATTTCAGTAGATCTACCTGTTCTGCTCCCCACTCTGTCTCTGGTGAATCCTCTCATGCCCTGCTCCTCTGGCCTATACCCCAGTTCTTGTATGCATAAATTTAAAAAAAAATCTTTAAAAAAGTTTAAACTGTCTCAGCAAATCAGGATACAAAAGATTTTTTAAAATTATATAACTAGAAAAGGGAAAACTCAACAGAATTCATAAATGAAAATGAAAATTTGTTTAAGAGATACCAACTCTACAAATCTGATAAAGAAAAAAAAGTAAACTAAATTACATATGAAGATGTGATATTTAAAAATGTAAAAAAAAACCCACTATTTAACTGTGTTATATTAAATTTGAACATTCTTGACAAAGTGAGTGATTTTCTAAAAAAAAAACAAACACATAAATTGTCAAAACTTAATGAAAATAAGTAGAAAACAACCAACATGGTGAGGAAAAATTTTAAATTATCAAGTTTTTGTTTTTAAGATTTATTTATTTATGCATACAAGAGCTGGGCTATAGGCCAGAGTCAGGGGGGTGAGAGGGTTCTCCAGAGACAGAGTGGGGAGCAGAACAGATAGATTGACTGAAATACACTGCTGAGGGGAGCAGCAGGCGAGGCAGGAGAGGTCTGCTGCGCCATGTGGGGCCCCTCCCTGGCTGGAGGCAGGGATTGAACTCGTGCTGCAGTGGCCGCAGTCCGCTTCATAGTGCATTGCTTAGCACATTCCACCCTCATGGAGGTCCAAGTTTATTTTTTTAACAAGCGTTCAAACAACTTGATCTGGGTGAGGTCTTGGGCTTTTTTACTGGGTGAGGTGGGAAGGTTCCAAGCAGAAAGGCAGTGAGTGATCACATTTTAGTGGTGACCAATGTCACTCACCACTCAAGGGGGAAGGCCGGGGATAAGCAGAAGTGACACCAGGTCTCCTAGTGCAGGAATCACGTAAGAAATTTCAGTGCCAGGTCTAGGGGCAGCTGTGGACAAAGTGAATTTGGAGATCACTGTGCTGGTAGAAAATAAACCATCTTTGGGGCCTCCCTGGTGGCACAAAGGGTTAGGTTTCAGCACTCTGAAGCTATCAGCAGTCACTGCAGCATGAGTTCAATATCCAGCCAGGGAGGGGACCTGCCTGGCGCAGCAGACCTCTCCTGTCTCACCCACCACTCCCCTCAACAGTGTATTTCTATAGAGCCACATGTTCTGCTCCCCACTCTGTCTTTGGTAAATCCTCTCACCCAGCACCTCTGGCCTGTACCCCCAGCTCTTGTGTGCATAAATTTAAAAAATAAAGTCTTTGGTCTGAGATCCATGGAACACAGTATCGACCTTCACTGAAATAGGGAAGGTGGTGCTAGGAGGGGTTAGTGTTGGGGGTTAGGTGAGGGGTTCAGGTTTGGACATGGGAGTGTTGAAATACAGAGGAGGCTTGCAAGTGGAGTTGTTGGGAAAATCTGAATAGATAAGGCCCAAAATGTATATAGAGAAATAGCCTGAAGTATCAAAAGTAAGAAATATAAAATAAAATAATGCTATAAAATATTGAAGGGAGGGGCCTCCCTGGTGGCGCAGTGGGTTAAACAACTATGAAGCAAACCACAGCCACTACAGCACGAGTTCGATCCCTGCTGCCAGCCAGGGAGGGGACCCACATGGCCAGCACGCCTCTCCTGCCTAGCCCGCTGCTCCCCTCAGCAGTGTGTTTCCGTCAGTCTGCCTGTTCTGCTCCCCACTCTGTCTGGTGAATCCTCTCACCTCCCATGACTCTGGCCTGTACCCCAGCTCTTGTATGCATAAATAAATAAATCTTTAAAAAAAAAGAAAAAAATATTGAAGGGCACTGTTTAATACATCACATTGTTCAACTTTTCAACCACTTTTCCAGAGGAAATGTAGTTTTGGCTCTCAGTATACTTAAAAATATAAAACTGAGCGGTAGAATAAATATGCCTTTAGTGCATAGGAATTATTTAATTCAAAATTTCAGCCTCTATCACTCATGCCTAAGCAGATATTCATCTGCATGTGTTTCCTTCCTAATTATGTTTACCTTTATTATTCCACACTATTTAGGGAATTTCCAATTCTGTGAGTCATCATGGGTATTTTTTTTTTTGTGTTTCCATATTGTATTTCTCTTCCTTACACGTTAGAGAAATGACTACTCTCTTTGTTTTAATTGTGTTTTTGTGGGTTTTTTTTTTTTTGAGGTAATGTCAGTTTACAAATCTAGTTTCTAATTTAAATGGTTGTTATGATTTCTTTTTAATATAAATGTTCCTGATAAAAAGCTGAACTAGGACAGAGTGGTCCAAAAGATAGTGTAAAGGGGTCTCCTTTACCCTGGTCCCTGAATGCCACCCTGTCACTGGCTTTTGGGCAGCTCTATTGATGTGTGTTATATTTTTTCTCTACATAAATATACTCATGCACCTTTAAAATACCTCTACTTTCAAAGTTTGAATTTACTTAATAGTATACACTGGAGCTTTTTTGGCTTAGCATAAAATTTTTGCATTCATCTATATAGTAGCATGTATCCATACTTTCTTCCTTTTTCGTTATTGACTAATATTCCATCCCATAGACATACCATATTTTGTTTCTTCATTCTTGAGTTTGGGGACTTTTGGGTGGTTTTCACTTTTTAGTTACTGTGAATAATAAGGTTTGTGTACATGTTTTTGCATGGATGCATATTTTCATTTCTCTTTGGTACATAGGCCTAAGGGTAGAATTGGTGAGTCATACGGTAACACTAATATTTTCAGGAACTTCCAGTTTTTTTAAAGTGGGTGTACTGTTTTACATTCATCAGCAGTATGGAAGGAGTCCTACTTCTCCACATCTTTATCAGCACTCATATTGTTTACTCTTTTATTACAGCCCTTCTATGTGGATGTGAAATTGTATCTGGCTGTGAGTTTAATTTGCCTATATAGAAATCTTTCATTTAACTACTTAATTTAAAAATTTTTATCAGGTGTTTTAATGCTTTGTATTTTTACCCATTTTTCCTCTCAATACCATTGGTAAAATATGAGTTTTAAGGGTGTGTGAGGCTAAACTGATTGTAATCCATTTATTGGGCCAGTTATTTTCTGTTTAAATTTCATTCCATAAACTTTTATGATAGTCTCTTTATAACATGCTTTACTAACTCTGGAAACCTCTCCATTATTGCCTGCCTCTTCCAATAAGTAGTCTTTGATATGTTGGTCTTCCTTTATTCTTTTTCTCTAATTTTAACTTAGAATGTTTATAATAAAATAGTGACAGCATACAAACACTTCACACCTACCCTCTTCTGTGTAAGTGATGCCTCTATAATTCTGTCCAGTTCATTGACGTGTTCTGCTGTGACTTCAGTGGCATTGCTGGAGATTGTCAATCATCACCTATAATTTAGAGAGTTTTCTTCCTCTTACTTTCTGTGACATAAACTTATTTTCAGTTTAGTCAATTCAGGTTGCTGCCACAGTATACGCTGTAATAGTGACAGGTGGAACTCCTACTATTTATTTCCTGTAGTTCATATGTCAGGAATTCCAAGGTCATGGTGCTGGCTGGGTGCACGTCCTCATTTGTATCCTCCTGCACTTCCCAGAAAGCTCTCTCTTGTTCCTATCAGGCCGTCCCATCCGCTCGGGATCTCACCTAGCCCTAACTCCCTCCCAAAGGGCCCACCTGCAAGCATGCTGGGGACTCAGGCATCAACACAGAAGTGGGGAGAGGGGTACACACATCCAGTCTTGCCAGACTTGATTGGCACATGACTCTTTTCTTCTGTAAGGATTGAAACTTTTTTTATTTTTTAAAGATTTATTTATTTATGCATACAAGAGCTGGGGTGTAGGCCAGAGGTATGAAGGGGTGGGGGGTGGTAGTGAAAGGATTCCCCAGAGACAGTGGGGAGCAGAAGAGGCAGATGGACTGAAACACACTGCTGAGGGGAGCAGTGGGCGAGGCAGGAGAGGTCTGCTGCACCATGTGGGTCAGCTCCCTGGCCGGCAGCAGGGATCGAACTCGTGCTGCGGTAGCTGCGGATGCTTCATAGTGCTGAGACTTAATCCCTTGCACTACCAGGGAGGCCCTGAGCCTTTGTTTTTGAAAGTATCTCTCATAAACCAGTAGTTCTTCAAAACTGATTTTCTTTTCTAACCATAGCTGGTAGCTCTGTTATGTTAGAATATGCCCTCGTTACGTGGGGTTATTTAAAGGCCTGAACCTTTGTAGTTACATTCCTCACACTTCATAGACATACAGCCAGGTGTACACATGCTCTTTTCCCTTTCTTCCACATACTTTAAGGCCACCTTATTCTGGTCCATTCCATACTGTTGGGCAAGGTTTCTAAAACCATGTGATGAAACCCAGAGTATCATTTAATGGTGGATAAATAGTCTTGTTTATCTCCCTGTGAGGGAACACCATCGATGCATTTTCTCTTAAGAGTGTTTACTCTTGGTGGGCCTCCCTGGTGGCTCAGTGGGTTAGGCAATGCACTATGAGGCAGACCACAGCCACTGCAGCACAAGTTCGATCCCTGCCGCCGGCCGGGTTAGGGTTAGGATTAGGGGACCCACATGGCGCAGCAGACCTCTCCTGCCTCACCCGCTGCTCCCCTCAGCAGTGTGTTTCAGTCAGTCTGCCTGTGCTGCTCCCCACTCTGTCTCTGGTGACTCACCCTCTACACCTCAGGCCTACACCCTGTTCTTCTACGCAATAAAATAAAAAAAGAAAGAAAGAAGATTGCCAGCCCCAACTTTATTATTTACCGTGAGAGGGAGTTGCCATCTGCTCTGAGGATTCTTTCATTTTCCTTGACTCGTTGACTGTCACCACCATTTGGATTTAAAGGGCGTTGATGCCATAGTCCCTGGGCGGTGAATAACCAAATTAGAGGGGGTGGGTGTCTTATGGGCCAGGTGTGGCAGGAGGTGACTCCAGCGAGGGTGGGGCTGGGCAGAGTCCCGTGCCAGGACAAGCTGGGAGGGACCGGATTTGTGTGCCAGGCGAAGAACTGCTTCTGGTGGGACGTTCTCTGGAACTGGGGGCGCCTTCTTTACAGCGTTTCTCTTGGAATTTGGAATAATGGGGAGAACACCCTGTCTACTCTCTCCATAGGGGCTCTACTATGGAGACAACCTACAAATCCAGCTCCAAACACAGAATATGGCTCAGGAACTCCTGATACCCTCCTGGTCTGGTCCCTAGAACATCTATGATGAGCCAGGAAACCAGGTAGGTGATTGCTCCTCTTTGTCTCCTCGCTTTCCTTCCCATGAACTCGTCACTTCCCTCCTTCTGCCAACTGCCAAAACTGCTCCCCACCCAGATTTACCTCCTTGGGCCGCCCCCATTACAGCAAACCTACCTTTAGCCACCAATAAGCATGAGTGAACATCCCAGAGGCAGCACTCCAAGGTCCTTGTGACAACATCTGCCCATTTTATAGATGACATGCTCGAGGCCCAGACAGGCAAGAGTGGCTCAAGGTAACCCTATGAGTGTATTAGTTAGCGTGGGCTCATTCGTGCTGCAGTTACAAACAACCTTCAAAGTCCCCCAATTGCTTATGACAGTGGAAGCTTCCTGCTTCTTGCTTCTTGTCCATTGTAAATCCACTGGGACCTCTATTTCACACTGTCCTCTTTCCCAGACCCAGGCTACCCTGCTGGTCTCTGTGGTAGAGGAAAAGAGAGAGCTTGGCGAATCACATATTGGCTCTTAAAACTTCTGTGATTTGGACATGTATCATTGACCAAAGCAAGTGTTGTAACCAGGCCCAATCTCAAGGGGGCAGGAAGAACAACCCTACTGAGGGGCTAGAAGGAAGAGAAAGGGAATATATCTGTGAACAGCCCTGATGCCTACTGCAGACAGCTAGGTGCAGAGCTAGGACAGGATGACTGGTCTAGCTTGGCACCAAGGAGTTTTCTGCTATGATCTCTGTACCCAAGACTTTGCCCATGGAAGTCTCAGTGACTAGTAATGATGTGATGTGCCTTTGCTTGCTGGTTATCCCAGCGAGATTGGTGTTCACCATCAAATGCTAATGCCAGAAACAAGAGCCATGTGTTTGACTAGTGGGAAGAGAAATTTAAGAGTGAAGAATTCATAAATCACACCACCAGACCTTTGTCACTGGCCTGCACCACTGCCCGGGATGATTTCTGCATGGGCAGCATGCACTTTGCACACAATAACTCTAGGTCATGGCCTTGTATGACCAATAGGACTGGTCTGGTCCTGTCTATGACTCAAAAAGCTGGAAAATTGGGCCTCCCTAGTGGTACAAGGGGTTACGTCTCAGCACTATGAAGCTGTTGGCAGCACTTAGCATGAGTTCAGTCCCCAACCAAGGAACTGACCCACAGGGCACAGCAGACCTCTCCTGTCTCACCTGCTGCTCCCCTCAGAAGTGTGTTTCAGTCAATCTGCCTGTTCTGCTCCCCACTCTGTCTCTGGTGAGTCCTCTTATCCTCCTACCCCCCACACCTCTGGCCTACACCCCAGCTCTTGTATGTATAAATAAATAAATCCTAAAAATAGCAGGGAAATTTACTGAGTGGGGTAGGGCAAGAAATCTCATTTCTGAGCCATGGGTGTAGTTGTGACCTTGGGCATATGTTTCCCTTTATTTGACCTTAACTTTGGCCTTAACATCTATTTGGCCTTAATGGTGACGTCTGTCTACCCTGAGGGTGTCAGCATGTTTTATGAATTCATGACTGTTTCTAACTGTGCCTGAACAAGGAGCAGTTGCTGTTGGTCAAGTGTGAGAGGATAAGCAAAGGGCCTGGAGACTCAGGCCTCAGCTGGGTCCGGGCCCAGGACACAGCGTCCTCTGCCCCAGCTCCGGGAGATGGGCAGTTGCTTCCTTGGTGGGCCTCCCACATTTTTCAGAATTAGAAGTGGGTTTTCTTGGGCTTGTGAGTTTTTTTTTTTTTAAAGATTTATTTATTTATGTATACAAGCACTGGGGTACAGGCCAGAGGTGGGGAGGTGAGAGGATTCACCACAGAGAGCGGGGAAC
>JAGFMF010011914.1:6239539-6348872 GCA_019455555.1 Galemys pyrenaicus | reverse complement strand
CCATGTGGGTCCCCTCTCTGGCCGGCAGCAGGGATCGAACTCGTGCTGCGGTGGCTGCTGTTTGCTTCATAGTGCGTTGCTTAACCCACTGCGCCACCAAGGAGGCCCCGGACTTGTGAGTTTTAAATGAGATACAGAAAGCAGATATACAGATACAGAACTGCGTCTAACACACAGTAAGGGCTTTTGAAGTGTTTCCTGTTATCATTAAGGGTTAGTATCGTCCACTGCATGATGGACAGCAGCTGGCTAATCAGTCTATAATTATTGGGCATTTGGGATATGTTTAGGGACAGTTTTTAAGTACGATAAGTAATTTTTGAAATGCAGTTTTGTACTTAAAATTTTAAATTCTCCACGATTGTTTCCTGTCATGAGTGCTAGCAGATTGCTGACTCAGAAAACCAAATAGTCTTCAAGTTTTTTGTTATGAAGTAAATGCTTCTTGGCTCAGATCAGCACTACCACCAAAGGTCATTTGAGAGCTCCAGCTTAGAGGATGAGAATCTGGTTAGAGAGGAAATGGTTTGTATTAGGTAGGCTTAGATTTCACCAAGAACAATAGAAAGCCCAAAACAACAGTGATTTTAACTGAATAGAAATAGATTGTCTTTTCTTGTAATAGAATTCTAGAGTCAGAGCCCAGGGCAGGTGGATAGCTTTAACCTCCACCATCCTAAGCTATCTCATGATCCAACACGGCTGCCCGAGTTCCAGCCGTCACATCAACATTCCAACCAAACAGAAGAAGCCAACTCCCACCTACATACCACAGGCCAAACTTAATTCCATGGCTACCTTTAACTACAAGGGAGGCAAGAAAATATTTGATTCCAGATGACCAGAGAACATTCAGGTATTCTAAGAACAGAAGAAGAAGACAAGAACAGATTTTGGGGGCCCAGTTAGTTATCTCTGCCATGTGCTTAGCTTAGGGAGAGCAGCACAGATGGGCCCGTGGAAACAAGAACGAATAAGTCATTCTCAGGGGACCATTCCAAGGGGATGAACTAGATCATTCCACAGCCAGGATATAGACACACTTGGGGTGGGGCGCGGGAGAAAGCATGTGCAACAGGGATACAGAAGAAGGGCCTCTGGGATGTCTCCTGGCCAGAGGCATTGAGAATCGGTGGAAAAGGTCAGTCTGCCTAATCTCCGCCCCTCAGCTGTGGGGGCCCCTTGGCTTCTCCCTAACTGACTTGCCCCTACTGTTCACCTGCCTGCTAACTTACTCCCCTTCAACTGGCCCCCTTCTCACCTGCCCCCACCTCACCTAGCTCCCAGCAACTCTGTAAACTCACTGCCCCCCCCAGTTCACCTCCCTACCCTGTGCCTGCAGAGCCAGCTCCTCATGGACCCGGTTAGCCTCCAGCTGGGAAGCAACAAACGCCCTGTGGTGCGAGCTCGTGCACCTGCTCAGCACGAATCTAGAATGGCTGAATGCCAAGGTGGAGATCTTCCTCCCCAACATGGACCCGGACTCCAGAAACGAGGGCACAGACCCCACAGAGAGGGTGAAGCTCCAACTCAAGAAACTCTGCAAGCGAGGTCAGGCTACCTGGGAGAGGTTCATCAACTGCGTGTGCATGGAGCTGAGCCCGCCCCTGGAATTGGAGGTGCAGCTGCTGAGCATGTGGGGCCATGGAGAAGGTGGGTGCAGGCACAGGAGGTGCAAAGCACCTCTCTGGCTCCCATGTTGTGGGGACCCCAGAGAGGCCCGGGGAAGACCAGGACCCACTAGGTCCCACAGAGAGGGCATGACTGAGACTGGAACAAATCCACATTTCTGGGCCTTTCCAGAGCAGTCTTCAATGCCACCTGTGGTCTGGGGAAACGCTGTCCCCCTTGCCCAGCCCAGGGAGAGGGTACAAGGAGAAGGGCTCGGATGACGGCTTCTGGCCAGGAAATGCCAGGGAGCCCGTCACGCCTTGGAGGTTCCTCTTTGCAAGGTGGCCGGAAGCAGCAGCAAGACCCCTCTGACCCCTGCTGATGGGAGGGGTCTGACCGTGCAAGGTCATTTCTTGGGCACTTTCTGCTTTCGCGGCACTTTGGGGAAACACAACATGAAGGCGAGAAAGCAGAAACTCACTCAAGAACTCCCCCACCAGGTGGGAAACACAGGGTCGGTGTGCACACACGTGCCTATTCACACATGTGTGTACGTAACCATGCCCTTGGGCGCACATGCACACACGTGCATACGCGCACACCTGCTTGCACCTGTGCAGGCGGCATGTCCACACGCGTTTCTACCCGCAACCGTCTTCAAGGTTCGCTGTCAGTCGGTGCACCACAGGCAGCCAAGTGCCAGCGCGACTGCTCCCTTGCTGGGGACCAGCCCCGAAGGGTGAGTTCTGGGCCAGCTCCCAGGCAGAGCTGGCCCCAGGGCATCCACCCGTCCCCACCACAGCTGTTCTGTTCTCCCTTCGCTTACAGAGTTCCCCAGCCATCTGGAAGGTGGTGAAAAAGGCCAGACTGAAGCTCAGCTGAACCATGGTGAGTCCTGGGGTGGGGGGCAGGAGAGCCCAGCCCCCACTCGACAGGAGGTGGGTGGTGCCGTTTCCCATAAACCCTCCTCCTCCTCCTTCTCCCTGCCCCCCCCACCCTGGGCCATTTGCAGGGGTCCCCTCCCTTGGGGTGCCCAGCCCCTCTTCCACCTCCTCTATGCCTTTCCAGGCTTTGGTCTGTTCTGCTACCCATTCCAGGGTACCAGGGTACCATTTTCAGGGTTCCCATTTCCTCCTGGGAAATTCTGAAATCAACGTTCTTTGGCTAGTGCCAGAATCCCCTGTCTGACCCCACTCGGGGAAGCCTGTTCTCACTTCCTGTTCCAAGCTGAGGGCCTGGGCTCCATCTCGGACACCTCGGGCCGGGCTGGCCCCCTGATTGTGCCCCACACTCAGGGAACCTCCAACTGATTCTCTGATGAGGAGTCAACAATCAGACCATGACTGCAGAGTCATGGCCCACAGTATGCTCAGAACGTTTCTTTCTTCCCTTTTTTTTGAATTGTGGTAAAAAACATATAACAAAACTTGCCGTCTTAAGGACCTTGTTTCACTGGGTACTTGAGCCGCGTTAGCTGCGCTGGTTATTGTGCAGCTGTCACCGCCGCTGTCTCCATAACTCTTCATCTTGTAGAACTGAAATGCTAGATTCGTTAAAGCCGTGCCCCTGCTCCTCCCAGCCTCTCGTGACCCACGTTCTACTTTCTGTCTTGATGATTTTGACTTCTCATACATGCGATCATCTTGTGGCTAGCTCATTTCACTTAGGCTAGTGTCTTCAAGTTCATCTATTTTTTTATTTCTCTCTATATATTTTGCATCACTATTCATTTTTGTAGTTTGCTTTCTCCTCTCAGGTATAGTCCCCAGAAAATTCCCACCACCAAGTCACCCATGAACCATCACCATAGACTCTTGTGCTCTTCCCACCTCTGTTTTAATCCCTCTCCTACCCCTGTTGAATGCCTCTCATTTATAGTTGCCTGCTAGTTTTATCTTTTTTTTCTCCCTGATCCCTTATTTGGTTCTCCTATGTTCTTCCTATAAGTGAGACCATCTGATATTTTTCTTTTTCCTTCTGACTTATTTCACTGAGCATCAACTCTTCCAGTTCCATCCATGTTGCTGCAAATGGCACAAGTTTATCTTTTTGATGGCTGCGTAATATTTCATTGTGTATATAGAGCACATCTTCTTGATCCGATCATCTGTTTGGGAGCATTTAATTGTTTTCATATCTTAGCTATTATAAATAGTGCTTCAATAAACACAGGAGTGCAAGTTTCCTTTCAAATGAATGGTTTTGTGTCCTTTGGGTAGGTTCCTAGCAGTGGAATTGCTTGGCCATATGGTATTTCTGTTTTTAGTAACTTGAGGTTCATCTATTTTATAGTCTGTTGTTACATTGCCTTCCTTTTAAAGCTGAACCATATTCCACTATATGCATACATTTTACTTATTTAATGTAGACTACATTTTACTTATCTATTCATTGATGGACACTCGGTTTGCTTGCATGTTCTAGCTATTGTGCCATGGAAGTGAGGAAAGAAGTATGTCCTCAAGACCCAGCTTTCCATTCTTTAATGTATATGCCCAGAAGTGCAATTGCTAGAAGAGGTGATAACTATTTTTAATTTTTTGAGACTTCTCCATTCTGCTCCCCGGAGTGCTATGTTATTTACATTCCCACATGCAGTGAACAAGCGTTCCAGTTTCTCCACATCCTTGCCAGCATTTGCTGTTTTCTTTTTTGTTTTGCTTTCTTGTTGTTAGTACCCATCCTAATGGGTGTGAGGTGGTGTCTCATGGTAGTTTTGACTTGCATTTCCCTAGGGATTAGTTGCATCTTTCATGTGCTTATTAGCCATTTGCGCCTTCTTTGGAAAATAAGTCTTTTGCCCACATTAGAATTTTAAATCAGGTTCTGTTGTTATTACAAGTTTTTAATCCATAGATTTTTAGCCATAATATTATGATAAGTCAGAAATATGATTTATAAATATTTTCTCCCAACCTTTGGGTTACTTTTTTACACTGTGCATACAGTCTTATGGTGCACAAATTTTTAAATTTTCATTTGAGTCCAACTTGTCTGGTTTTTCTTTTGTTACCTGTGCCTTTGTTGCCCTGTCCAAGAAATCATTACCAAATTCCATGTCACGGAGCCTTTGTTTTATCTCTTCTCCTAAGACTTTTGTTAATTTGGATCTTCCACCTAAGACTTAGATCCATGTTGAGTTAATTTTTGTCTCTATTATTAGGTAAGGATTCAACCTCATTCTTTTGCATGTGGGTATCCAGTTTTCCCAGTACTCTTTGTTGAAAAGACTGTCTTTTTCCTATTGAATGGACTTGGACTCCTTGTCCAAAGTCATTTCACCATATATGTAAGGGTTTATTTCTGGGCTCTCTATTCTATTCCATTGGGCTAGATGTCTGTTTTTATGCCAATACTACACTGTTTTGATTCTTGTACCTTTATAGTAATTTTTAAAATCAGGAAGTGTGAGCACTATAGTTTCATTCTTTTTTTTTTTTTTTTTTTTTTTTTTTTTTTTNATATTTTAATTCTTTTTTTTTTTTTTTTTTTTTTTTTTTTCAGAATTGCTTTGGCTACTCAGGGTCTCTTGAGATTCCTGTGAATTTTAGTTTGGGTTTTTCTACTCTGCAAAAACAATCATTGGTATTTTTAATAGAGAGTACATTGAAGCTGTAGATCATTTTATGTAATACTGACATTTTGACAGTATTTAAATCTTCCAGTTCATGAACATGGGTTTTCTTTTCTTTTTTTTTTAAAGATTTATTTATTTATGCATACAAGCACTGGGGTACAGGCCAGAGGTGTGGGGGTGTGAGAGGATTCAACACAGAGAGCGGGGAGCAGAACAGGCAGATCAATGGAAGTACACTGCTGAGGGGAGCAGCAGGCACAGCAGGAGAGGTCTGCTGTGCCATGTGGGTCCCCTCCCTGACCGGCAGCAGGGATTGAACTTGTGCTGCAGTAGCTGTGGTTTGCTTCATAGTGCGTTGCTTAACCCACTGTGCCACCAGGGAGGCCCGAACATGTGTTTTATTTTCATTTATTTATGTCTTCTTTAATTTTTTTCAGTAATGCTTTGTCATTTTTTTTGTGGAAGTCTTTCATCCCCTTGGTTAAGTTAATTTCTAAGGATTTTATTCTTATCGATGCCATTGTAAATGAATTTATTTTTGTTATTCCCTTTTGAGAATATTCACTGTTTATATGTAGAAATACAACTGATTTCTTTGTGTGTTAACTATGTATCCTGCTACTTTTCTGAATATGTTCATTAGATTGAATGCTTTTGAGTGGAATTGGGATTTTCTAAAGTGTAAGATCATATCACCTTCAGGCAAATCATTTAGCTTCTTCCTTTCCAAATCCTTTCCAATACTTCTTCTCTATTTCTTTTTCTTGCCTTATTACTCTGGCTAGAACTCTCAATACTATGTTGAACAGGCATGGTGAAAACCACAGCCTTTCCTTGTTCCTGATCTCGGAGAAAAAGCTTTCAGTCCTTCACCATGGAATATGACATTTGCTGTGGGTTCAGAACCTTTATTTCTATAGAAGTATCAGCTTTCAACTTGTAGCTATGCATGCTACCAACAGTCTTAGTCAGGAAACATCCACCCCAAAATCCCGTCTCCTCAACAAATCAAAGCTTTTTGTCCTGGTCTCTCTGACCCTTATCACTGAGCTGACATAATTGTCACATGACACTGACCAGGCTTGATTGTTATTTAGCCAGTGAGTCCTTTAGTAACAGAGGACTTGAAAATTTTTAAATTATTCTCCCACTGGTTCCAGCACCTCTTTGGTACTCCTGGGACTCCCTGCAGTCTCAAAACTAAAAAGTTAACACCCTGGCTGGGAGGTGGTGGGGAAAGGGGCCTTTGCAGGGCTGTGTGATTAGTCACTAGCGTCTGGCTTTAGGATCCTGATCCACTTCTTGGAAGTCTCCCACAAGTACTCTCTCCCCTACCTTTTAGCTATCCTGTCCTTCCCTCCTCTCCCAGCCTCTTCCAGAATGGCATTAAAGCGTCACTTATAAATCTATGCAACTAGACAGAACTCATAGAACCATTAAAGGAAGGAAGGAAATGTGGATGATGTGAAATAAGGGTGATAAAACACACCCGCACAGCAAGGAGGGTGCAGGTCTGGCCAAGTTTCTTGGAAGCTTTACTTCTCCAACCAGTGGTTGCCTTGACAAAACTGGGTCCTTCCCAAGCCATTTAGTGCTTGGGGCTGAGTGTTTCTGAAGTTGCTGTCTCTGGGCCCTGCTCTTGCACCCTGGACTGAGAGATCTCATCCTCTACCCTCCGGCCCAAGTCTGGGACAGCCTTCTGCAAACAGAAGCAGCCTTTGCCCCTTGTCTGTCTGGCTCAGCCCCTGAGTGTGGATAGACTTACCTGCCTGCAACCTGTTTGTGAAATGGAGCTCTCCAAAGGTGCTGGCGACACCCAGGTCCCCAGACCCTACCCCTAACTCCTTCCTTCATGATTTCCAGGCCTCAAGCGACCTCATCAGAACTGTGGGTCCTCACCCCGCCGCAAACAGTGCAGGAAGCAGCAACGAGGTGGGTACCGAGGTGGAAAGGACTTGATGTAGGGATGCTCTGGGCCCAGGACACAGATCCTGCACTCCGTCCCCTGCTGACAAGCTTCCAGATGCCCATGACTCTTATCTTCCAGACTTCCAGGAGAGCAGGCCTGGAATGAGCAGGATACAAGGGAGAACACTTCAAGGCAGGGGCCCCAGGATTCTGTGGGGAGATAGGGAGGTTGCTGACCAGCCCAGTCAGGGGAGCAGAACAGACAGTTTCACCAGTTGACCCACTGGCTGGGAAAACCAGTCCCCCAGGCATAGCTGGAAGATTCACAGGTGGGCAGAGGAATCACTTATCTATAAAACAGGCCACCCCCACAGGATACCCCACCCCAGTGCTGGTCTCAAAAGGTAGCCCCATCACTGGCCCCAGTCCTTCCCCTGGACCACCCCAGCCCTGTCAGCGACTGACTCAGCACATCCAATCTCAGTAATCTGTCACTGTAGGAGCCCTGCTCTGGCAGGTCCAGCCGAGCAGGGCTCGGGCCTGCAGTTGTTAGCGCTCACTGGTCATTGCAGAACTGAAATATTGAGAAAGGGTGCAGGTTACTCAGCAATCACTAAAAAAGGCGGTTCTAGAGAGAGACTGCAAAGGAAGTACCTTCCCCCACCTCTGAAAAATGTCACACATCCACTTACCGTTATAAAATAAACAGAATGTGATTCATACTTCCCCATTCAGACTTCCTTGTTTCAATAACTGCCAGAGACTTCTGTGTCTTCTGTAGAACCAATTCCTTCTAGGAATGCCATTGGTAACAGAGCTCCCTGCATGCCCTCCAAGCCTCTCCCTGTCTCATTCATATGCAGATGAGGCTGCAGGCTAATGCTGGGGCCCCGATTTCTGGGGCTGGGACGCCTGCACTCATGCCACCTCCCTCCCCCTGCAGAGTTGGCCAAGAGGTACCTGCAGCTGCTGAGAACCTGCACCAGTCAGCGCTATGGCAATGGCTTCCCCAGTCCAGGGCCACCCCCCACCCTCCACCAGCCCTATATCCCCCCAATCCTGCAGTGGAGCCGGACTACCATGCCTTTCGACACCCAGGAGGAGGCCGTTATGGGGGATCCCAAGGCAGAAGATGATACTGAAACATGTCTCCGGGACCTCTTCAACACCAGGACCAGCAAGGGCCCGAGGGTGGTGGTGCTGCTGGGGAAAACGGGCATGGGCAAGACCACGCTGGCCCACCGGCTCTGCCAGAAGTGGGCTTGCGGCCAGCTGGAGCGCTTCCAGGCTCTGTTTCTGTTTGAATTCCGCCAACTCAAGCGGATCACCAGGCTCCTGACACTGCCCCAGTTGCTTTTCGACCTGTACCTGAGCCCCGAGGGAGACCCGGACGCAGTTCTCGGGTACCTGGAGAAGAACGCGGACGGCGTCCTGCTGATCTTTGACGGGCTGGACGAGGCCCTTTCCCCAAGTTCCGGCAGGAAGACTGCAGGCTCAGCGGCGCCAGACTCGGCCCTCACCCTCTTCTCTGACCTCTGCCACGGGGCCGTCCTGCCTGGTTGCTGGGTCATGGCCACTTCCCGTCCGGGGAAGCAGCCCACCTGCCTGCCCACAGAGGTAGCCATGGTGCACATGTGGGGCTTCGATCGGCCACGGATGGAGGAGTACGTGAGCCGCTTCTTCAGCGACCAGCCCCTGCGGGAGGCGGCGCTGGCAGAGCTGCAGGCAAACGGACATCTCCGGAGCATGTGTGCGGTGCCTGCCCTCTGCCGGGTAGCCTGCCTCTGCCTCCACCACCTGCTGCAGGGCCGCCCCCCGCGCCAGCCTGTGACCCTCCTGCCCACCGTGACACAGAACTACCTGCAGATGGTGCTCAGCCACGAGCACCTGCCTGCTGAGTCCATGCTGGGCCTCGGCGAGGTGGCCCTGAGGGGCCTGGAGACGGGGAATGTCATCTTCTCTGCAGAAGACATCCCACCCCCTGTGGTGGCCTTCGGAGTGACCCACCAGCTGCTGGCCTCCTTCTGCATCCGCACAGGCCCCAGGCACCAGGAGAAGGGGTATGCCTTCACGCACCTCAGCCTGCAGGAGTTTTTTGCCGCCCTGTACCTGATGACCAACCCCAAGGTGGACAAAGAGAGCGCTGCCCGCCACATCATGCTCAACTCCCGTTGGGTTCTGCGGACCGATACCAGACTGGGCCTCTCAGACCATCTCTCCACCTTCCTGGCGGGCCTGGCGTCCTGTGCCTGCCGTCCCTTCTTTGAGCAGCTGGCACTGTGGGATCAGGCGCTGGGTGCGAAGCAGGCTGCCATCGTGCAGGCGCTGAGAAAGCTGGCCAGCCGCAAGCTCACGGGACCAAAGGTGGTAGAGCTGTGCCACTGTGTGGGCGAGACCCAGAAGTCCGAGCTGGCTGACTTTGTGGCCCAAAACCTCCCCTACCGACTGCTCTTCCACAATTTCCCGCTCACCTATGCTGACCTGGCTGCTGTGACCAACATCCTGGGCCACAGGGATGCCCCCATCCACCTGGATTTTGAGGGCTGCCCGCTGGAGCCCTGCTGCCCCGAGGCCCTGGCAGGCTGTGGGCAGGTGGGGCATCTCAGGTGAGAGTACGGGCAGGGGAGAGTGGGGAGCCCCCAAGAAGGGCCTGGGCTTTTGGGAGAGTGGAGGTTAACCGCTGGGGAGACCCCCCCACTGAGCAAGAGAGGGTGAGAATCTAGAAAGTGAGAACTGTGACATAGTCAGGAAACCCAGTGCCTCACGGACCTCTCCGGTCCAGCTAGCTCCCCATCTCGTGTGGGCCTGGGGTTCTGTCCAGGCTGTGCCCCCAGAGGGAGCTTGATGCCTGCAGGGGAAGCATGCCTTCTGGATGCACTCAGTGCTGGGACATCCATGCCACTCACATTCAGTGGGTGAGAACACAGTCACGTGACCACACCGAGCAGCAAAGGAGGCTGGGAAATGCCACCTCGGCTGGCAGCTTTATCTGGATTTCCCCAGATGAAGTGGAAAGTGGATTTGGGGGGACAGTTAGCATCATGTGTATTCACACTGTGACGGTTGGGGCCACACCACCACTACTACTGATATTACTGTATTAAACGCCATCTGTGGGAGGAGGGAGTAGATGACAAACGCTCAGCCCTGCCCAGCATTGGGCCTCAGTCACCTTACCCCTTTCTATGGCAGCTTTAAGAGCAGGAAGTGCGGGGATGCCTTCGCAGAAGCCCTCTCCAAGAGTTTGCCGACCATGGGGAACCTGAAGACGCTGGGGTGAGCCACGGCTTGGAGCCAAGAGAGATCTGCAGACAGGGATGCCTGGAATTCTCTTCCCGCCCCTTAACCCCACTCAGGGGAGATTCTGGGCCGACCCCCTCCCCCGCCCCTTTCTACTGCGCTATCTCTACCCTGTAGGTTAGCAGGAACTAACATCACTGCCCGAGGGATGAACCACCTGCTGCAGGCTTTGCCCCTCTGTCCACAGCTGGAGGCGGTCAGGTGAGTGGTCTCCCGGAGGACTCACTGGTTGGGAGGAGCCACTGCCCGGGTCCTGGGGCTCCTCTGGGCCCTGAGCAGGGCCTGAGTATTCCATCAAGGTCTGGCCAGTCGTTTTTCTGTGAGACCCAGAGAGAGGCAGCTGAGTCCAGGAGCTGGGTGGCACGGCATCCAAATGCAAGTCTCCCAAAGACCTAGGACAGTGCCTCTGGAACCTTGAAGGGACTTGCATTTTGAGGCCCCCTCCCCACTTTCTGTGACCCTGGAGAAGGAATGGTAGTATGCAGGCCGCTGTGGGTGCGTGCGAAGGTGTGACCACCACACACACTTTCACATTCATGCAACATGTATATACACTTGTTTAAGTCTTGCCCCACATACATGTTACATGCATGTCCATCCACATGCATGTTTCAGTACAAGTGCACATGAGATACTCCTGCCCGGTGTCTGTGACTCAGTGCTCCAGAAGGGTGGGGCAAGCACCTTCTGCCATAGCGCATGCACAGAACCACTGCGCGCTGATATGGTGCCTTTATGACATTTCAAAAGGGCACCCTTTGTCCAGGCAGAAGCAGTCGGGCACTAGGGGACCCCACTGGTTGAGTGGAGCATTAGCAGGACCACAGCTCCTCTCCCTCCCCTCCACTGGCTGTCTTTGTGCAGGGCCATCAACGTAATGAGAAAAAGATATTCCTCTCTCAGTAGGAAAGAAGAGGAAATGCTAATGAATTCATATTCCCAAACCTTTATCTTTTTTTAATGTTATATCTACTTTACATTATTTTTCATTTTTGTGCAATGTGTATTTCTTGTCCCCATGGAATTCCCACCATCAGCTCACCCGTGCTCCATCACCAGAGTCCCTTGTGCTCTTCCCACCCATTTATTCCTTCTCCCTCCTCCTCCCCTGGGGAATGTCTCAGATTTATAGCTGTCTTTTGATTTTCATTTTTAATTTATTACAGTTTTTTCCCTTGGTCCCAACTGTTTATCTTGGCAGGAGTGAGCACATGCAAAGGTGCCCTCACACTCCTTCGTTCTTCTGTTCCTCCAGCTGGGAACCCTGGAAGGGCTGGGCTGTGGACCCCACATATTGGGAGGAAATTTGAGGTCAGAAAGGCCTATGCTTGGCGTCAGCTTTGAGTCAGGGCCGGAGCTGAGGCTGGCGCAGAGACTCTTGCATCCTAGTCAGGATCTGCCACAAGGCCCCGGGTGGCGCCCGGGCATGCCCCAAGCATAGCCCTGAGCGCAGGATACTTATCTCCTCATCCCACATCATGAAACCTTCAGAACCCATCACCTGGACCCCTTGGGCTCCCAGGCAGTGGTGCTCCCACAGGAACGCTCTAGGGACAGAAATGAGGCCAGCAGAGAGCCCATTTGCTTCTGGGCTCCATAGAGCAGGTCACCGACTTGTCTTAGGCCCTATCTTGTATCTCCCACCTAAGGGTGGTCACTGTGAGCTTCCAACTGGGGCTTCCAAGAACCCCAACCTGATGACTGAGGGACAGGACCTTGGTCTCCTCACAGCTTGCAGGACAACCAGCTCAAGGACCAGAAGGTGCTGGACATCGTGAAGGTGCTCCCTGGCCTGACGAAGCTCCAGAAGCTTGAGTAAGCGATCTTTCCACTGCCCTGTCTGGTGTGCCCTGCTCCCTTGGAGAATGAAAGAAGCCTGAGGCCCCTGGGGTGGGGCATTCTCTCCTGACGCCTTTGCCACCATCACACAGCTTGAGCCGCAACAGCATTTCCACATCGACACTGCTCTGCTTGACAAAGCTGGCTGTCACGTACCCTGCTGTCAGGAAGCTGTTGGTCAGGTGAGCCTGGTATTGGAGGAGGAAAGAGGTGGGGAAAGTGGGGAAGGGGGAAGGGGGAAGGAGAAAGGAGGAAGGCCCTAGCCTGCAAGACCTCTGGTGCCTGGTTTTACTCACATCAGTAGCTCCAGAACTTAGCTCAGGCCTGGTATCTGGCACTCAACAGAAAATGAATTGATTAAAAAGTGGGTGGGTGGATAAATGGTAGGACAGATGGATGGATGGATGGATGAAGGAAGGAATGGATCAAATCTAGGAAGCGCAAGCAATAGCAGAGGAACCATGCGTTTTAAGTCGCTCTCCGTGGTGCTGAACTAGCGTTACTTTTTGGATCACGGGGTAGGTTAAGTGCCATACCTCTTAATCCTAAAACACGGAGACGCCCTTAAAGAACTTTCAGTCTTCCTTATTTTTATCGTCTGTCTTGAAAACACTCAGGATCAATCAAGCAATGGTTGTCTCAGTTTTGGACTTTTTTTTTTTTGCCAAATCTGTTCTTTTGATGTCAGTTACAAAATCAGCCTTCTCTGAATGGTTTGGGCAGCAAGAGGTGCACAGGTGGGGGATGACGTGCAGGTTTCCAGCCCGTGGGTCTCATGGCTCCATGTCTGTTCCTGCAGGCAGACGGACCTCATCTTCTTTCTCTCCCCACTGCCAGCAGCAGATCTGCAAGGGTAAGAAGCTGCGAAGGGGTGGGTATAGCCTCATCTTGAGAAGTGACCTGGGCTCAGTGGCTGTGGGTTAGAGGTGGCCAAGAGAGTCTAGGACAGGCTGGAACACAGGGATTCTTCTTGCTATTGCTGCTTTAAGGAGTGAGTTACTTCTCAGAGTTGGGAAAGGGTTCACTTCCTCTAGTGTATCTGGACTACATCTGGCCCCTGTGGTGAGGTAACATCTCCAGAAAACTCCGAGTGAGTCGAACCTTAGGGAAAGTACTGTTGCTTAATGTTATTATATGGAGGACACTCTTGTAAAATTCTTCCAGCTTACGAAAAGGAAAGGCAGTTAAGTGCCTACATATGGCACCTAGAATTAAATGAGCTAATACAGTAGAAGTGCCTAGAACACTGCTGGTGTTCAGTTAGCATGCAAAGGCTGGCTATTCTAACTCTGCATGGATTCCCTCTTGGCCAGTCCTGGCTGAGTGGAGAAAGTTGCCTTCCTCTGAAGGTGCAGCCCTAATGCACTTTCCCTCACCCCTTCATAGCTGAGATTCAGACACAGATGGTGTTATGAGTCTTTTTCCTCCTCTCAGCCTCAATTTCCACACCAATACAGCAATGCAGAAGGACGGTGTCTTTTTCCTCTCTGTCCAGAACTATCATAGTGACTACGGTACCTGCTAACCACATGTGACTATTTAAATTTAGATCAATTAAAATTTAGTAAAGCAAACATTTCAGTTCAGCAGCCACATTTCAGATGCTGCATGGCCCAGGGTGGCTGGTGGCTTCCATAGTGGATGGACCAGGTAGAACACATAGCCATCATCCCAGAAAGTTCTGTTGAACAGTACAGACCTGTGGCTCTGGAGTCTGTGGCTCATAATGTTCCAGCTTTCCTGCAGCCCCCTGCTCTCCCCTGGCCCAGTAGGAGAGCACCCGGAGGTGCTGTTGCTTCCCCTAGCCTGCACCCACCTACAGCCCATGCTCCCTGCATTCTGAATCAGAGGTAACACCTTTGCAGATGGAGACCATTGTATCTTAGAGAATAGAGCTTCTTTTCATAAGCTTCAATTTTGTGCCTGTGCAGGCTCTTCACCTTACGTCACCTCATTCAACCCTTCAGTCATGCCGAGTGTTACACATTGCCACCCCATTCTAGAAAAGAGAAAATGGAGGTTTAGATGGGCAAAGTGACTTGCCCAAGGCCACACAGTTATAAATGGCAGTGCCAGAATTTGAATAACCGTGAGCTCCTGCAAGCAACTCTCTTGGCTACTCATTAACAAATAAATGTGCGGGTCAAGCTACAGGGTCTTCAGCCCCTAGAAGCCCAGGGACCCAGGTTTGGCTCATCAAGCCCTAGACTCCTGAGCCCAAGCCAGTGTTTGATTTGTTCTTGCCAGAGAACCTGCAGGGAACTTTCCAGACCGGCAGGAAAATGCCAGCCAGAAGAAAGAGCCTCAGAGCAGAAGCCTGGTCCTCAGGTACCTCAGTGGGATGCACTGCTGCAAGGGGGAGGGGCACGGCATGGCTGAAAGTCCCTTCCCAAGGGAGGGGTAGCATGGGCAGGGAAGGAAGAGGAAAGCAGACATGGAAACGACGTCGGAAAGGACACGAATAAGCCAGCTTGGCCTGGACAGGAGTGTCTGTTGTAACAAAAGAACTTAATGGGTCCTTCCTCTATGCTGGGCACTGTGCTCCCTATCACCCCATTTGATTCTCTTGAAAGCCCTGTGATGGGCACCTTGTTATTCCCACTTCACAGAGGAGAGTGAGTCTGTCTAGTTTAAGTGCCTTGCCCAAGATCAGCCAGCTACTAAGACCAGGCCAGGATTAAAGCCAGGTCTGTCCTTCCTGGCTGCCTCGGCCCCTACTCCTGGCAAGGGGCTCTCAAGCTAGAGGAGGCCTGGTATCGCTTCCAGCCCTGAGCCCCTCTTCCCCCCATCTCACCCCAGTCTCCAAAAGTGTCACCTCACACTCTGTGATATGAAGACGCTGATAGTACAGCTCCAGGCAGGCCCCCACCTGGAGGAAGTGGAGTGAGTATTGTGGGCAGAGCTGGGCGGAGACGGTGGGCGGTGGGCGGCACAGGGAGGACCTCCCCTTGGGGTGGGTGGTGCAGGGAAGGGGCGTGCTCCCCATTAGGAGTTGGGGAGGGGTCACCAGTAGTTTGCACGCACCTTGTACTGGCTTTCATTCAGCCTGTCATTTCATCATTCAGCCTCTCATTTCATCCTCACTTCGCTGTGGCTGCTGTTACTATGCGTAGTTTACATGGGGGAAGCTGAGTCACAGAAAGGCCTATCTGCTCAAGATAACACACTGGGAAGAGTCCAGGCCAGAGGTCAAGCTCAGAGAGCTGACTCCTGGCCTCGCCCTTGTCACCTGTCACTGGGATATGCAGGGCACAAGCTGCACCCTCCGGGCCTGTCTTCCAAGCCAGAGCCTGGCTGCTCTGTGAACGGGCTGAACTGACCTCCTCCTTCGGGCTAGGGCAAGACCCATAGGATGCACAGCTCCTGGCAGAGTGTTTGAGCAGGCCTGGGGGCTGCTGCGGGGTGCTGCTGTGTCACTAGGAGGGGAGCCCTGTAGGACCACCCCAAGGGCTCCAGTGGGCATAAAGATGGAGTGAGAGATTGTCACGATGTGTTTTCAGAGGAGGGGCTCCCCTCTAGGATGAGATGGACGGGGTGTCCACGCGGGGTGTCCAAGGCTTAGTGTCCGAAGCTTGAGCCTTGACCTGTCCCATGGAGAGAATCAAGGCAGGATGAGAAGGCGGATTTTTTTACCAAACTCATATTTCCACCTACTTCACCCCCACCCTCAGTGCTCTTACCTGCTGTAAAGGCCCCATTACCCACCTGGTTCCACAGACTAGCCACCTCTCAGTTCCCTTGCCATCCCCCCCAGCCAGTCCATCCTCGATTGCTCTCAGAACTCCCTCCTCTTTTCATCCACATCCCTTGTCCAACCCACTCTCATCTCTCAGCCTCCTTGCGGGGCTCCCTGCTTCCGCCCTGCCCACCTGCACCTGGCAGAGCCTAAATGGCGTTTCGCTGCTGCCTGTCCTGCCCACTCCTTCCCACTGCTCAGGATAAAGCCAAAGTCCTAAAACACTGTGTGATCCAGAGCCCTTCCCCCGACCCCCAATATCAACTGACCCTGCCCTCGCACTCAGTCCAGATGACAGGCTCCCTCAGGTCCTCAAGTGCACTATGTCACAGGGCCTTTGCACATGCTGTTCCAGCTACCAGCAACACCCGGCCCCCACCATTCTCCCGCCCCTTACCTATTGAGCTCCTAGTTTTTCTAACAAGTAGCTCAAACATCGGCAAAGCCTTCCCTGAGCCCTGAAGAGATCAGGTGCCCCTGCAAGCACAAGGTGTGATTATACAGGTTGCATCAGCCATACAGAGAAAGCTGAGGGTGGGGCTTTGGAGACAGGCTGCCTGGGGGTCTGATCAAGTCCCACTGACCACTCGGACTCACAGGCGTTGGGAATATCAGTAGTGCCCCTTCATCGGCGGCGGGGGTATCCACAGCCGCTGAGTATGGACATGCCTGGGCCGGTGCCCGGCTGTGCGGTGCTTCCGTTCATTATTAGTGAGGCCATTTATGGGGATGCTTTGGCTAAAGTCCGTGGGGGCTATGTGAGTGCCGAGGGTATCAGGCTCTTCTGTCTCAGCCTCTCAGGGAACGAGCTGAAAGACGAAGGCTGCCAGCTGATGGCGGAGGCAGCGGCCCAGCTGCCCATCACCAGGAAGCTGACGCTGCAGTGAGTAGCCTCCCGCCACCCTGGCCCCGGGCCGTGGCCGCAGTCACAGCTGCAGTGCCGCACAGCCACAGTCCACCCTGCTCCCTCCATCTCCGAGGGGCCGGGCTTCTGCCCAGCCTGACTCAGCCGTCGCGACCCTGCACATGCATAGACCTGTTCCTTGCGCACACGCGTCTGGTGTTCCGGTGTGTCCTTAGGCAGCCCTGAGATGGGGCCAGTGTCGCATCAGAACAGCATCCGGGTGTCGAGTGGATCCGTTCTGGGATGCTGGTTGGATTACAGGAGATGGAAGTGGTGTATTAGCGTGGGCACGGTGCTGGGGTGAGGGCGTTGCTGGGGGGTGATTCCGGAAGAAAGGCTGTTGGGGCTGCGGTGCCACGGGGGTGGGATGCGCTGGTGTCTGACTCTGGGTGGGTTGGGCTGTAGGTTTGGGGCTTTGGCTTCACACACTGGCTTTGTCACCCAGGAGCTTTGTGACCCTGGGGAAGTAATTTAATGTCCCTGGGCCTCAGCTTCCCCACGTGTAAAATGGAATTAAAATGGCCATCATTTTACATTCCAAGCAGCGAGTGAGCCCCAGAGAGGCAGACCCCGAGGTCCGGTCTCACGCTGCCGCTGGAGAGCCTCGTGTCCCTGGGCTCATCCTCAAGGGCCAGAGGCATCGGGACCCTCTGGCTAAGGCTGGGACATCCCAAGAGTGCCAGCGGGTGGGGGCTGGAGCTGGCTGGGGCAGGGCCTCACCGCACACCGATCCTCCCTCGCTCCTCTTCCCCACAGCCTCAGCGACAACGGGCTCTCCGTGGCCGGGCTGCCCCGGGTGCTGAGTGCCGTGAGTGCCAGCCGGACCCTGGAGGAACTGCACGTCAGGTGGGAGCTCGGGCAACCCCGGAGTCCTCTCTAAGGTCCTCGGGCTATCTCTGCCCCAGGCCTTTGGGCCCAGGTGCTGTGCTGCTGTCCCCAAACACCTCCTCTGCAGCGGGCGCACCTGCTCTAGCAGCTGCAGCGTCCGCCATCCCAGCTTCTGTGTCCGCCGGGAACTGCCCTGGGCTGACAGGTCACACCCACCTGACCCCCCAGCCAGGAGCGGCCAGTGCCGGAGGCAGAGGTGACTCCCCAGCCCTCTTAGCTCCAGTGGGACAAACATTTGTGCCATTCACACTCCACAGCAACCTGGGGGTCAGAGTGCGGACCTGCCCTGTCCTGGTCCCTGTTGGCTTCTCAGAGAGTGACCCCAGTGACTCATCACCCGCTCCCCCGCCCCCTGTCTCGGGGCCCAGGCTCTGCTGCAGAAGCCAATTGTTGGGCCCAAGTTTATTTTGTTAAGTCTCAGTACTCAGTCTAATTAATGCTAATTAATGTCACTGTAATTCCCCACCCAGGGGGGACACTCCCTCCAACTCAGTGGGTAGTCCCTAATTTAAAGCCCTCAAAGAAGAGAAAGACCAGATTCATTCCAAGAGGTAGCTTAGTTCACGGTATATTAGGACTCACTCAATAAAGGGTCCCCAGTGGGCTTCAGATTACACTCACTTCTAGAACCTTCCATGAGAGAGGTCAGAGACTCGCACACCCTCTGTTGCAGAATGCTCATCTTAGTATTGGTCCCGAAAGGGGGAGGGGGAAATAATTTCCATATTTCACAGTCAGTTTAGAGTTAAACCCACAGTTACCCAGAGGGAAGAGGGTGCAGCTGTGAGACTCCTGACGTGCGGGTGTAGCCTTGGCGTGGCCGTGTCAGTGCTGCACGTCGAGCAGAATGAAAAGACAGATTTGTTTCTTTTGCCACCGTTTCATAGACTTGCTCAAGCTGTCCTGAAATCCCCCGTCCCCACCACTCACGTCAAAATTTTGTCACCCTGACTTCATCTGTCCCTGAAAAACTAACTTTTAAAAAAGGTCCTGTCATTTTAATCCCATTCTCTTTTTTTAAAGATTTATTTATTTATGCACACAAGAACTGGGGTACAGGCCAGAGGTGTGGGGGCCAGAGACAGAGTGGGGAGCAGAACAAGCAGATCTACTGAAACACACTGCTGAGAGGAGCAGCGGGCGAGGCAGGAGAGGTCTGCTGCGCCATGTGGGGCCCCTCCCTGGCCAGCGGCAGGGATCGAACTCATGCTGCCAAGGCTTGCTTCATAGTGCGTTGCTTAGCCCACTGTGCCACCAGGGAGGCCCATGTAGTCCCATTCTTAAGAGGAAAAATTTTAAAAAGGAAGTGCTTTGTTAAAAAGATGTCAGGGACGCACTCCAAAATGTGACCTGCACTCTTCGGAGGGGGAGGAGATTGCAGGTGATTCTTTCTCTTCTTGCGTTGCTGTGTTTTCTAAGTTCTGTACGGAGGACAAATAGGACTTTTGCACTAAGGAGCAGAAATGTCTTTGCTGTGGCATGCCCTTAGCGTTCCATTTGCAGAGGTGCAGATAGGGAACCTTCGCTGTGAGCTACTGTCCCGCCCACATGGGTGCCTGGGCAGAGCTGTCAGTGACCTCCCGCGGGGCGAGTGAGTGCCCTCATCAGGGTGCTCCCAGCACCCGGGAACACGGTGGGCCGAGGGGTGGGTGCCTGCCTCGGGCCCAGACCAGAGGAGCAGGAACTGAGCATTTATTTTTTAACAAGGGCTTGACAGGAAATGAGGTGGTGAAATCTCTGTGATGGAAAGCCTTCAGAGTCTGCAAGTTGAAAGATGGAGGAGGAAGTGGGTGCTAGAGGCAGCAGCCTGGCCTCCCCCAGGTCCCTCCAGGAGAGGGTGAAAAATGACACAGAGCAGCATGGACCCGTCAACCTCTTGTCCGCTCCCCTTTTCTTCCACAGCCTGCTGCACAAAACTGCGGTCTTCACATTCACCCCAGAGCCAGGGGGCCAGGAGCCGACCCAGAGGAGGTAGGACCCCAGCATCCTCCTCCCTCGCCCTCCGCGAGCACTCCCTCCCCAGCCTCACCAGCTACACGGTGCTACTCCACTGCCAGGGCTTGGCACTGCTCATGGAGGTGCAGGAAGTCAGCAGGCTTGCAGGAGGGGCAGCCCTAAGGAGAAGGGTCAGAATCCAAGCTGCCTCCACATGGCCCAAGTGGTGTCTGAATAGAGCCCTGCCAGGCAGCATGTGGATGCCTCCCCGAGGTGGGGAGCCACAGGAGACAAGGTCCTTCAGCCCAAACCCCAGAGCTGTGATTTTGAGCAACATTTCTGTTTCCTCTTGGCAAAAGAAAGAACCCTTTAGAGGGTGTTTGCCTCCTCCAGGGAGCCTTCCTGGATTGCCCCAGGCCAGCACATGCATGTAGACTCAGCTCTTTGCTCCTCAGTATCCACCTCCAATCTCTTCTGTAGCATCTGAGCTATTGAAGACTAGATTGGCACCGAGACTGATGAAGGGACTGATGACGATGAGATTAATGACAAGGACAGCCAAGTTTAACTGAGCACTTACTATGCACCAAGCACCCATCCAAGGCAATCTACACACATTCTCCCAGTGAGAGGTCAAGAGATTTGTCCCAGACATTCAAGTGGGATGCGTAGAAGCTCAGTGGAAGCCAGGCGTGACTGTCTGCAGGCCTAGTGTAGAGAGGGATGCTGGGATGTGAGGCAGAGGGAGAACTTGCAAACAGCGGTGAAGTGCTTGCTCAGCTGGCTTTGCTGTGTGTCCTTACAGAGCTGCGGTTGCTGACAGCTTCATGCCCCACACGCCCTCTGAGCTGCCCCTGCGCTCCCAAAGGATCAGGTACCGTGATGGCCCGCAAGTCCCGGATGTGGGCCCAGCCTCCTCCCTTCTCTCGCTCCCCACCCCTCAGCCCCATGTGCTTCCCAGAGGACACACCTGGCTTCCCGTCTCCCACCTCCCCTACCCCACATGGCCTAACCCCTCTGTCACCTTCCCTGCCTGAGCTCTCAGCCCCTCGGTTTCCAGGCCTCCAGGGGCTCAGGGGTTGTGGGAGCACTGAATGGAGAGGATGGAGACGCACCCTCTTTCCTTCCTAACCCTGGGTCCCAGGCCGGGGTTTCAGCAACCCCCTGCAGGTCCCGTGAGGGCTCCTGTGCCTTCTGCTCATAGTCCATCATCTCATCTCTCTCCCTGCCTCTCTCCTTTCTTGTCTCTCTGCTGCCCTTTTCCTCTCTGACTTCCTCTGGCATGGTCTGTCTTCCCTCCTCGCCTCTCCCCTACTGCGCCCCCCCCTCCCCACCCCTCCCCTCCTTGTTCCTTCCCACATGGCTCTCCTTCTCTGCGGCCCTGCCTCTGGCTCCTCTCTGCTTGTGTGTGACATCTTATGTGATGTGTGCTGAGGTCCCTTTTGTCTGTCTCAGTGCCAGATGCAGCCAGACCCCCTCCCACAAGCCTTGCTCTCTGTGGGTGGTGGGGGGTGCGGGGGCGCTGCCTCTGTCCCAGGCAGGTGCTGCAGGGCCTGGTTCTTCACTGCAGGTTGACAAACAGTGGTTTGCAAGCCAAGCACCTTATGCATCTCTGCAAGGCGCTGGAAGGGAGCTGTTGCCTGGGTGACCTCGAGTGAGTAGTTGCCTTGAAGGTGGGAGGGCTGGGCCCAGCTAATAGGGGAGGAGCCCCAGAAGGGCTGGGGACCAGAAAGGAAGCCTGACTTTGGAGGGTGCTAATGAGGGGCGGGGGTGTGTTTCCCGTTTGCTTTGCTTTTCCTTTTAGTGACAGTTTTAGATCACCAGTTCTTGCCCTGCTGAATCAGGAACCTCCTAGAGAGTCTGCTAAAAGTTGTGGCTCTTCCCCTTAAAGTACAGGCCCCACTTTGGCACCACAGAGGTCACAAACCTCAGATAAGAACCCCAAGGGCACCCTGCTTCCATCTGCCGGGCAGCTGGTGGCTGGGTCCCATTTCTGAGAAGCTGAGTGAAGGGGGTGAGACAAAGCTCCCGTGCACCCCCACCACTAACCATCTCCCTTGCCCCCAAGCTTGTCAGGCAACGCCCTGGGGGACGAAGGTGCGGCCCAGCTGGCCCAGCTGCTCCCAGGACTGGGCACTCTGCGGTCCCTGAAGTGAGTAGCCAGCCGGGCAAAGCCTCTGGGACATGTGCCCATCGGGATGAGTGTGCATGTGTGTGTCTCTGTGTGTGTGTGCACATGTGCCTGTGTGTGCATGTGCGTGTGTGTGCTGTGTATGTGCTGTGTGTGTGTGGGGGGGGCATTCTGTTCCACGTCACTCCCTTTTGGGGCTACTATAGACACTCAGCCAGCAATTGCGTGACCATCCCGACACCCCCCCACCCCACCCCCGTCCGTGACTCACAGTGAGTGTGTAAAGGGCTCAGCTGTGACTCAGGCAGTGACTGCTCGCTCCGCCTCAGTGGTCCCAGGTCTGACTCAGAGCTCTGCTTCGTGAGCCCATCTCCATGGTCTGCTGGGCTCCCGGGAGGCCCGAGTCACCAGGGCAGTGGGCGTGGTGGGAAGTTCTTCGAGATCTGGGGGCGCAGGGAGGGGGCCCCCAGGCAGGGTGCCCAGGGCCACTGGAGGGCCCCGGTGTCTGGGCCAGAGTGAGCCCTCTAATAGGTCAGGAGTCCTGGAAGGAGGGCGCCTGAGGCCCCAGACTTTGCCTGCAGCGGACCAGAGTGCCTGGGCCCTAAACCCCCCCAGTTCTTGGCCCCCACCCCCTCTCTTCCTGAGGTCTTCTGGGCTCAAGTAAGTGAAGTGGGAGGCCCTGGGCTCCCCTGTGGCCTTGGGCAAGTTACTTCACTCTCTGAGGCCCGGAGCCCAGGCGGTTAGCACCACGATGCAGGGGCGCTGCCAGCCTGGGGGGCACACTTAGATCCATGCCACGGCCCCTTCCTGCCCAGGGATGCCCTTTGAGATGCAGGGAAGGAGTTTCCACCTCCTGCTCAGAGTCTGCCTTGTGCAGCGAGGAAGGCCTCACCCCGCGGTGAATCAGCTACTCTGGGTACCCTGGAACAACTCCTGGGTCAGTCCGCTGTGGGTTGAATCTGTGAAAGCAGGACCCACAGATAGAAAAAATCCCCGTGTAGGGGGACCTGTGTAGTTCACATGTCACCTGTGTGTGCCTACTGGGACCTGCAGGCAAGTCCGTGTGACCTGGCCGAGCTGGGACGCCCAAGGCCCAGGCAGCAGGACTCACGCCCCTGCCAGCGGCTCTGTGCCTGGGGCGGACACCACCCAAGGCAAGGCAGAAGGCTTTGTGCTGGTCTTTTCGACAGAAGGCTCCACGTTTTGATTTTGCTCTGGGCATCACACCCCCTTCGTCAGGCTGGGAAACTGAGCCACAGCCCTGCCCCTGACTTGTCACAGCAGAAGGAGCCAGAGGGTGCCTGTCCCAGCTCTGTTGCCAGCAAGTGCTATAACCTTGGCCGTGACCTTGCTCTTTCTGGTCCTGCTTCCTCTGTATGCTGGGCAGCTGGGAGAGGCACTCACTGACCTCTGGGGTCCAGGCCCTCCTCTGACTCAAGCACAGCACCCCCCCACCCTTGCTCCGACCACGAGAGGGTGGCTGAGTCCCGAGGGGCCTCAGTCAGCGTCCCCCTGTGTCCCCCAGCCTCAGCGAGAACGGCCTGTCGCTGGACGCGGTGTGCAGTCTGAGCCGGTGCTTCTCCGCCGTGCCGTGGCTCCTGCTCCTGCAAGTCGGGTGAGTGTGCCTGGGCACCACCCCCCCTGTTGGTGACTCCACCCAGCCCCCCATCTGCTGCACTCATGCCGTGGCATCCCGGGGCCCTGTGTGGCACCAGGCCGGGGAGCGCGTGACGGGTGTCCGCTGAACGAATGGACAAACAGACAAAGCGACAGATATAACCAGGACACTCAGATTTCTCTAAATTCACTATGGGACGCGGTCCGTGAACTGTCCCTTACTCTCTTGGTTGGCCACGGAGACTTGAAGCAAACTGGGGGCTCCCCGGTGAGCACGAGGGCCCCAGACCGGCCCTAACAGTGGGGTCCCCGGAGCCAGCCGATGGGGACACACAGAAGGGAAGGTGCCCGGCCACACCGGGGCCACGCAGTGCAGCTGGCCGTGGTTCAGGTGGGCTCTGCCCACACCCTCCTCCCCTTCCTGGGGACCCCGAGAGTGGGCAGCCGGTGCACCTGGTTCTAATCCAGGCAAACCACTTCCCCGGTCAGCCGCGAGCAGGTCGGCCGCCTCACCTCGGTCTGCACCGCTGTAAAGCCATGCTAAGGCGCGTCACTGGTTCAAGACTGATGGCGTCAGGGGTGTGCTTTGTGTAGTTCTGCCTGTGTACACTTACTGCGTGTGCTTACTGCATGCACTTACTGCCTGCACTTACCTGCGTGCACTTACTGCCTACACTTAATGCGTGCACTTACTGCGTGCACTTACCTGCGTGGACTTACCTGCGTGCACTTACTGGGTCTCTGCCAAGAGAGCAGGCGTCAGGCCCGCCCTGACTGGGCTGTGGCTCTGGCGCCAGTGCCTGGCGTGGGCCCTCTGCCCCCTCTCAGTGCTGCCTCCTCTCTGCCCGCAGCTTCAAGAGCCAACACTTTGTCCTAAGAGGTGACAGAGGAGACAGGTAAGCGGGAGAGGCTGCCCTGTCCCTCTGGTCTCCGTCCCTACAGGGACTCCCAGCCCCAGCCCTGTGCTAGCCCTTGGATGAGCCTTGGGCCCTGACACACTAGAATTAATCTGTCCCTACTGCGGCTGCATAGGCCGCCATTGGTGGGTCTGGGAAGGAGGCAGTGCAGGTGGAGGGAGGGGAGGGGAAGAGGGGAGAAGGGGAGGTAGGGGAGAGAAAGGTTAAAGAAGGGAGAGGGAGAGGGAGGGGGAGGAAGGGTGGAGGAGGGAAAGCAGCAGTGGGGGAGGGAAGGGTGAAGTGGGGTGTGATAGGGTGTGGTGGGGGAGCAGGAGGAAGAAGGAGGGGGTGGGGGAGGAAGGAGGGGGCTAGGCAGCAGGCGCTGGCGGCGCTGATGTGGGAAGGCAGAGGGGAGCGGTGAGTTTCATCTCGGGGACCTGGGTAAACCTTTGCAGACTCCACCCTTTCAGCTTGAGTATCTGGGTCCTTTGAAAGTTTCCACGCCTTTGCAGTAAACAGGGAGCCACAGTCGCCCGTTCCCGCGGCTCCCTGCTGCCCCCTAGTGGGAGCCTCCTGGTGTGGCGGGAGGGTGGGCGCAGCGCGGAGGGTGCCCTGGCCGGCACAGTCATCCCCTGCCTCAAGGTCCCGAGAAGGGCGGCCGTTCTAGGTGGGCGGCTGACCAAGGCCAGAGGTCTTGCTTCCCAGGCCAAGGCCTCTGCTCAAGAACCCTGTGGTTCTTGAGCGGAAAGAGTCCAGGTGGGGGTGAGGCACAGGAATCGCAAGAATGTTGGTGGTGGGAGAGAAGAGGGGCTATGTCCTGGGCCCCCGACCTAGTCAGGTGCTGCCTACCTGGACAGGTGTGAGCTGCTGGCTTTTCTCGCTCTGACATCCCCTCCTGTGCCTCAGTTTCCCCCTCTGTGCAGAGAGAGGCTGGTCTGAGGCCTAGGGACTGGAGTGCCCCGGGATCCCTTCCAGCCCTGACTTGAGTCTCATCTTCCATGGGGGGTGCTTTAAACCTCCTCTCAGCGTGGTTTCTCCCCCAAAGGGCTCCGTCTGCCGGTGAGTCACCACCCAAGTTCCCAGCTGGAGCCCAATTCTTGGGGGACGGTCCGCGCTGCATCCCCAGGAGCTTCTGGTACTGCCTTACTCGGTTCTTTAAGGGTCACAACAGATGGGGGTGAGGGGTCAAGGAGTGAGGTGCATCTGGAGCACTGGGGGCTCGGGACTGGGAGAGGACGTGAGAGAAGGGAGAAGGGGGGCTATGAAGGCTGGTGACAGGGGCGTGGCCCCAGCATTCTCCCTGTAGAGAAGAGCCTGCACGTTTTGCTCTGAGGACTTCCCAGCTCTGCCATGGGGGGCGGTGAGGCCTGGCTGGGTCCGTCTCCTTTCTGAGGCTCCACATCCTCGCCTGAGAAACACCTGGACAGAGGCTGAGAGAGGCGTGCCCTGGCCAGGGAGACCAGCCTGTGCTAAGCCCCAGGGCTGAAGTGTGGCTCCCAGAGGCTCCCAGTGGCCAGAGCAAATGCGGGAGGAGCGGAGAGGGGGGAGGTGCATTTTGCTTTTAGCCTATGGGTGATGGGGAGCGACAGAGGGCTCAGGCAGAGAAGAGGCCGCTTAGCTGTGCACTCTTAGAAGATGAGACACTGGCAGGGCACACGGATCAGAGGGAGGTGAGGGTGGGAGGCCATAGGGTGTGAGGTGATGCAGGAGAGCGGCCTGGGGCCCAGACTCAGGCTGGGAGTGAGCAGGACCCGAGGCTGGACACAGCACCTGGGCAGTCAGGGGCTGTCATTTTTGCTTGTTGGGGAGACTGCCCTAGCGAGTGGGTGAGGGAATCTGTGGCCTGCACGCTGGGGAGGAGGGCTGTTGGGAGGAGGGGAGAGCCCCTGGGGCTGGGCAGGGGGCCTGCCGGCTCTGATCCCCTGCCCTGCTTGCTACCCCTTCAGCCTCCAGGAGTGTCAGCTGGATCCCCCGAGCCTCAGCCGCCTCTGCGAGACTCTGGAGAAGTGCCCCGGGCCCCTGGAAGTCAAGTAAGTGAAGAGGACTCCTGGGAGGGGTGTCCTGGCTGGGAGCAGGTCCACTCCCCAGACCCCGCCCTGACCTGTGGAGCTTCCCGACCCTCAGTGGAGGCTCTCCCTCCGGCCCACGCAGGCGCCAGCTCATCCCACTGAGAGGTGGGCCAGGCTGTGGCCTCTCCCTCCCGTCCTCCCAACTCAGGGCACCTGGGCGCCCCAGCCTTCTGCCACCCCCAGCTCTGCAGCCCCGCCCTGGCACCCCCAATCCCCACCACTGGCTGGCCTCCCTGGCTGGAGCCTGTGGCTTCTGAAGCCCCTCCTCTGGCATCCCCTCCAGGCAGCAGCAGGGCACCTGGGGCACCTAGGCTGGGGCCGGAGAGGGCCTGGAGGCAGGAGCCCTGGCTCTGCTCCAAGCCTGGGGCCCTGGGGCAAGCGCTCCTGCTCCTGCTCCTTGGGCCTCTGCTTTGTCTCCTGCACAGTGGACTGCCCGCCTCCCTCATCCCCACGGTTACGGTGCCACAGTAATTATTTATTTTAAACTTCTTTATTTTTTTTTAAAGATTTATTCATTCATGCATACAAGCACTGAGGTGCAGGCCAGAGGTGTGTTGGGGGGGTGAGAGGATCCCCCAGAGACAGAGTGGGGAGCAGAACAGGCAGATCCACTGAAACACACTGCCGAGGGGAGCAGCGGGCCAGGCAGGAGAGGTCTGCTGCGCCCTGTGGGTCCCCTCCCTGGGCGGGGATCGAACTCGTGCTAGTGGCTGCGGTTTGCCTCATAGTAAGTTGCTTAACCCATTGAGCCACCAGGGAGGCCCCTAACTTCTTTATTCATATATATTTGGCATCAGGTGCGGTCCTCAGGGAATTCCCACCATTTCCCCCGTGCACCGTCACCTCAGTCCCTTGTGCTCTTCCTGCCCTCGTCCCCGTCCCTCTCCTCCCTCCCCATCCTGCAAAATGTCTCTGATTTGTCGTTGTCTGGTTTGGTTTGGTTTTTGATAATCACCTTAAAATGAACACACTGCATGGCCCCTCCCCTCCCCTGGCCGGTGCTGTGGCCCGCCCTCCCGGTTCATCTGCACGTCAGACGTCAGCCGCTCACAGTCTAGATGAGCATCCTGTGGCCTCCCATGACGTGGTTTCCGTCCTGCCTCTGTGCTCTTGTTTTCGGCCTTGGGCTCCCCTCGCCTGCCCTTGGCCCCTCTGACAAGCTGGCCTGCGCTGGCACCTGGGTGCAGACGGATGGACACGGAGGCCTGAGGTGGCCGCAGGTGCGGGACCTCAGGCGAACCTCTGCAGCGAGCTTGTCTCCTGCAGTGCCTGTATGCCGCCCGAGAATCAGAACAGGCGGGGCCGTGGGTTTCAGCAAACCGTCTCTTCGGAAGTTTGGGACTTGGTTTTCAGAAAGGTCACAAGGTTATTCCAGATTGTTCCCTGCCCCGTTGCTGCTGGCGGTGAACACGGAGGGGTGATCGTGGCCCCTGCGTCACAAGCGTGACTGTGCATGGCCGTGAACAACCCTCGGGGTTTGACTCGGGTGTCACCTGCCGTCCCCTAATGCCTTCGCCCCTCCGCCCCCGATCTGGAAGCCCACCCGGGACCCCACGTCACAGCCAGCCTGTCCTGAGCACCCCTGAAGGGTGAGTTTCCCGCTCTTTATTCTCACGACCCTGAGAGCTTGGAGACAACCAGGCAGCTGCTGTGCAAATGTCCCTCCTCGGGGCTTGTCCCGTGTCTTCCTCATGGTTAAGCTGGGGTTGTGGGTTGGGGGAGGCCAGCGGGAGCAGAACGCGCTTGCTGCTGTGGGCTCAGCGTCTCCGTCCAAGCTACCCTGTTCACTTAGCTGAGGCCGCGGTGGTCGCTGTAAAGTCACTTTTTCATTTTAAAGCTACTGTTATTATAGACTTAAGCATATATAAAAGTGGAGAAAGGGGCCTCCCCGGTGGCACCAGGGGTTAAGTCACAGCACTCTGAAGCTATCCGCAGCCACTGCAGCAAGAGTTCGATCCCCAGCCAGGGAGCTGACCCCCATGGCGCAGCAGACCTCTCCTGCCTCACCCGCCGCTCCCCTCAGCAGTGTGTTTCAGTCCATCTGCCTGTTCTGCTCCCCACTCTGTCTCTGGTGACTCCTCTTACCCCCCACACCTCTGGCCTGTACCCCAGCTCTTGTATGCATGAATAAATACAAATAAATCTTAAAAAAAAAAAAAAAAAACATGGCGCAAACAGTGTGATGGGCCCTTCATTCCCCTCTGCTGTTTCAGTGCTATCCCCTCACTGCCCCAAGACACACCCACGCGCGCACACGTTATTTGAAGCATTCCCCAGAGGCCGTATGATTTCGCCTGTAGGCATTTCCGCGTGCACAGTGAACGATAAGTGCTCTTTAAGTCTGCACAGACCAGCTCCCAGACCTAATGTATAAAGTCATCACCGTCCGCCAGCGTTCAGTCGCCTCTGGTTGTCTCTTGCGTGTCTTCTGCACGACGTTTAGCTCCATGCGCCTTTCCGTGCTAGCCCGCCACAGTCGGGCTGAGCCGTAAGACATTGAACAGCCGCGCACCCCCGAGTCTAGCTGGACACCCAGGACGCATCTGCTCATTTCGTGGGCGTAGCAAAAAGCACCCTCCTGTGCTTGAACTCCTGAGCACCTGCTGTAGACCAGGCGCGTCACGCCCGGGAACACGAGAGCAAGTGCAAGGTGGGCACATGGAGATGGGTCCCACCGCCACCCTCAGCCAGAGGGTAAGGCCAGGGAGGTGACGAGTGTCCCAGAGACCTCCATGAGGCAAGGACAGCCTGCAGGGGCCGGAGTGCCAGGCCAGAGGGGCACGAAAGGCAAGGGGGAAGCAAATAAGGGAGGCAGGAGCAGTCGGAAGGAAAGTGCAGTCCGATGCCTCTGGGGGTGCGTGGGGCCGAACCCCCAGGGGAGGCTGCGTGTAGCTCCCAGGGCCCTGGAGATGGAGGATGGGGTCGGCTGCGTCTCCTAGGTAGACCGGCCCTGTCCGATGATCATCCGGGAAAGTAATCGGTTGGTTGGTCTGTTTTGACGGCGACCGGAGATGCAGGCTGCCCTCCTCCTGCCTGGATGGGCCTGTGGCTTGAGTTTCCGTGGCTGCAACCCCTGCCCTGGGTCAAGGGGACATGCTCTCTCCATCCCACGTGTGTCTTGCAGAGCACCCGTCTTCCCGACCTTCAATCATCCCACTAGGGTGCTGCTTCTGAGAAAAGTCTTCTCCAGCCTTTGGGAATTCACACTGCCCATGCCACAGTGAACGCTCTGAGAAGTCCTGCAGCTGGGCCTCCCTGGTGGGGCAGCAGGTTGAGCGCCACACTGTGAAGCATCCATGGCACAGCAGCGTGTGTTTGATCCCTGGCCAGGGAGGGGACCCACATGGTGAAGCAGACCTCTCCTGCCTCCCTGCTGCTCCCCTCAGCAGTGTATTTCAGTCGATCTCCCTGTTCTGCTCCCTGCTCTGTCTCTGGTGAATCCTCTCCCCTCCGTGCCTCTGGCCTGTACCCCAGCTCTTGTGTGCATGAATAAATGAATCTAAAAAAGAAAAAAGTCCTGCAGCAGAGAGAACTGTTCGATTTGGCTTATGCCAGCGTTTTCCAGATGTCCCTGACCTTCCTCTTCCTCCAGCATCAGTGATGACGCAAGGCCCGGTGCTCAGAGGGAATGGTTTCAACTGCCTTTCTTTCAGCAGCCCTGGCTGGGACCGGCCTCCAGAGGGCTCTGGCTGCAAGACCACACTCCTAGCTCCGCCAGGGCACCCCCCTCACTCAGATCCTGTATCCCACAGATTCTCCTGCAGGGACCTGAGTGAGCCGAGCCTGGAGACCCTGCTGGAACACCTGCCCCGGCTGCCCCAGCTCAGCCTGCTGCAGTAAGACTGGCTCCTGTATCCCTTGCCCTGCACAGCCTCCTCTCCCCCTTCCCCTCTCCTCTCGGCACAGCTGGGAGCTTAAGTCTGCTTCCAGCTCCTTCCAAAGCTTTGTCACCTTGGGGTGAGTTGGTTGAGCCCTGGGGCCTGGTTTCCTCTCTGGTCGAGGGATGAACACTCCAAACCCTCCTCCAGCCTTGCCACCCAGAGGAGACTGTGGCCTCGTCCCGCCCACAGCAGTCGCCTGCCTGCCCCGCCAGGCGCTCTGAGATGCAGGTTGTGTAGAAGTCGCACAGCGTTTAAAGGGCACCAGCTAAGTCTGCGAAAGGAGAATGTAACCACATCCCCCGAAGTATTTAAAACCCTCTTTTCTAATTTCAGCTCCCCGGTTAGAATTTAAAAAGGATTTACTTAAATACTCTTGTGGCAGGGGCGGGGGAGGCAGCTGCAGCTGAGGTGGAAAAATACAACAAGAAATTAAATCACCCCATTAATAACAGCAACAGAGTACCAAGCTGAAGATCTGATCCTAGTGCTGTAGCCCGGTGCCGCTCAGCCCAGCCAGGGTCTCATGTGTCCCAGTGTGGGAGGTGGGGGGGAGCCGTAGCTGACGCTCCAGAGAGCTGGCCAGCGGGCAGGGCACGTGTTAGCCCTCTACGGTCTCAGGGCCACCCTGCCAGGGAGGAGAGGAAGGAAGGGCGCCTTTGGGCATAAAAGCCGGCAGGTGACAATGAACACGCACAGGACCTTGGACCAGAGAGGGACGTGTCTGTGCCCACGTCACACAGCATCGGTGTCCACTCCCCTCCGTCCCTGGAGTGAGGTAGCCAGTCTGAGCCTCTCTGGAGCTTCAGTTTTGTGTCCTCAATCCCTCGTGCTGAGGGTGGGGCGCTATGCGGGGTGTGATTAGGTCCCTGTCCTCTTGGAGATTACCTTGGAGTGGGGGGGCAGGGCAGTCAGCAAAGCAGAACATGACTGACTCAGACAGCGAGACGGCACGTCCCAGACGATGTGGTAAAGAGAGACTGAGGCGACCGAGGTGATGACCGGGAATGCCTCTGGCGAGGACACCGAGATGCCATCTGAATGAAGGAGAAGGGGGAGCCGGTCTCATGAGAGCAGGGAACAGCGTTCCAAGCAGAGGGAAGAGCCTATGCGAGGCCCTGAGGCGCGACGGCCTTGTCGGCTCACAGCAGCAGAAGACCAGAGCTCAGTGGCTCTCAGGGAAGTCGCAGGAGGGGCAGGCAGAGGTGGGCCAGACCGGGTCCACTGGGGCCTCGTAACCACTGCGAGGGGCCTGGACTTTCATCCAAGGGCATTTGAAAGGCGGGAGAATGACCTGTTTTCTGGCCAGACAGAAGGAATAGGGCAAGAGCGGAGATGAGAGCAGGGAGGAGGCAGCCAGGGGAGGGGCGCTGGCACCTGGGAGTGGGTGGTGGAGGCAAGAGAGTGGATCAGGGAGTGCAGCAGACAAGAGGCTGGTTGTGGGGGACACAGGAGCAGGGGTGCCCTAAAGCGCCTCCTTTCTCGAAGTCGGTGTTCTCCACTGGAGTGAGTGATTCAGCCCTCGGGACTTTGGTACCGGGGCTTGGGCTTGGCCAGTACAGCACCTGTGCTCGGCATCCTCATCCTGCTGCCGCCGGCCCCACAGGGATGGCCCCGCCCCAGACCTCCGTGGTGCTGAGGGTGACAAACCCAACCGCTCTCAGCTCCTCCAGCCAGGACCTACCGGGGAGTCTGTGCTTGAGGCAGAAACAGCAGCAATAACAGCGCGTGACGTGCCGCCACCCTCGCCACTCCCCGGGGGAAGCTTGGCCACAGAGCCACGTTTTCTAGGAGGAAAACCAAGGCCCACAGCAGGAAGCGGAGCTGGGACTCGAACCCCAGCCTGCTTGGCTCTGTGTCCCTCTTGAGCCTCCGCCTTCTGCCCTGCTGGCCCCAGCCCTCCCCACGCGCCCCTCCCCACCCCGCCAGCCTACCCTGCCCTGGCTGGGCCCCACTGCCTCTCCCCTGCCCTTCCAGGCTGAGCCAGATGGACCTGTGCCCAAAGAGCCCCCTCCTACTGGCCGCCCTCTTCGGCCGGTGCCCGCGGCTGCGGAAGGTGGATCTCAGGTGAGCGTCGCCGGGGGCCAGCTGGGCCAGGCTTGGGGCTCCTGCCCGAAATCTTGTGGGTGTGAGGGGGCTGGGCGAAGGCGGTGGGCCTGGAGGGGTATGTGCTCCGGGGGCAGCCTGAGGCTGTGTCCGAGGAGGCTTGGCTGACTGTGCTGTCTCCGCAGATCTCTGAAGCACACAACCCTGCAATTCAGGTCCAGCGAGGAGCAGGGCCGCGGGTGCTGTGGGTAAGTCCCGTGTCTGTGCCCAGGCAGCCGGGAGTGCGGTGGGTGAGAGCAGATCGCCTGCAGCGCCTACCCAGAAACTTGTCCCTCAACACGAAGAAGCAGCAGCCTAGAGGGTGTTGGGCTTTCTCAAGGGCAAACTGGGCGCTTGGGGCCTGGTCTGAGGTCAAAGACATTGCAGCCGCCCACCAGCCTTTGACCCCAGCTCCACGAGGGCCTGGCCCCAAGCAGCTCCGAGGCCGGAAGCGCACAGCTTCTGCAGCTGGAGGAGGGGCCCTGCTTTGCTGGATATTTGCCGGGGCTAAGCGAGACAGTGTGCAGCATGGGGCGCTGGAAGATGTGGGGGTCCCCCGTCCCTGACACTCCTGGACCAGTGCTCTGGGGTCCTCAGCGGGGAGGGAGGAGGCGTTGCTCCAGAGGCAGGTAATGGGGCAGAGGGCAGCCTCCCAGTGCAGAGATGGCCATTTTGATGCCGCTGCCTCTCCTCTCTGCCCCTCGGCTTCCCCCATGTGGATAACAGAAGGGCAAGGGCTGGTCACACGGGGGCATCCGCATGCAAGAGCTGGTGCATCCGACCTCCTGCAGCCACAGTGAGGGTGCAGCGGGAACTTCACCCGGCTGTCCGGGGCGCACCTGGCCTGGGGCTCGCAAAGGGCCAGGATGCAAGTGTCTCGGGCTTTGCAGGCCTGGACCGTGTTGCAGTACGGACCTCCGTGACCGCACCTGGAAAGCAGCAAAATCCGTGTCTCCATGCCAGGGAAACTGCGGGCACTGAGGCTGGATTTCATTTATCGCTTCTGTGTCGTGAAATGCTATTACGATTTTGATTTTTTTCTCAATTTGCAAATGGGAAAAATGTCCCTGGAGAGCAGGCCATACACAAGCAGGTGGCTGTGGGCTGTCATCACCAACTCTGGTCCTAGCGTCTGAGTCAGCCAGGTGGAGAAAAGGGCTCGGGCCAGGGTGGCGTGAGTTTTGGAGGCCGGGCGGTAGGAGGGTGGCTCAGCTGCACCCACTCCCTTCGTGAGAGCAGCTCTTCCAGCCCCCAGTCCCCTCGAAGGCCCGGGGGATTCTCAGTGGCTCTCGGGGGTCTCCAGCACCCCGACACTTGCCACCCCCTGCTTGAGCAGCACGTCCTCACAGGCGTGGAGAGCTGGCTCCGTCTCCGGGATGTGTTGCTCTGGTTCCGTGTGTTATATTTAAGGTCTGTTCGTGGTGTGCAGGGCCGGGGTGTTTTTTTGAGGGACTGATACAGATTTAATGAGCTGATTTAAAGACAGCAAGCAAATAATTATATAATAGAGAATTTAGGGCCATGGGGAAAATTATGAAGGAGGGCAGCAGCGGTGACTAATACGAATTTAGGTACTTTCTGATTCTTTTTTTTTAACCACTGGCTGGCTATAGGCCCTTCATTTACCTCGCTCTGTAGTCTCAGTTTAGGTTTTTCAAAGGCAGCCTTACTATTATTTTTATTTTTTAAAAGATTTCTTTATTTACGCATATAAGAACTAGGGTGCAGGCCAGAGGCACAGGGGGTTGAGGGGATTCACCAGAGACAGAGTGGGGAGCTGAACAGGCGGATCACCTGAAATACCCTGCTGAGGGCAGCAGTGGGGATACAGAAGAACTGTGCCGTGTGGGTCCCCTCCCTGGCCGGGGATCGAACTCAGGCCACAGTGGCTGCAGAGGCTTCATCGTGCTGAGACTTAACCCCAAGCCTCCAGAGAGACCCACTGTTCCTTCCAATTCTAGCACGGACGGCTCTCTGCAAGAGCAGGCATCTCCCTTATGCTCCCCTAGTCCACTCCCCAAGAGCTGTAGTTCCCCAACTTGAACTCGAATCCAAGTTCCCTGGAAAGCCTTGCCTGAGAGTTTCTGGGCTGTGGGTCTAGGCTGGGTCTCCAATGACGATCCCAAGTCATGCTGGCGTGACCAGCTGGGGCCCACACTTTACAAACCACCTTCCTGGATGGAGAAGGTGGGTACTGGGTGGGATCCACTTGGAGGAGGCGGACGCCAGATTTTTCCACTGGCGCTCGGAGGCCCCACCGGGGACTAGCCAGGGTTCAGCGGGTCCAAGTGCCTGAGCATCCCCTCCCGGGCCTGTCCCCTCCTCCAGGAGGTTCACAGACTGCAACCTCAGCCCAGAGCACGTGGAGTCGCTGTGCCAGCTGCTGAGCAAGTGTGAGGACCTCAGCCAGCTCGAGTAAGTTGGGGAGGAGGGGGGAGAGGAGGGGGGGAAGGGAGGAGACAGGGGAGGAGGGGGAGGAGAAGGAGAGGAAAGTAGCAGTGCATCCTGGGTGGCACTGGAGGAGTGTGTGTATCCCTGTGCACTCAACACTTCTCAGTCCAAAGAACAGGGAATGCCTAGGACTGCGTTACATCTGTAAGGATTCCTTGCACCCACTTCATCCCACCAGCACCCCACTCCCACCGTGGGAGAGCTGGTTCAGGGGAGCCCTTCACAAAAAGCCACAGGGGGCCCTGGGCCTTATGGTGATGGAGGCATTGGAGCCCGGCTGGCTGAGGGGACCCAAACTGAAGGCGCCATTGTTTTCCTGGCAGGTGGTTAAAAGTACCGATGGCTCAGGCCTGGGAGGGCCCACAGGCCGCCTGGGGTGGGGACTTGGGGGCTCCTGTGTTGTCAAGAGGTTGTGTCTGTGTGACCTGTCATGGATCTCCAAGTCACAAAGGCCCTGCAAAAGTGGGAGAATGATAATAATAATAATAATAGGCTCTGTGCAGCACGCACTCTGCTGTTCTACGCACGTTGCATTGCCTTTTCATCTTTCCAACCACCCCAGGTACTATTGTCCCCATCTTATTTTCTTTTTTTAAAGATACATTTATTCATGCACACAAGAACCCGAGTATAAACCAGAGGTGTGGGGGGGTGAGAGGAGTCACCAGAGACAGAGTGGGGAGCACAACAGGCAAATGGACTGATACACACTGCTGAGGGGAGCAGCGGGGAGACAGGAGAGGTCTGCGGCGCCATGTGGGGCCCCTCCCTGGCCGGGGATTGAATGCATGCTGCAGTGGCTGCGGGTGCTTCACAGTGTGGTGCTTAACCCCTTGTGCCCCCAGGGGAGGCCCCAATTGTTCCCGTTTTATAGATGAAAGAGGAGAGGTCTGAGAGTTTAAGAACTTGCCCAAGGTGAGAGTCACCAGGCGTAGATGCAGGATCTTTGTTTGAGGAGCGTGGACTATAAAGAGAGCTGTCTGCCAAACAGACACGCTTCAAGTCCCTGCTGTGATGAGGCCAGGAGGAGAAGCGCGGCTGACGAAAATTATTCTGAAATTTTCAAGATAGACGAATGAAGACGTGTCTTTGACTTTTAATCTTCTTCATTGTAGGGGAGGTTTTTCTTTAAGGATGAAATGACTTTATGAGACAAGCTCATTTTTTAAAGTTTTGCACAAAGAGATACATAAACAAGTCTCCAAGGGTCCTCATCACGGACCAAATGAGCTCAAGGACGCAGAACGAAAATCAGAAACTCCAGGGCAGGCTGATCACACTGTTTCTGAGACTGCAGCTAGAACCGTAGGCCGCGGCAACGAGGGGAGTGAGAGAGTATTCAGGCGCAACTGCCAACGCTGAACCCCCAAATTAAAAGAAGTCTGTTGGGGAAATGCGTACTCGAAACCTCCTTCTTTTTTCTGAAATTGCTCTTGTTCAAAAAGTGTGGCTCTCGGCCACCGCAGCCCCAGGACGTAGGGAAAGCTGGTGCACTTTTCGGACTCCTGGAAGCCCCGTGCCGGGAGTGGGCACCAGACACTGAAGGGGAAGATGAGGACCGGTGAGCTGTGGTGCCAGTGAGGGGTGTGGTGGGCACGTGGAGCCGTGACTGCTGGGGGTAAGTGTGATGGCGAGGGACGTCCTGCAGATGGCCGTGGTGACTGTGATGCTGTTGGGACAGAAGCAGTTCGGAGGGGCCCGGTGGTGGTGAAAGTGCTGGAGTGTGCAGTGTGGGTGACTACAACGGCAACTGACAAAATGGAGGGGCACAGGGTCAGCGGGTTAAGCAAGGTACTACGAAGCATCCGCAGCCACTGCAGTGCGAGTTCGATCCCTGCCCCTGGCCGGGCAGGGGCCCCGCATGGCGCAGCAGACCTCTCCTCCTCGCCCGCTGCTGCCCTGAGCAGTGTGTTTCAGTCCATCCGCCTGTTCTGCTCCCCACTCTGTCTCTGGTGGGTCCTCTCACCCCCCGTACCTCCGGCCTGCACCCCAGTTCTTGTGTGCATAAATAAATAAATCTTAAAAAGAAATGGAGGGACACGGTGGTGGTGGCTGCACAGAAGCGCCCACGAGGGGTGCATCTGATCCCGCCCACCCCTCTGACCTCTGCAGCCTCTCGGCAAACCTGCTGGGGGACGGCGGGCTGAGGAGCCTCCTGCGATGGCTGCCCCAGGTGCCTGTCTCCGGCTCGCTCGAGTAAGTGCCCAGCAGTGCGGGGACAAGACGGGCGATGCCCTGGGCCAGAGCCTCGGTGGTCTTCTCTAGAGGCAGCACCCCTGGAGCACGCCAGAGGACAGGGTCCGGGAGGGGAGGGTGGGCCCTCACCATCCACCAAGGGCAGAGCCCCGCCAGACCCCAGGCAAGGCTGAGTGGAGAGCTTGGCCGCCCACGCAAGGCCGGCTGGCGGCACAGCTCAGCTGGTCCCCAAAGCGTCTCTGGCCAAGTCCGGGACAGATTTGGAACTGTCCCCACAGCAGGGAGGGTCCCCAAGAGCCACCCCCCCCCCCCCCGTCCTCACCCGGTCTCCACGGTGACCTGGGACTCCGGTGGTCCGAGCCGGGAGCCAGCCCGTTGCTGCCGCCCCAGCTGTGCGCTCTGGGCACCTGGCCCCCGTGGCCGCCTCTCCGCCCGTCCAGTCCACAGCAGGGCGGTTGTGCGTGTGGCCATAGGGCCGCGGCCTCTGGGCCTTCCTGCAGAGGGACGTCTCCCCACACCGTCCCTACCTGGGAGTGCGTGTGTGGGAGGACGCTGGAGAGGAAGCGATGAGGGGGGCCGGCGGGGCTCCGCCAGGGCGCTGCCCCACTTCCCTCTTGAAGCTCCCTTCTCTTCCAGCCTGAGTCAGAACAGCATCTCTCAGGAGGGGGCCCTGCACCTGGTGGAGGCGCTGCCGTCCTGGCCTCGTGTCCGGGAGGCCGCGCTGAAGTAAGGACCTGCTGGCGCCTCTTGCTGACGCGGGGCCCAGGCCCCCCTGCTTCGTGCCCCTCCCGGCTCTGGGGCTCAGGGTCCCCGACAGGGGCTTCCCAGTTTCCATCTTCTGCGGCCTCAAGCCCTGGGGACCAGGAGGTCACAGCGGGCGGGCCAGGTTTAAGAGAGCAAGGTGGGGGGTCTCCTCCCGGGCAGGGCCTTTCTGGGGTCCCCATCCTGCTTTGCTTGTGGGGACAGGTCTGTTCTCCTGCGCCCCGGGTGCCCGGGTGCCTAACTTGCTGGTCGGGCCTTTGGCCTCCCCAACCTCTCTCTCTGCAGCCTGGGCTCGGAGCAGAGCTTCCGGATTCACTTCTCCCCACAGGAGGAGGCTGAGAAGACACTACGGTAAGGCCTGCTCTGGGGGGTAGGGGGGCCACGGGAGGCTGGCCCTGTGGTGGCCTCCACGCCTCCCCTGGCCTCTCCTTCACATGCCCACTTCGAGCCACCTGCTTTGTCTGCTTCCCCTGTGCCTGCCCCCAGCCCCTCTACGCCCTGGGCCAGGCCTGCACACTGCGTCTGTGCATCTGAGCGAGGTCCTAACTCTGAGTCTGGAGGCTCCGATTTTGGCGGTTAAGAAGTTGGACTCTGGAGCCACTTGGGGGTGAAGCCCAGCTCCAGCACCTCCCAGCTGTGTGCCCTGGGACAAGTGAACCTCTCTGTTTCCGTTTCTTAGCTGTAAAATGGGCGTGATGGCAAAGCCACCTCTCAGGGGTTTTGTTGCATGGCCAGGAGGTTGCGGCTGAGCCCCCAAATATGTGGCATGATGCGATAAGACCAACTGGGCCGTGGCGGGTATAACAAAGAACCGAACCGCCACACACAGACAGCAGTAAAGCAGAAGGTCATTCAGACCCAGCCCGGCTGTCCCATGCAGGGCCGCAGGCCAAGAGGAACCGGCTAACTCCTGCCAGCCGCCAGCCGGCCGGACGGGCTATGCCAGGACAGAAGACAGTGTGGCCGTCAGCTCCCGCCGGAGGGGCCCAGAATGGGTTGCTGCTGGAGGGAACAGCTTGGGGCTTTGATAGTTCTGCTCGTGTTCTGGGCCTCGGAGTGAGCTGTGGTCATGCACTTCCTTGAGGGGTCAAAACTGGCCGATGTCCTAACAGAGATGAGCCTGCATGCGTCTGGGCTTTCTCTAGTTACTCACTTTTCTCGCGTATTACGTCTCCCGGGCTCCCAGGCCCTGCCCTCCTGTTCAGTCTCCCAGGGCCCAGTCTCTGTCCTAGCCCCACAGTACAGCGAGGGTTGAGTGTGTGTGTGTGTGTGTGTGTGTGTGAGTGAGTGAGAAGCGCTTGGGAGGGCCTAGCTCGCTTGAGTGCTGTGTCTGTTGCTGTTGCTCTTACTTTATTACCCCCCTGACGCCCCACCCCCAGCTTTGGGATCAGCCTCTCTCAGCCCTGCCCCCAGCATCGTAGGAGCCTCCTTCCCTGCATGTCTCACTTCAGCTGCCATCACGGCCTCGAACAGTTCTGCGGCTCTGGCCAGGCCTCCTCCGTTCGCGCCCAACACTGAGGTGTCCTCCCAACACATGCATCTAACTCTGACCCCATACTCAAGCCCGTCAAGGACCCCTGGTGCTCCCAGGATAAAGGTCAACTTCCTTAGCCCGTCTCCTCCCTTGTTGTCTGATCTGACTGCCATGTCCCACGATCTTCTCCCCCTCCCCACACCACACACCACCCCCCACACACACACCCCTTATGTGCACACACGCCGCATACCTGCTATACACACACACCACATACACATATACCCACACGCTGAACACCACGTGCACACACCACACCACATACATACACACCACACACACCACACAGTCTCAGCCATAGAAACCTTTGCTCCTTGTTCACCACACGCGCGGCCTGGTGAGGCTCCCTGCCTCTGGGCACTGTGCTGACATTCTCTTCTGTGTCTTTCCTGAGATTGAATTCTTGCTGCCGTCTAAGGCCCAGTTCAGGTGCAGCCCCTCCTGAGAGCGCCCAGTGCTCCCGGGCAGTGCAAGCAAGCCCCGTGAAGTGGTGCTGGGCCTGTCTCCACCTGCCCGTGAGGCGGTCGGCTCTGTCTGCTGACCACACAGGGTCGGGCACCGGAGGGCAGGGCCGTGGGGAGACCCCCAGGTGGAGCTGCATCTTTGGCCTTTTTTCAGGCCAGGTCCAGGTTTTTGCACTGTGGGGGAAAGAGGGGCTCCCCTGCAGGTTCTGGGGAAATTCGGAAAAGCAGGACAGCAGCCCCCACAGGCCTCTCTCGGACTCTGCCCCTTGCCCTCTGCCCTCAGGCTGAGCAAGTGTAACTTTGGGCCCGAGCATGTGTCCAGACTGGCCACCAGCCTGAGCCAGGCCCAGCAGCTGACGGAGCTCACGTGAGTGACCAGGCCCAGTCCCCTGGGCAGCTGGGGTGAGGGCGCCCTTCCAGAGCTGCCCCGGTGACCCACCTCTGTCCCCAGGCTGACATCGTGCGGCCTGGACCCGGAGCAGTTGACCGTCCTCCTGAGCCAGCTTACGAGGCCAGCGGGACCGGTCAGCCTCAGGTACCGTCTTCTTCAGGCCGCTGGGAGTAGCAGGAATGGGCACTAGAGCAGGGCCTCGCCAGGGCCACAGTACTGGATATTTCCTGCACCCCGAGCCCTGCTGTGTGTCTTGGAGACCCCCTCAGGCCACAGAGACGTCGCCCTCCCCAGGGCCGTACTTCGAAGGACCCTCGTTTTGGTCCAAGGGAACTAGGCCAGTAGCACATAAGCATTTCACTAGGGTCATTTTTAGCCTTCAGAAAAAGCAAGAAGGTGCCAAAAAGCAGAGAGAATAATTTGGAAACTCATAGCCCCATACCCCAGGTTCCAGTCCCTGTTTTTCCGTATTTGCTTCATCTGTTTCTGCCTGACGTTCTGAAGTGGGCGAGAGACCTCATAAAAAATCACTCCGAAATATTTCACTACAAACTTTTAAGAAGTCAAGTCGTGTCTGCAGAACCACAGTTGAATGAGGACATCTGTGAAAATCAGTAGTGACCCCTTGGTGGTGTGCATGGCCCAGTTCAGTTTAAGGTGCCCCACTTACCCCAAAGTGGGGGCCATGGTTTGTGGGTTCAGGACCCAGTCCAGGTCTGCATTTGCCTGGGGGTGGCGACAGTGCTTAGGAAGTTTAATCCTAGTCATCCCCCACCCCCCACCGTTTCATCCCCATCACCCACACCCCTCACACCCACTGAGCCCAGCTGTAGCCCCCCGAACCTCCCACCCGGCCCCTGCTTGCTTCCTGTGATGACATTGAGTTTGGGCCTCTAAACACTGACTTTTCTGGAACTAGACATTAGATCACATGGCTCCATGAGATTCAGTTGCATATTTGTGTCCAAAAAAACAACTTTGTGGGCAGTGCCATGCACTTCTTATTGGCTGTTTGTTCCCCAAAGTAAACTTTTTGTAACTGTGGTCAAATACACAACATCAGGTTTACATTGTAACTATTTCAAGGGCACACTCAGTACTCTTAGGTACATGCACCTGTTGGACAATAGCAGAGGACCCTTTGCCTCTTGCAACACTGCAGCTTCTTCCCCATGAAGCCTCTCCCCTCCCCAGCTTCTGAGGACTTTCTCTCCCTAAATCTGACTGTTGCTGGAAGCTCACTTAGGTGGCACCCAGCAGAGTTTGTCCTTTTGTGACTAATAAATGTTCTCGGGGCTCATCCCTGTTGTAGTATATTGCAGTATCCTGAGGCTGAATAATAGCCCTCTGCACGCAGCCACCACTTTCTGGTTATCCCTTCAGCCAACCTTGGACACAGGCATATTTCCACCACTGGGTTATTATGGATTAACACTACTATGAACGTGGTTTTGTAGCTGACGCTGTGTATTTCTGCTTTTCATTCTCTGGGGCATATTCCCAAAATTTGGGATCACCCAAGACATTCTAAAATAAAACTTTTCTTACTCTAAATATAATATGGAAATTATATGTTGGAAAATCCAGAAGAGCCTAAAAAGAAAATAGTAATTGGGGAAAAAAATTTCAACATTGACTTTAAAAGCAGGAATGTTTTAAACAACTCTTTTTTTCTTGCCTCTGACTTAATGCATGCACATTGTAGAAAGTTCTGAAAATATTGAAAACTAAAGAAGAAACCAATTAAAAACCATTTATGAGTCTAAAAACCAAGTATAAACAACCACCATTAACATTTAGTGTGTTTTCCTCATCTCTGACTCCTTAATCCCTGTTTTTTTCCCCTTCTCTACATAGACTTTCCCTTCTTTTTAAATACAAAGTTGAGCTCATGTTTTATAAATAGTTTTATTTCCTTATCTTTGCCTCATGCCATGGTGTGAACCTTTTCTTCAATCTAAAAAATAGCTTTAAGGTTTATTTTTTCCCTGTCTGGATTGAGGCAATGACAGCTGTTGTATTAAGGATGATATTAGTTTTCTGTTTGGGGCTTATGCCTAGTTGTTTGTTCTTATAAGCAAAACCCAAGAGCTACCCCCCAGTACTCCCCCTACCCAGGAGCTGACTAGCTGCTACTTACTTTGGGGGGCCATATTCTCTCTGATTTCATAACAGGGTGGAGGAGCCGTGGGTGGAGAGAGCCAGTGTCCTTGACCTGCTGGAAGTCTGCGCCCAGGCCTTGGGCGACATCACTGAAATAAGGTGTGTCCAGAAGGAGACCCCTTGGAATTCCTCATCTTCTTGTGGACATTGGGAACTCTCCTTATCTCTAGGGAGTCTCTCGTGCTGTGGACTCACAGCTGCATCACTAATAAGTCCCCAAGATGGCAGGGGCTCCTGGGGTTTCTACAGGGGCTATGCAGGGCTGTTGAGACCAGTGCAGTAATCAGGCTGTTGCGCCAGATTGAGGATGGTGGCCCTGGATTAAAGACACAGGGCCGTTGCATCCAGGTTGATGCAGCTGGGGGGCCACATGGAAATGAACCCTGAATTACAGTAACACACACCTTGATTCTGAGGTGACAGGGTGACATGGAGTAGCTGACAGCAGAGGCTTTGGTGTCTCCCTGACTCTGTCCAGAGCCCCACTGGGCCTGGGAGCCCAGCATAAGGAGCCCGAGTCCCAGCCCAGCCTTCCTGGGAAGAGCAGGGACCTCACTGGCCACCCTTCCCTCCTCAGCATCTCCATGGCCCAGAAGCAGCTCCAGATCCAGCTGGAATTTCCCCAACAGGAGAACCCAGAGGCCATGGCTCTCAGGTGGGACCCAGGACCTGGAGCTCCAAGGGAGCGGCTGAAGATGGGGCTGGGGGAAGAGGGGCAGTGCTGCTTCTGACCGGCCTTTCTCATGTCCCCGCTCTGAGTCCGTTGATGTCCACCATCGCATGTGGCCCTCACCCCGTGCCCTGGTCTCCGCTGCTGCCATCCCCATCGCTTCCACTTTTTCCAGCCCCACCTTGCTCCCTTAGGCCTCAGGACCTTTGCACAGGCGCTAACCGCCCCAGAATGTCCTCTTCTCCCCTCCGCCCTTCCTCCTTCCTCACTTGACTAACTTGCCTTCACCCTTCAGGAAAGCTCAAGTCTTAGCTTAAATGCCACTAACTCAGGGAAGCCTCTCTGAACCCCCAGTCCTGCCATTATTCGCTGGTGGGACCTGGATTTACAACACCTCTAATCCATATAATACATTTTTGGAAACTAAAACATTGCCCACTGGGGTGAAGGCAGCCCTGCAGGTTTACATCCTGGTACCAGACCAAGGCTGGAGCTGGCTCTCAGCCCCAACTTACCACCCGGCTGGGTCCCCCTCTGGACTGCGCCTCCATAACCCTGCTCACAACTGAATTGTGGGACTTTTTTGTTTTCGGGGGAACTTTATTTGACTAGTACTTGATCACCCCCAGAAGTAATCTCCTTGCAGGCTGGGCCTGAGTCCCCACTTGACCCAGGCGCTCAGGACCTGCACCTCCCTGTCCACCTCCAGGTTGGCTCACTGTGATCTTGGGACCAACCATAGCCTTCTGGTCCTGCGGCTGATGGAGACGTATGCCAGGCTGCGGCAGCTCAGGTCAGCACCCCAAAACACTGCCTGGGACCCCCAGTTCTCTGGCCAGCCCCACACACTCTAGGCCACATGTGAGGCCGGCCAGTCTAGGTGGTCGTGAGCAGTGGCTGGGGCAGTGCCAGGCCCAAGCCTCCTGGCTTCCTGTGCCGGCCAGTGGGGGCAGGCCCGGGGGGTGTGGGGGAGCCTGCCCCCACCCCTGTATAAGACGGTGATGCCTGAGGCGTGTCCAGCCCGCAGTCCTGTAACACGCGTGGGTCCTTTCAGCTTGTTGCAGGTAAACCTATGCGAAGCCAGCTCCCAGCTGCTGCAGAGCCTGCTGCCGGGCCTATGTGAGCTGAAGAAGTTCCGGTATGTGCCCCGCACCCGCCGCCACTCTGCCTGCCCCCTACTTCCCGTTCTCTGCAACCCTGGGCTCAGAGAACCTGTGTCCCCACATATAGCCCTGGAGATAATATTGGGGTGCAAGGTGATCACCATGGCCAGAAAGTGATTCCATTCTCAATGTTCTTTCTTTTTATTATTTGGAAATAACTGAAAATGAATAGGAAGGTTGTGAGACGACTGAGAAGAACCTCCACATTCCGTTTCCCCAAATTCGCCCTTTATTTTTTAAGTTAGTTTATTTAAATACTTTTTGTTTATTTACATCATTGTTCATTTTTCTATGACGTTTGACTTGCCCCCTTAGGTGTAATCCCCATAAAGTCCCAACACCAAGTCACCTGTGGACCATCGCCATAGTCTCTTGTGCTCGTCCCTCCCCTGTTTTCATCCCTCTCCCTCCTCCTACCCTGCAGAATGTCTCAGCTCTATAGTTTGCCTGCAAATTTTGTTTTTTCCTTCTGACCCCTTGTTCAGTTTCCCTGTGTTCTTCCTATAAGTGACACCATTATTTTTCTTTTTCCTTCTTCCTTATTTCACTGAGCATAATCCCTTCCAGTTCCAACCATGGTGCTGTGAATGGCATGAGTTTATAATTTTTGATGGCTGAGTAGTATTCCACTGTGTCTATGTACCACCTCTTCTTGAGCCAGTCAGCTGGTTTTGGGCATTTAGGTTGCTTCTCTATCTTGCCTACTGTAAACAGTGCTGCAGTAACCACAGACATGCAGGTTTCCTTTCAAATGAATGTTTTTGTGTCTTTTGAGTAGAGTGCTGGGAGTGGAACTGCTGGGTCATGTGATAGATCCATTTTTAATACAAATTCACTTTTTACCACTCTCTTTTCACAAGCTCTTTTCTTCCCTCTCCACTCTCCCTCTCTTTTTCTCTGAACCATTTGAAAATAAGTTACAAAGCCACACACCTTCACCCCTTAATACCTTCGTGAATTCCCTAAGAACCAGGACATTCTCTCCCATATCCCAGTAAAGCTTTAAAATGCAGGAAATTGAACATTGAAACAGGAGCATCTCTAAAGCACGGTTTATATTCCAGCTTTGTCAGTTGTCCCGATAATGTTGTTTACTGCATTTTTCCCAGCCCTGGGTCTGTCTTCTCTCCTTCAGCTGGAGATGTGTCCCCAGGCCTGCTTTGTCTTTGGGGATTTTGTTCCGACGTTGACATTAGCTATTTCTCCAAGTGTCCTGTTACTGAGTATGTCTCCTCGTGCTCAGAGTCAGGCTCTGCCCCCCCGCTGGGAACATCATGAAGCTTCCCTTGTGCTCCCCTCCCCATCTCACACCAGGGGGCAGGCAGTGATTCCACCTGTGCCTTACTGGTGATGAAGCTGTGGTCACTGTGATCGCCTGCTTAAGATGGTGTCGGCCAGCTTTCGTCCTTGCTCAGCTATTGTTCGCCCTTGTGATGAACCAGAGTCTTGTAGGGAGCTGCTGTAAGACCATGCACATGACCCGATCTTCCTCAGAGTTTCTCCCACTAATTTTAGCACCCTGGGATAATTCTTGCCTGAATTACATATCAGCAAGACAGCTGCAAATGAAGTTTTTCTAACTTTAATTATCTTTCGCTCCAACTGATTGCATCAGGAGAAGGTCTTCTTTAGGTGCCGATATATCTTTAGCATCTCTCCGACACTTGTGACTTTTTTTTTTAATTGTTTAAGACGTGGAGTTTGTGGTCAGAGAGCACAGAGGGCGTTGCCTGACTATGGCCCGTACTGTGAAGCTGCTGCCCAATTGGTTGTGCCGAGGGACATGCTCCGTTGCCCTGCGCTTCTGCCTCCAAGCTGTACCTTGGCTTATTGAGTCCATGAAAGGACAGCTTTATGAAGGGAGAGGAGGGCCCCTTCCACTGTCCCCCTGAATCTTCCCCGCCCCACCTCCTTGCCCTCTGCCGCCAGCCTTCAGAGCTTCCAAGACCCAGAGCCCCTGCTGACCTGCTGCCCTTTGACCCCCCACCAGGCTGATCTCCAGCTGCATGAGCTCCAAGGGCCTGGCCCACCTGGCGTCCGGCCTGAGGCTCTGCCAGCACCTGGAAGAGCTGGAGTGAGTCACAGGGTCGGGGGACCCTGCCAGGGATGGGCCGGGGAAGGCAAGGGGGTGGAGAGGACCGTGGGCCTTTGCTAGAGTGAGCAGTGGGCTTCGGCCTGTAGCGTCTCTCCCTGTGTGGCCCGGGAAGCCGGAACCTGAGCGCTCCATCAGCGCTGCCACCCACTCAGCCTCAGCACAAGCTGGCTGAAAGCCGCGCCCCTCCGTGATGGCCTCCTCTCAAGAGGAGCTCATGATCCCTCTCCGCCGGGGCGGCTATGAGTGTTGGGGCACAGCAGGGCTGGGGGCAGACAGGATCGCAACGTGTGTGTGTGTGTGCGTGTGTGCGTGTGTGCATGCACACGCGCGCCTGTCCCCTCTGTCCTCTTTTGCAGCCCTCATCCAGGACTTTCTCAGCTAATCAGCTGTGACTGCCACACTCCCTCCTCTGGGACCCCAAAGCTTGACCTTTAGGGTCAGGAGTACTCACATGGAGCTTGGACAGGGAGGGTGGTCTAGGATCTGCAGACCCAGAGCTAGCTCCCACGGGCACTGCGCAGGGACACACGGGTCTGGGCAGGCTTGTCTAACCCTCGGCTCACCCTTGGTTCCCCCAGCTTGTCCAACAGTCAGCGTGGTGTGGAGGACCCCGTGGTGCTGATGGGCGCCCTTGAGGGCACCTGCCGGCTGAAGCGGCTTGAGTAAGTGGCGGTGGCTAATGGGGCAGGCAGAGGGGGTGGGGAGCATGCCTAGGAGCCTTTGCGTCTCTTATGGACATTCAAATCCTCCCAAGACCTTTTATCTTCCCTTACCTGGCTCTGCATGCGGTCAAGATGCTTGATCATAAGAAAGGAAAAGCCAACCCAGGTGAGAAATGTATTGGCTCAGGTCACAGAAAATTACACAGCAACAGACTTCAGGCATGGCTGGATCCAGGGGTTCTGTATCTGTTCCCTGTGTCTCTTCCTGACTTTCTTCCCAGTTCTGCCATCTCACCATACTAGCCTGGGTCAGTGTCCTTCCCTGGGCCAGTCATCAGTCACTCGGCACAAAATGTTCTTGTTGGCCAGACCTGGGCCATGTGCTGGACTTAGTGCGGGCCATCTTTCAGGGTGCTCTTAGCAGAAGAAAGGGATGCAGCTCTAGGCAGAAGAAACCCACAGGTGTCCCTTTGCCACCAATCACTTGTGTCATAACTGGCGACTTTACCTAGAATTTGGAGTCACCAGAGGCTTCAAAACACTAGACACAGCTTCAGTCTAGAGGACGGGGCCCATCTTGTACAGACATGGCAACATCCAGGCAGAACATTCACGCTGACATTTTCTGCTTCAAATCTCTCCATTTTTCAGATGACTACAATTTGTGACATTTTCTCTAGGGTGTTTCTTGACAAGTTTGGGACACAGTTTAAAAGAAGCCTTCTGACTTTTCCCCTGTGGCTATAAAATTCTCCCACTCTGGCCCTCTCTGCTTGTCCTGGGATGGGGAGGGGGTGATGTTAGGGAGACCTTGACCAGACCCCACCAGTCTTCCTGCCCAACCCCATGGCAGGTGTGCCTGCATCCGGGCTCCGCCTCCCTTCCTTCTGGAGGCTTCTGTTGGGGTTCAGAGACCCCGGTGGTCATTCATTGGCACACTCCTGTGTGTGGCAAATGTGCCCACTAGAGCACCTGGCTTGGAGGTGCTGCGGGAACAGGACGTGTGTTGCCCTCTCTTCTGAGTTCTCAGCCACCTGTGGCACCCCTTACCTCTTACTGCTTTGCCACCCCATCTGGGAAGCGGGTGTCATGATGTCTTCCACGTCTAAAGGACGTGATCCTATAGGTGACATGGTGGGGGCCCCAGAATGAGGGTCCTACAGCCTTGGGTCCTATTGCCCAAGCTCTGTGGGCTTCATCTGTGGGACCTGGTCATTTCACCCCAGCCCTCAAGATGGCCCCAGTGCAGTACTAGGCCCACAGCGAAGGCGCCATAGGTGGTTGCCATGGCTACCGTGGAGCTGTCAAGGCCAGTGTGAATCAGAATATAGAACCACTGCCTGGATAACCCTAATAATTCCTGCAGAGAAATTATTTCCCAGCACAGTTTTATTTTGAACAGTTTTGTTTTAACTGAGGGGGTGTGTAAGTGGCCGACTTGGAGGTCTCTGGGCATTGCTGAGTCTGGACAGGGCCTGGGCCTGCAGCTGGGCTCCACCCCAGGGGTGTAGTCAGCTCTCCATTGGCCTCCAGCCTCACCCCGTCTTCTCCTCCAGCCTCAGCCACCTCCCACTGGGCGGCTCCACACTGGGTGGGCTCGCCCAGGGACTAAGCCACGTGACCCACCTGCAGAGCCTCCGGTAAGTGACCCTGCGGCCCCAGGGACTGACTCCTGGCCTGCGGGAGCCCGGGGGGCACCTCCCTGAAGACCCTCGCAGGCTCTGGCTGGGGACGCTCCTGCCCTCCCTGGCCAGTGCCGTCTGCTCCTGCCTGGTCTCGTCTCGAAGTTCCTCCTCACGGAGTCGGGACCAAGTTCTAGAACAGGCTTTGTGCGCACCCCGAGCGTGCTGGGCTCGCACCCGAGTTTCAGACCCACGGTCTGGCCGCACTCCGCGCTCCTGCCCCCTCGCAGGGGTGCCGAGCCTGTGCGGGCAGACCCAGCGGTGAGGCTCTGCATTCAGACGCCGCCGCCATGCTGCCCACCTCGCCCCAGACCTGGGCTACGCAGCGTCACGCGCTCTGTCACGTGACTTCAGAAAAGCGAGCAAAGCCCTTCTGGTCCCGCCCAGACCCCCACCCAGGCCGGAGGAGTAGAGTGAATAGGAGGGCAGAGAGTTTGGGGGGCAGATCACAGGGGCCTCGGTCGTTTCACCCCGTTAATCCAGCTAGCTGAAATTTCCTTTGGAAAACAAAATGCCTTAGACAAATGCCTCAGCTGCTTGGTTTCCTTGGGTTCTTCCTCACAGAGCAAAGGCAAGACGCAAAAAACACAAAACAACAAAACCAGACAAAACCAAACTGCCATCCTGGGTTTAAGGGCAAACCACTGTCTGCATGGGCTAGAAAGCCATTTGTCTTGGAGAAAGGACGGGCCTGCGTTGTGGACCCCCGTGGAACTGCCGCTGAGCCTGAGGTCGCTGACACAGGCGGAGGCTGAGCTGGCCCACCCAAGGGGGCAGGCAGGACTCCCAGCACCCTGGCTTTGCAATTCCTTGACTGGGAGCCTCAGGGTGGGGCAGGAGGAGGCAGGGTCACAGCTCCTCTCTGGGCCTCAGTTTGCTCCTCTGGACACTGGGTATAAGGTCATTCCCGCCTCCCTGCTCCGGGTCCTCCATCAGCGTGTTGTGAGTGCCCTCTGAGTCCCGGATGGGTGGGGGCCTTGCACGCTGTAGGTGCTGAGCACGGCGCCTGCAATGGCTGTCGCCCGACCCGCCCTCTGCTTCTGCAGGCTGAGTGGAAGCAGCATAGGAGACGCTGACTGCTGCCACCTGTCAGAGCCCCTCAGAGCTGCCGCCGCCAGCTTGGAGGAACTGGAGTAAGTTGTCTGTCCTGCCCAAGACCCAAGACCTCTTATGCAGGGAAGAACCACGCTCCGCTTAAGTCCAGGCCTAGAACCTTGAGAGACCCGAAGGTCAGATGTGGGAGTGTTGATGCAGCAAGAGGGGATTAGCTCAGATGTGGAAGAACACCCTGAGCACTGGACTGAGCAGGGATCCTCCACGCACACGGGGTGGGGCCTCTCAGCGTAGCAGGCCTCTCTCTCCACGCCAGCACCTCTGCTGCTCCGGGAGGGCGAGGTGGACGAGATGAGAGGGTTTCAGCCCCTGCTCTTCTCTCCCAGCTTGAGCTACAACCAGATTGGAGACGCCGGGGCCCAGCACTTAGCTGCCGTGCTGCCAGAGCTGCTGCGGCTCAGGAAGATAGAGTGAGTGGACGGCCCACGGCGGCTCACACGTCACACCGAGGGCTGAGGGCTGGGAGACACTGGCCGGACACCTGACACTCCCCCACTTCCGAGTTCGGGCAGCGGGCCCCTGCTCCCCTCTGGGCCTTTCTGCCCCCCCAGGCCGGAAGGGTGTCCGCCTCTCTGATGTCCGCCCTCCCCTCCCTCAGCCTGTCTGCAAATGGCATCAGCCCAGACGGGGGAGTGCGATTAGTGGAGTCACTCACGCTTTGCGGGCACCTGGAGGAGATGAGGTGAGTGTCTGCCCAGGTCGGCCTCCCTCGAACTCTGGCCCTCATCTCCGCGCAGGGGAGGGCCAGGGAGCAAGCGGGCCAGCCCACGCTCAGCCTCATCTGGTCTCCTTCCAGGCTCAGCTACAATGCCCTGAGGAACTCCACAGCCCTGAAGCTGGCTGGGGCGCTGCCCCCGCGTCTGAGGGTCCTGCGGTGAGCGTCCCGCCTTGCCTGTGCTGTGGGCAGGACTGGTCGGTTTTCCCCATCCACCCCGCAGCCACCTTCTGCCTGCCCTGAGTCTCCGGCAAGGCTGGGGAGACCCGGCCTAGTCCTGCTCTGCGCCAGCCCCTGGGGCAGCCCTGCCCACCGCTGTGCCCTCTGGGTCTGTTTCCTGTCTGCAAAGGAAAGGCCGCAGTCCCAGCTCGGGGAGCCCTTCCCGGTGTCGGCCAAGGAAAGTGCCAGGCGGCACAGCCCAGCACTCTGCAGTTTGTCCACGGTCTCATCTGAGCCGTGGGACCCAGAGTTCCATGTGTTCTGTTTTCCAAGCAAGCGAGCTACGGCCCGGAAAGGCGCGGAAAGCGTACCCTACCAATACGCGAAGGAGTCAGGCTTGAACTTGGGGTCCCGGCCGCAAAGCCGGGGCCTTGGTACCATCCAGACCCTGTGTCAATGGGGAGGGGGCTTGGGGTTCAGCCCCCAGAGACTGTTAAGCTCTTCAGTGCAGCCAGGGAGGTTCCAGGAAGCCCCAGACTCGACCCCTAGTCCCCAGGCTCCCTTCACCACCCCCTTCCTCAGGCTGCAGGCAAGCCACCTGGGCCCAGAGGGGGCCCTGCAGCTGAGCCGGGCCCTGGATGGCCGCCCGCACATGGAGGAGGTCAGGTGTGTAGTGGCCGCGGGACCGGGAGGCAGCCAGGCCTGGGCGTGTCTGCAGGTCCCCTCACAGGTGTTTCCTCTGCCCTGCAGCCTGGCAGAGAACAGCTTGGCCGGAGGGTTCTCCCCTTTCTGGAGGGGGCTGGCGCTGCTCAGGCACATGGAGTGAGTACCTGGGAGCAGGGGTGGTGGGACAGTCCCCTTCTGGCTGAGCCTGGCGCCTGGGAAAGGCCTGTGACGTGACAGAGGTCTCAGATACCAGGGATGCCTGGGGCACGTCCCCCAAAAGGCTCCCGCCCCAGACCCTGCCCCTCTGCTCCCTCCAACTCTGGCTGCGGGGTGGGGAAGGGCAACTGGCTAGAGGCGCCCCTGACCCGCCCACCTCCACGCGGACCTCTCCTTCCTCCCTAGCCTGGTTTACTGCGAGATGGACGACCAGACCGCCACGCCCCTCCTCGCCAGCCTCGAGCTCTGCCCAGCCCTGGAAGAAATCTTGTGAGTCCCCAGCAGAGCCTGGGGCTAGGAAACGGTCGCTGGGACCTGGCCCCAGCGCGATGCTCTGGCCAGATGCTCCTTTCCCCCTCCCTGTCTCCTGTCTGGCACGGGAGGAGCGTCCTTGCCCAGACCTCTGCTCCCGGACGTGATGCCGGGCAGAGCCTCCCCTGCCCTGGCCCCATCTGTGAATGGCAGAGGAGAGGGCCGCATGGCCTCTGCAGGCTCTTTGCCCCTGACCTCCCCTCTGGAGGTGTCTAGATTGGCCACCCGCTCAGTTTATGGAGTCTGCACCACTGTCGGTCCTAAAAATTAACTGCCCAGGGGGCCTCCCTGGTGGCACTTCGGGTTCAGCAATGCGCTGTGAAGCACCCGCAGCCACTGCAGCACGAGCTCCATCCCCAGCCAGGGAGTGTCCCACATGGCGCTGCAGACCTCTCCTGTCTCCCCGCTGCTCCCCTCAGCGGGTGTGTTTCACTGTCAATCTGTCTGTTCTGGGCCCCACTCTGTCTCTGGTGAATCCTCTCACCCCCACACCTCTGACCTGTACCCCAGTTCTTGTGTGCATAAATAATCTTTAAAAAAATTAACTGCGGCCACAGGCCCCTGACCTGCCCGCTGCTGGCCGTGCCCACCTCTCTCTCAGCAACAAGAAGCACTCGGATCCCGGAAGAATCTCAAGGGCAAAGCAGGCCTCCAGGACTAGCCTGGGACCTAGACCCTGTACAGCATGGAGAAGTGCTAGATCCGGAAGTATGGGACACACGGTCACAGAGGACTTCAGGTTTACATCCTAGAGACTCTGACCCTTCTCGTCCCCTCACACCAGAGAACGTCCACTCAGTGCTCACTCCTCGGTAGCTCCCAACACTGTCGATTCTCCCTTTTCAGCCCCAGGGGCAGGTCATGGGCTCCGCGGCCTACGAACATAGAATCCATAGAATCGCGTGGCAGGACGCTGCTGTTTGCCCTGTACCTATCCTTGTTTATTCTTTTTTTAAAATATTTTATTTATTTATGCATACAAGAGCTGGGGTACAGGCCAGAGTCGCGGGAGGTGAGAGGACTCACCAGAGACAGAGTGGGGAGCAGAACAGGCAGAGGGACTGAAACACACTGCCGAGGGGAGCAGCGGGTGAGGCAGGAGGGGTCTGCTGCGCCATGGGGGTCCTCTCCCTGGCTGGGGATTGAACTCGTGCTGTAGTGGCTGCAGATGCTTCACAGTGCTGAGACTCAACCCCCTTGTGCCACCAGGGAGGCCCTGGTTCATTCTTTTTAAAGGTCATGAACACAGATTTTTCCATTGATAGTAATAAATACTTCCTAAGATTCATTTCTTAAAGAAATAAGGTGGGAGAGAGGATGAACTGAAAGAAAAGTAGGATGCAGGTAACAACGTAGGAGGGGCACACACACATTAGAGCTTGTAATGGGGTGCAGGCCTGGAACACAGGATGTCATTTCCTCGAACCCCCGGGGCAGCAGCTCCTACCTGTGCAGATTCTTGCGGGGCAGCCAGCTCTGCAGTGGGTTTGGAGCAGGGAGAGAGAGTTACTTGTGCCCTGAAGTCCTCACCCACCAGTGGCCTCTCCTGCACCCACACAGTCACACCCCCTGTAGCTCCCACCCCTCCCCATCCATTGCCTGGTCTTCACGCTCACCTCTCTGCTCCTGCTTTGACCTTGGAACCCCAACCCTGCAGGCTCTCCTGGAATCTGCTCGGGGATGAGTCCGCGGCTGAGCTGGCTCGGGTCCTGCCGAAGCTGGGCCGGCTGAAGAGAGTGGAGTATGAGCTGGGAAGCCCAAAGGGGTGGGGAGGGGTGGAAAGGGACCTGCATCCAGGGGCCACCAGGTTTGGCCTCCACCTCCAGAAGCCCTCCTTGATTTGCACACTCCAGAAGCCCCAAGCTCTTGTAAGCTGGGCTCGCCCCGTGTCCCGACCTTCTGCCTTCCTGCTGCAGTGCTATCTGCTGGGTTCTCTGAGCAGACGTGTGGGGAGCTCATGTACCCCTATCATGGCCTGGGGAGGAGATATAGGGAAGCCCTTCTCCCCAATCTCATGTCAGTCTCATTCTCTTTTTCTTCTTCCGCCCACTGAGAAGACTGGAGAAGAACCAAATCACAGCCCGTGGAGCCTGGCTCCTGGCTGAAGGGCTGGCGCAGGTGTCTGGCATCCAAGTCATCCGGTAACAAGGGCTGTGGGGGGCAGGGATGGTGCAGGGGAGGCCACCCAACCCCTGTAATATCAGGAGACTCTCTGCAAGTGGAGGCAGGCCCTGGGTGGGCAGTGATCAAAGGAGACTTGGGCCAGTCCACAAGGAATTTGACAGCAAGCAGACCTGGATCAAACCCCAGCCCTGCCATTTGCCAGTTGTGAAGCTTCACATCAGTAACTAGACCTCTCTGAGCCTAGGGTTCCTCGTTTGTAAGATGGGGATAATGATGGTATCTACTTCAAAGAGTTGCTGTGAGGCACAGATTAAGCACGGAGCACAGTGCCGGCTATCAAAGCTATCAAAGCCTCCATGTACGGTTGTATGGGTTGGGCACTGCACAAGAACATGGCTTCTAAGGGATACCATTCACACAGCAGACCTATTGGGTTTTCAGCAGACATTAGTGCTGTGTTTTGTTTTATAAAAATCCCCATATTAGGACAGTTTCAGATGATGGAAGTAAAGTATCTTAAAAAAGGGGAGTTGTTTTTTTTTTTAAGATTTATTTATTTATGCACACAAGAGCTGGGGTACATGCCAGAGGCAAGGGATGTGAGAAGATTCACCAGAGACAGAGCAGGGAGCAGAACAGGCAGATGGACTGAAACACACTGCTGAGGGGAGCAGCGGGTGAGGCAGGAGAGGTCTGCTGCGCCATGTGGGTCCCCTCCCTGGCTGGGGATCGAACTTGCGCTGCTGTGCTGCGGATGCTTCACAGTGCAGCGCTCAACCTGCTGTGCCACCAGGGAGGCCCAAGAAGGGGAGTTTTTTTTTTTCCTTTTTGTACAAATGTGTCACATGAGCATGGCCCTGGTTAGGAGCACTAGATCCTTCAGAAGACTGAGTGGGAGAAGTCAGGAGGTGTGTGTTGGGGACACCATCCCGCTAGGGTAGCCATGCTGGTCTGGTGCCGGCCTCTCCCAGGCAACTCTGAGACGAGACAGGAGGAGGGAGCAGCTCCTAGTGCTGAATGCCTGTCTCTGTGCCCTTCAGGCTCTGGAAAAACCCCATCCCCACTGAGACGGCGCAGCATCTGCAAAGCCAGGAGCCCAGGCTGGAGTTTACGTGACGGCCTCCAGAGACCCTTCAGATCCAGCCAGCGATGCCAACTTCTACCTTCCGGGGTCGAGAGCCTCAGCTGGGGGCCCCATGCACTGTCCGAGGAGGCTGCGGTGCTCAGCCACTGCATTCCTCAGGGAGGACTCTCAGAGAGACTGGAGACTACTCTGCACCACATGACGTGCATGACCACTCAGGGACACGCGTCACAGTGGGTGTCACGGGGCGACAAGACATGAAGGTCTTAGGTGGCAGCGCTCCACGTCACAGGACGTGGGACTCGCAGTGAAATGGATCCAAGCCCCGTGCACAGCGGGACGCAGGATGGGTGGTCCACGCCTGGCGCACGACACACCCATGTCACGTGGCAGTGATAGGTCAGATGCACTCGGGCTGGTCCTGGAGCTAATTTATTTTTATTTTTAACCAGCCGTGTATTTATAGTTTACATTCCCAGAGCAAACAAGGCAGGGAACATCTTCCAAACACTCAAGCCCAGTGGCCCAGAGGCCAGGGCTCTGGGCCAAGACTTCTGCATGGGCCTCAAGCTGCAGTCTTCTCATCTGTATACTGTATAACCCGCTCCTGGAATGCTGTCTTCCAAGAACTTTGGACCCAGGCCCAAAGGGAAGAGCCAGCCTGACCCTGGGAATGGACAGACCCAGTCTGACCTGTGTAAGGGACAAAGTGAGGCCTAGGGCCAGGGGTGAGTGCTGCCAAGATAACCAAGCAGGGCACAGGGTGCAGCTACAGCTTAGCAGGAGCCATTGCGCTCGCAGGAGCCACATGTACTACAGTGTTCTTTTTACTCCCAAGAGCCCGCAGGGATGGGCTCTCCAAGCCGGGTCTGAACAATAAATCTGGGTTGTGCCCCACTGTCTAGCCTGAGTCTGATGCAGCCTGACACCGCGCCCAGCTCGCAAGTGGCACACCACCTGCCCTGCAGGCCGGAGAGCAGCGCAGACCAGAGAGCTGTGCTGAGAGGGGCACTGGCCTGGGAATTGGGAGAGGGGGGCACATCCACACTCTGGTCTGGTCTGCTTGGCCCTGTGATCATGAGCCAGCCGCCTCTTCTCTCTGGACCTCACCTGCACTGTGAGCACAGGAGGAAAGCGCAATGTGTTAGAAGCACTCTTTGCCTGACTTGCATTTTGCAGTAGCTGCTTGACTTTTCTGAATTGTCAATATTTAAAAATGCCAGATTTAGCTTCTCCTAGGTGAAGTCTGGCACGTTCCCACCCAAGAGTATTCTGCTAACGCCGTGTGCCGGTGCCCTTTAGATGTGGTGCACATCCCTCAGTTTTTCTCAGTCCCCACCACTCCGCAATAACCTTCTCTCTTTTGGAGCTTGCCTGGTCCTTGCAAGAACCTGGAAACTTCCACAGGCAGGGGGCACGTTAGGAACCTGGCTTAGAAGTCAGATGACTCTGGAATGGGGAGTGACTTCAGTGGCCACCTGTCCCCGAGAGCAAGAAGTTTCTATATGTGAGTTACTAACTCTGCCCCGCCCTGACCCTGTTCCCGGGTTTGGGAGGGGATCAGGGAAGCGAGGTGTGCCAAGTTCCTAGAATGAAGAAGTAGGAACTGGTTACATGTTAGTTCCCTTCATCTTTCATGGCTGACTATCATGTGAGATGGAGAGATGCTCAAAATGCCAACGCCCAAATTTATGTCGGGCGCCTTCCTCCAGTGCCACGCCCATTCTGAAAAGGGAAAACAGGAACAGGGTGCAGTTACCGCTTATCACCACTAGAGGGGAGGCTGGTCCATTCCTCAGATAACTTCCTTTGTGGCTGGACCCAGAAAGAATGGAAGATGCCCTAAGGAGCTGTTCCCAGGTGACCTGGGCGCCTGGAATGTCCCGGCCTGCCAGTGGCTCACCTGGACAGCTCAGCCCGGATCTTCGCTGCCCTCCATGTTGTCCTAGTCCCCCACCGAGCATGAGGAGAAAGTCCTCTGGCCAAGTGCCAACCATGCACACCTGGCACCGTGTGGGGCCATCAGCCTTGGGGGAGGCGATGGACAGAGAGAGGAACACAAACTTTAACCAGAAACCCGAGCACAAATTTCTGTGACCTTGGGCCCTTGGGGTGCACCTCCGCCCCAAAGTGAGCAGACACCACCTCTCCTGGAATGAGCCCCTCAAAGCCCAGAGATGCCTTGGCCTGGGAAATCAAGGCTGAGGAAGGAGCTGAGCCCTGACCAGAAGCTCCAGGCCAGGACGTGCACACCCAGCAGGGCCCAGGGGCTCTTCATGTGCTGATTATTTGATCTACTCCCACCCCTCGCCCCTTCTTCCTTTCCACTCTAAATTCTAAGCTCCGGAGAAACTGCAGCAGCTGCCCTGAAATAAACCACAGTGTTGTCAGCGTCGAGCAGCTGCCGGGCCCCTGTCGGGCTGGCGCACCGGCATCTCGCCTGTGTTCTCACGAACCTTTCTCCTGCCACCTCTTCTGGGAGCCTGGGCCATTCTTCCAACAACTGGCGAGATCCAGCTCTTCCCCACTTCCTCCCAAAAGTAGGCTCAATTTAAAAATAAATGCAAAGACAAAATTCACAAGGAAGTTAAGGCCGGGCTCCACATAGCAAGTTCCCGCTGGGTTCCTGGGAGAGGCCTCCAGAAGGGAGCCTTCCATCAGGCTGCTGCCGCCTGTAAGGCTGGGCCGCACTTCCTGCGGCTTGTCACTTGGCCTCCATCCCATGGTTTTACACATTTACAGAGGAGTTTACAGAATGGAAATCCCAGAAACTCCCTTCCCGTCCCCACAGGTTTCAAATTCTCCTAAATTGCCTTCTCTGCCCTTCCCCGAAAACACATCTGAAACCCACTGTCCCAGCCAGTCATTCTCAAACCATAAAATCACAGTTACAGAGACTGTCACGTGTGTGACTCATCGGGGGATCTTGTTAACATGCAGATTCCAGCTCCACGAGTCTGGGTGGGGGGTTCCAAGAGGCACCTAGGTCGTGTTGACGCAGCAGCTGGGCCACACCCAGCTTGGTGACACCACAGACCAGTGAGCACACCTCAAACCTGACTTCACATAGACGTCACTTGGGGACGCCTTTTCAAAAATACTTAGAACATTCCCCGAGCAATGCTAATATGCAGCCTCAGTGGAGACCACACTAGTCTGGAGTCTGCCCCCTCTCAGAACAGGCAAGACTTGCACCTGCACCCCTTCTTTAGTCCCGAGCACCCCATGACCCTCCCTTCCCAGATAAGGTTAAAGAGACCCAGAGATTTCCCCCGATTTGCCCATGGGCAACAGCTGGGAAGTGCCAGCACGAGGAATCAATCCTGGTTCCTGATGACATTTTTCTTTCTTTCCTGTTTTATTGAGATAGAATGGACCCAGCGGGGGAGGAGGGACAATTTCCCGACACTTCTGGGTCAAATAATCGAAAAGACATCAGACAGATTAGCAGAAGAAAAAAACAATATACTGATGCACATAGGGGATGAGGGTTCTGAAGCCTTCCATAGGGGGGACTTACATCCGGAGCTAAGGGAGGGGAGAGCGGCCCGGGGCTTAAAGGAGAGAGTGGGGAGGGAGTTCACGTGGAGGAGAGGTGGTTCGTGTGACAGACAGCAGGTGCTCCTGAACCGGTGCCTGCCCTGCCAGACAGGCTTTGCAGAGAGAAAGATTGTTTCTCGTAATAACCCTCATTCTGGACGAGACAGCCCATTTTCATCCTTCCGTGTAGTTATGGCCCCAGCAAAGGTTCCCCCTCTCCTTGTGAGATCATCTGCACACAAAGGGCCGCGTCTGGGGTGTCTGATCTGACATCCGGACAAGTTTAAGGGGTACGGCCTAGCGGTTTGATTTGACTCGATCACTACATGAGTTTATCAACGTCCAGCATCTCATAGAGAGACAAAAAGAAGGAACAACTCAGGATTGACTCTTGACAACTTTTAAATGTCATGACTCATAGCCCCACAGGTGCACCCCCAGTTTCCTTGCCTGCATAGTGAGGGGGTGAAGAAAACAAGACCAGGCGCGAGGAGGTTCTCTCTTCAGCTGCCACCTTGACCAGTGATGGATGGCCCTTGGGCAGGGCTCTGAATTCTGTCACCAGTCTCACCTGGGGGTAGTTCTGAGGGGCTTCGCCAGCTGAGACCCCCTCCAGTCCAACGAGAGACAAGATATGCCCAGGGTCGCAAGGCCGGTATCTACAGCCACCTTCAGATCCCAACCTCGAGCAAGAAGGAAAGGTCTTCGGGACAGGCCCGGGCTGGGGACATCACTGACCTGTGAGTCTGTGTGTCCCTCAGAAAGCACCCCACACACCCCAACTGTGAAGGCAGGAGGGCCGTGTGCCCTACATGGCCCTGCAGCTGCCCAGCCTGACCCCTGCGTGATGGAGGCCAGGCCTGACGGCTGAGGTCCCAGCCAGGACCTGATATGGCCCCTGGATGGAGGTTCTCAGAAAAGACCTGCAGGTAAGGTCCTCTCAGGGCTGGGCTAGGAAGTTCCCTGGAGAGCTGGTGTTCCTCCCATCCCTGGTCACCCCCCAGCCCCCTTAGGGCTCAAGTCCTCCTCACTCTCTCACCCTAGGAAGCCACACCCTGAAGCTGATCCCACACCTGCCCAGGAAGCCACCTTTGCCTGGAGGAGGCAAGAGGAGGTGACAGGAGGAGCTGTCCCTGAGGAACAACGGCTGTGGGTCCCTGGCTTGAGACACCTGAGAAGCCTGTCTCCTGGGCTGGGTCCATGGTGCCTGCACCCACCGCCCACGCCTACTCTACCCCGGGGGGGTTCAGGTTGATGGAGGTGTCTGGGACTGACTGGAGGGTTAGAGGGGGGTCTGGGTATCCTGATCCTAAAAGGGACCCCTGCACTAGGGTGACAGCCACTGTCCAGGCCTGGAGTCTCGGCGTGCCTGGCACCTTGGAACCCACGTTAGGGCTTCATGACTTCCCACAACCATCGTGATCTGTCCCAGGCACCTGGGTGTCAACCCTGCCACCTCCCACCACCACCCCACCCCCACCCCTGAGGCCAGTCAAGGCCTGGTACAGAGGAAGAGCTTCTTCGACGTGCCTGCCCTGGTCAGTGTGGCCGGACAGCCGGACTCCTGGAATCTACACCCAGACAGCCAGTGTAACACACACACACCAGCATCCACCTGTTTGGGGCAATCCAGGACAAGGAAAGACTTGCTCCCACGAGCCTTCTACGTGCGAGTGTAGCATCAACCCAAGATGGACCTTGACCTTCAACCAACCTCTGATCCCTACTTCTAAAAAGACAACCGCTGACCCCTGGCTTTTTTAAAAGGCCGCTTTATTGAGATGCAATACACATTCTGCAGCAGTCACCTCTTCCAAAGACACAAGCCAATGGTTTTGAGTATATCTATAGTTGTGTAGCCATCACTATAATCTAATTTTATTATTCAGTCATTCTCAAAGAAACCCCACACCAGCGGCAGCAGCGTCCTCCCCAGCTCACCTCCACGCCCAGGCAGCCATTCATCTACTTTGTGTCTCTGCGGCCTTGTGTGGGTAGTTCCCCTGCCTGGAATCACACACTGTGTGATCTTTGTGACCGGTTTCTTTGACTTAGTGTAATGTTTGCAAAACTCACCCAACGTCATGCCTTTTTATGGCTGAATAGTATTCCGCTGTTCAGACACACCACATCTTGCAGTCCACTCATCAGCTCATGGAAAGTGGGCTGTTCCTCCTTTTGGCTCTCCTGAATCCAACTGCGCTGAACATCCACGTACAAGTTTTTATGTGGTCATGTGTCTTCATATATGGGACTTGGGGCCTTTGTACTCTGTCCCCATGGCCAGGCATCCAGTATCATCTCCCCCTTGACAGACCCAACGACCTCATCCTCAGGTCTCCAACAGGGGGATTTGCTGGCCCCTGTGACTGGGTTGGGTGAAGCGTCTGTGTGACCTGCTTCCAACTTTCCTATATTTCATGCAGTGCTAGGATTACCTGGTGCCCGAGAGGCGAAGGACCTGAGAGCAGGGACCCTGCTTGCGTTCACCGCGTCCTTTCCAGGGTCCGACTCTCCTACCAGTAAGGAGCTGGAGAGGGAGGAGAGGGATTCTAGGGGCCAGAGCAATCAGGAATGGCTTCCTGGAGGAGGTGAGGCTGAAGCTGGCTGTGAGAAGACCTACAGATTGGTTTGCCCAGCAGTTGGGCTGAGGGCTTTGAGCATAGGGGCGAAAGATAAGGAAAGAGAAAGGAGGCTGGATGAGGGACCAAGCAGCAGAGAACAAAGCTCAGAGCCCCAGGGTATTTTAGTGGCTCCCTTCTAAGGCTGCAAAGTGCCTGTGACTCAGACTTGGAGGGAGGCTCTGCCTGGAGTGAGCCTCTCAGTTAACCCTCACCTGCCTGGAATGGAAAACCCACAACCGAAGGGCTAGGCCTTCACGTTCAGTGGTCCAGCCCTGGAGCCAGCGGTCGAAGGGCATGGCGTCCATGTGGCCTTGAAATCCCCGGGGACAGCTCCATTCCCACCTTCTCGTCAAAAGAGGGCACGCAAATACCGTTAAGTGGCTTGCGTGTGTCCTGCGCCCCAGAGAAAGAATGGGTGTCTCTTCTAGGGGAGTGAGGCCTTCGCGAGAGAGGCAGGGGTATGGGGGCCCCCCGGGGCCTCAAGGAGCCCCTAATCGGGACGTCCCAGGCACTGACTGAGCTGGCTTTATCTTAGCGTCTGTCAGAGAATATGCCATCTTCCCAGTCTCTGGCCGCAAGAAAACGCGGGGGGAGGGTGCTGAGGGGTGTCTTTCACCGTTGGGGGCCCAGGGTGGGTGAGAAAGGGGGCAGATAACACTTGAGTCCCTCAGTAGTGGGCACCTGAGTCCTGCCCACTACTGCCCAGAAACGGTCCTGCGGTGCAGCAGCGTCAGGGCCGAGGCCTCCGGCGGCCACCGAGGACCCGCAGGCGGGGCCCATCCCGGGTTCCCGCGTCGGGGGCCCCGCGAGCACAGCGCCGGAATTCCGAGGCGTCCAGGGCGCGACGGAGCGGCCGCGGGGGGTGCGCGCATCCGCGTTCCGACCCGCCGCGCCCCAGCCCGGGGCGCCCCGGCCCTCGCTTTCTGGCCGCGAACGTGCGGCCCCCGCGGAGCGCAGCGCCGGGCGCGCCGGCCACGGACAGCAGGCGGGACGGCGCCCTCGCTCCGCCCGGGAGCGCTCGCCCTCCAGGAAGCGCCCGCCGCGCCTCGCGCTCCCTCCCCACGCCACCCCCCCTCGGCCGGAGGGAGGAGCCCGAGCGCCGCCGCCCGGGGCCCGGGAGGAGACCGGACCGCGAGCGGCTGGGAGCGCACGGAGCCGGCATGGCCGCGCGGGCAGCGCCCTGAGCGTCGGCGCCCGCGGGCCCGGCTGAGCACGACGCCCGGGGATGCCCCGGCGGCCCGGGGCGCAGGCGGCGGCGGCCACGCGGTGAGGGCGGCGGCGCCCGCGGGACCCGCGGTGAGTGCGGCTCGGGCGGGCCGGGCGCGGTGCCGCGCTCAAGTTCGGCCTGCGGGCTCGGCTTCGGCGCGGGGGGCGGGCTGGAGGAAGCCGGGGTCCGCCTCCCGGGGCCGCGGCGGGGCGAGCCCCCGCCGCCCGCGCGCTCCCCGCTCGGGCTCCGGCCCGGTCGCGCGGGGGCGCTCCGGCTGCGCCCCGACCGAGGGCCGCGGGAGGGCATGAAAGCGGGAGGACGGTGGCGCCCTCCGGGGTCCGGTTTGGGGGACCCCCCTTACCTCCCCCGAGGCGCCTGGGGGCGTCCGGAAGTTGGAGTCCCTGCGCTCTGGCCGCGGCTGGAGACGGCGCTGGGCTGGCTCCTGCAGGCGCCGGGCAGCCGTACCCCAATTCCCAGTCCCCAATCCCCCGCCTCAGGGAACAGCTGGAGAGGCGGCTCCCAGCCCGGGAAGGGGAAGTGAAGAGAGGGAGTTAGCCGGGCAGCTTCCCAGAAGTCGGAGTGTGTTTGCAAACTAGTTTTTCGCAAAAGCTGTCTGGCACCTGTGTGGTTAAGGGGGGAGGGGCATGGAGCGAGAGAGCGAGGCCTTTCTTCCTTCCTGCTCCCCAATTCTTACACGAGGCTGCATCTCTGCAAACAGCGGGATCTCACTCTCCTCTTCCAGCCCGATCCCTTAGCCTTGATCCCCCCTCCACCCGCCCCACCCTGGTTCCTTGGAGCCTTCAAAGGGGATTGTGGTTTGCCCCAAGCACACAGTTAGAACTGGAACCCCTGGTCTCTGGTGGCCAGTTGGGGGGTTCGTCTTATTGTCTGTGAGTCCCCCGATCCACTTATGGGTAAGGGGGTAGTGACAGGGGCGAAGGATTTGGAGAATTAGCTGAGCTACCCTTTGTTTTGCCGGCTCTGAATTTTTCCCTCAGAGGAGTGGGGGCTGTCACTGAGAGCTGGGAGGATTTCCTGCTCCTTGGAGTACCCACAGCTCCAGATATTCCCGGGCCAAGTCAGCCTGTACCTCCCCTAGCGGCAGAGCCAGTGGCCAGCCTTGATGGGGCCCTTTGGGAGGAGAGACCTGGGCCTGAACACCCGCAGCGTGGGCCTGGCCCAGCCGCTCCTCCTCTCAGCCTCCCGGCCTCACCTGGCTCCTCCTCTCAGCCTCCCGGCCTCACCTGTGAGACGGGCTAGTTGTCCAGGGCCTCTGGGCCGGAGGCTGTGTGCACACATAAAGGAGTGGCTTTGTTGCTGTCCCTCTGGCTCAGGGCCCAGTGCTGGCCTGCCCCCTGGACTGCGACATAACTGGCCGGACTGGGAGTGGTCCCCAGGCAGGTCTGCAGGTGGAAAGAACCAGAGGTTAAGAACGTTGGACGCTTGGGCTGGCGGCACCCCCGCCACTTCCGGCCTGCACACCCTGGCACCCCTTGGCCCAAGGAAGGCTTTTTCCACGTGTGAAATGAAGCGAACTCTGCCGATGGTGTCATGGCTTACACAGTTTACAGGGCGAACTGCTGAGGGACGGGGCTTGGGGAAGGCGTTGTGCAAAGTGGGGTGCACTTGGTGAATGGCAAGATGGTGTCTCTGGGGTGTTGCAGGAGACCTCAGTCGCGGGGCCGTGGGAATGAAAATCTCGAGACCTAAGAAGAGGGCCTGGGGTCCAGCTCCCCATTCCGACGTGTGTAGTCGTGAGGGGACAACTCTGTGTGCCTTCGTAGTCTTTTAGGGTGATGGTGTACTTCGCTAACGGTAGTTGCGAGGATTAAGTGAGATGAGAGGACTCATGTATCAGCCTCAGTTCACCATCCTTGTCATTATTTTGGGGAAATATTAGCACGTCTGATGTGGGTAACTGCATTTAGGATTCCTTCTGGGGCTTTCTCCAGCCAGCCTGGCCCTGCCTCTCCCACCTCCTCCAGCCTCAAAATTCAAATGTCAGCCTTCTGGAATGTCTCCCGGGCAGTTCCTGATCTCTAAAGCTTCAGCACCTTCTCTGGGGAGAGTGCCTGGGCAGGGTAGCTGGGTCAGGTGTTCCGTCCCCCTGCTTTGGGCTGCAGGGCCCTCACTCTGGTCAGGGCCAGGAACAGGCTGCCAGGGAGGCCCCCCAATGAGAAGCACCGGCCCCCAAGGGGTCTCATCCACAAGCTAGAAGTGTCTGTTCCTCCCTCTCACCCTTACAGGGGCTCCTGAGTCCAGAGCAGTCACTTCGGGACTCCAGGCCCCTCCCCTTTATTTTAAAGATTTATTTATTCATGCATACAAGACCTAGGGTACAGGCCAGAGGCAAGGGAGGTGAGAGGATTCACCAGAGACAGAGTGGGGAGCAGCACACGCAGATCAACCAAAATACACTGCTGAGGGGAGCAGTGGGCGAGGCAGGAGAGGTCTGCTGCGCCATGTGGGTGCTGAGGGGAGCAGTGGGCGAGGCAGGAGAGGTCTGCTGCGCCATGTGGGTCCCCTCCCTGGCCGGGGATCGAACTCATGCTGCAGTGCAGTGGATGCTTCACAGTGCAGCGCTCAACCTACTGTGCCACCAGGGAGGCCCCCCTCCCCTTTAAAGAGAGACTGACCACAGAAAGGGGGCCATTCCCTCCCCTCCTGCCTGGCCCCCTGCTGGGCACAGAGGACACTGGGTCACCTGAGACTTCAGCAGACAGCAGCTGGGATGGCTTGGGACCCGTGCCCACTGACCAGGGACCAGAAGGGGGATCCTCAGGGGAATCATCCTTCCTGTGGTCCTGTTGGGGCCAGGCACCTCTTGGGTCCCTGCCCAGTGTCCCCTGTCCTCCTTGGGCTCTCTAGCCTCTGCCCCACGGCCGCATCAAGTGGACGTACTGTTCTGCATCCTGGGGGTTTCTCCACCGGCCCCGTCCGCGTCTTCTTCCTCTAGGGTCTGAGAAGGGATGAATTAGCCCTGATGCCTCATTCACCATCACAGCCCCTTGCTCAGTCTTCCTCACTCTGCTGCCATCTTATTGAGTCATCTGCATATCGGCTTATTATCCGCTTCCCCTGCAGAGCCTCTCGGTGCCCGTGGAGAGGGCTGTGTCCAGTGCGCCCGCTCTGGCCCTGCACTTAGGTGTCCGCAGTACGTGGGAGCTGAAGGGCTCAGCCTCCCCTCCCTGAGGCCTCCTCGAGTGGCCTGTGATGACGGGAGATGAGCTTGCCTTTGGGGGTCTCTGACGGGACCCTTGTCTCACCCTGCTGGGTGCTGGGGGATGTTCAGAGGCCGCGACCCGTCTCGGCAGGAGGGGCATCTGTGGGCCTAGGGGAAGGGAAGCTGGGTCTGGGACGGGGTGCTGCTGGCCTAGTGCTGAGGGGCCTGGGCTGGGAGTTGGGGAGCTGCTGCCTTGCCTGGCCGCCGAGGGGCTGTCCTGTGCTGGGGAGCGTTATCCAGTCCGGATGACCTGAGCCAAGTCTCCTAACCCCTCCGATCTCAGTGTCTTCATCTAGGAAAGGGGATCCCTGGATCGAGGCCTCTTCCCTTTGCTTTCTTCACGGGGCCTCTAAAGCAGAAAGCGCTTGTAAGCTGAAGCAGCCGTGCGTGAGGTCCTGCTCTCAGGAAGTGTCTCCTGAATGTGCAACCACCTGACACGTGACAAACGGCTGTTGACCGCCTCCTCGTGCCAGGAACCTGAAGTTGGGGTACCACTATGGAGCTCCAAGTTATGTAGGGGAACAGAGAGGCCAGCAACGGCAGGAAAACTTCAGCTAGAGGGAGGTGAGCGCCTCCTAAAGAGAATAAAACGGGGTGAAGAGACTGGAGAGTGGGGGCCACGCAGCGAGCATCGGGAGGCCTCCAGGGGCGGAGGCAGTGACCTTGGCGCTGAGACCCTCCTGCAGGCTCTGGCCTCACGACAGCACGCCAGCCATGCCCGGCCGGCAGTGCTCAGTGGAGACGGTGCAGTGAGTGACGTGGAGGGATGCCCCCCCACCCCCTCAGCCCAGGTCCCTCAGCAGTAGGCCAGCAGCACCCCGTCCTAGACCCAGCTTTCCCTTCCGCTAGGCCCACAGGTGCCCCTCCTGCAGGATGCCCGGGTGGCTGGAGCTGGGGGCACCTGACCTGCCGCTCCCCCCACCCCCACCATGCCCCTCTCAGCGACACAGAAGATGCTTGTTCAGCTTCCAGCAGATGCTGCTGCTGCTCAGCCCCTCCCGCCCCTTGGGCCACAACAAGCTTTCTGAGTCATGCCCTGGTGTCCCCCAGGCTACCCCGTGCCCTGTGCTGGGAAGAGCCGGTGGCTCAGGGAGCTGCCTGGTTTCAGACTCTGGCTTTAGCTCCGCGCCTGAGTGACTCGGGCAGTGGAGCAGCTGCAGTACTGCCGTGCACACCGGGTGCTCCAGGCGACAGAAGGGCGTTCTCTGCTCAGGGGCCTAAAAGTCCAACTTGAGGTGTGGGCCGGGCGTGCTCTCTGTGCTTCTGGGGGAAGGGGCTTCCTTGCCTCCGCCGGTTCGCGCCTACAGCATCCTGGGCCGTGGTGGATGCTGTGTCTCCACCGCCCCCTGAGGCGGAGCACTAAGCCCTTGGCTCCTTTGGGCAGGGCCCACCTACACCTGTGTGGCCTCTTCTGAACAAATTACACCTGCAGATGCCCGCCTTCCAAACAAGACCGTTCCTGAGGTGGGAGGATTAGGACTTCAACATGTCGCTTGTGGGGGTCACAGCTCCCCTTCTAATAGACAGGTCACAGGACCTCTCTGTGCCCCAGTTCCCGGTCTCTGAGATGGGGTGATGATAATAGGGCCCTCTCCTGCTGCTGCTGCTCGCCCCCTCCCTCCAGTGAAGCCGCAGCAAGCTTTCTGAGTCATGCCCTGGTGCCCCCCCAACCTCCTCAGGGTGCCCTGTGCTGGGAGAGGCTGTGGGGGGGCCTGACTGGGATGCTGCAACCCCCTGGACGGGACGGGGCGCACAGGAAGCAGTCAAAGCTGTTATTTCCAGCTCAGGGAGGACTTCCTGGAGCCGAGGCCGGGAGCTCAGAGCAGAGGGAGATGCCCTTGGCCAGGACTGGCCCAGCAGGACCCAGACCTGAAGTCGGACTGGTCCCCTGGGTCGTGGGCATCTTGTTCGGGTGCCGAGGCCCACAGAGGCCTCTCCCCACTCTGTGGATGAGGGGGGACAGGTGGGCCTGTTCAATGAGGCAAGGCACGTGGCCACCACCTGGGCGCCTCCCCGGTGGCGCAGGGGGTTCAGCAGCCCTGTGGGGCTTCCAGAGCCGCTGCAGCACGAGTTCAGTCCTTGGGCAGGGAGGGGACCCACGTGGTGCAGCAGACCTCTCCTGTCTCCCTGCTGCTCCCCTCAGCAGTACGTTTCAGTTTATCTGCCTGTTCTGCTCCCCACTCTGTCTCTGGTGCATCCTCTTACCCCCTGCACCTCTGGCCTATGCCCCAGTTCTTGTACGCATAAATACATAAGTCATAAAAAAAGAAACGAAAAGAAAGCCGTCTAGGGCAAGGGCCCTTAGCAAAGGGAAGAACCTGCCCTGCTGAGGGACATGGAGAGGGCACCACAGAAACCCAAGAGGGATCCAGGCACTGGATGAGCCAGGTGGCTTTTTCAGGCTCTGTCAGCCCAGAGATTCTGACTGGGATTCTGGAAGCCCAGAGCAGCTCAGGAAAGATTAAGGAGCATTGACAGACTCCCCAAGGCTGGAAGGAGCCCCAGCCATTGACAGGCAGGGAAAGTGAGGCAGAGGGACTTGCGAGGTCAGTGCACAGGGAAGCTGTCCTGCTCTTCCGGGGGTCGCCCTTCTGCAGGGGGAGGGCGTGCGCCCCACAGGGTAGTCGTCTCAGGCTGCCCTAGAGCCACCTTGGAGTGAAGCCAGGCTGGGAAGCCTTCGGCCCACGGTCACTGTCACGTGCCCTCCGCCGTCTGTAGCTAGGTCCAGCCTGGAGCCTGCCAGCCCACCCGAGGTCCCCAAGTCTCTCTGCATCCTGGGAGGTGAGGGGGCTGAGGGTCACCCACTGTGCAGGTGACAGAGCCTAGAGGAGAGGAGGGGGCAGGAGGGGGCTAACCCAGTGCCCGCACTCCCTGGGGGGGCCAGGCAGAGCCCACTCTCCACTGCTGGGCCACCCCCTGGGGTGGTCCCTTGAGGAGACCACAGGCCAAGCCCCCTGAGCAAGCCCAGCCGGGGTTCCCGAGGAGGCCCCTTCTCATACGGGCCAGAGCCTGGAGTTAGTGGGGGCTGCAGAGCCGAGGCGGGCACTCCCTCCTGATGTGGTCTGGGAGAAGAAGCGGGCGAACTCTGGGGCACACGACCCCTGTGCGGCCTGCTGGTTGCTGTCCGCATCTATATTTATCCCCATAATGGCCCGGCTGCCTGTCGGGAGCGCGGAGTCTTCGCTGCACAGCAGCCGGTGCCTTAACTAATGTGGAGAAGTGATTGTGCTGGAGACGCCACCCCCTGCCTTGATGGGCATGCCAGCCTCTCCTCTGGGGCCTGCTGCCGCCTGGCAGGAGCCGATGCAGCCACAGGCTTGCAGGGAGGGCCCTGGGGGCTGGAGAATGACTCCCAGAAGGCCAGGGCTAAGGCAGGGCAGTGGCCTGCTTGTGCCTGCAGGGTAAACTTCTGAAGTCCTTCTGCTCAGATTCCAAGAACTTGTGACCCTGGAATCCCATAAATCCAGTCTCAGGCGTCTAGATCCCAAGATGCTTCCGTCCCTTTCCCTGCATCTTGTCACCTTCCTCCCTTCCAAGAACGTTTGTCACACTCCCAACCTGTGCCTCTGTGCTGGGATCGGCAGAGATGACAGTGGGCGCCGGGCCCGGCTTTAAGCTCAAGTGATGTGACTTCTCCTAAGAGCTGGTGGCCGCCGTGCGATGACCCGAAAGTGAGTCCCCCTCAAGGACTGGTGCTCAGGGGGGGCCCTGCAGAGGAGTCCCTGCATTGCTGTGTTGTCAACATTATTACAACATGTGACATCCCCGACAGGAGCAGACACCCCCGTGTCCAGCTCAGTGGCTGTTTCCTGCCAGCGTCAGTGCTGGCCGCACGCAGACCTGCAGGGAATGACATGTGACCGTCACGAAGCCTCCTGGCGCCCCGTCCCAGCACCAGCAGCCCCACCACAAACAGCATACATGTGTTTAGCTGCATAGAAATGAAATCGCATAGGACGCCGACCTCCTGCCTTTGGCCCTCCACCGCCCAGCGTTTTCGGGGCACATCCTGTTGCTGCCCTTGCCTGCCTTAGTGCTGGTGGCACTGTAGTCCGTTGTGGGGGCTTCACCATGTAGTTATCCCTTCTGAGAACAGGCAGGGGGTGGGCCCATCTGGGGTGATGACGGGTTTATGAGTAGGACCATTGTGAATGTCCCGGATGTGGCTTTGGTTGAACGTAGGTGTGTGTCTCCACTGGGCGTTGCTTGGCCCTCGTGGGAAATGCATTTATTTAACTTCTGTGGACACTGCTGACAAGTTCTCCAAAGTAGCTGGACCAAAATACACTCCCACGAGCAACGTGTGAGAATTCAGTTGCTCCCTGTCCTTGCCAGCTCTTAGAATTGTCCACCGTTTTTGATTTGGGCATGGAAGAGGGCAGGTGGGGTACATAGTGGCAGCTACTGCATTTGGTTTTATGGAGTTTAAAGAATGAAAGCAACATGAAGAAGCGGGAAGGGCATTCCAGGCAGATGGAACAGCAGGTGCAGAATTAGGGAGGCATGAGCATGCACGGCTGGAAAAACGCACACCAGACAGCAGAAGTGGAGCCAGAAGAATGGGGGCTGGGTCAGGGAGGAGGGTGTTGGCCTGAGGATGGTGGGGACTCCTGAGAGGCTTTTATCTCATTTGGAATCAGCATTTCGTAGTTTCTGTTTGATGGATCCGAAAGCTACCCGAGACTCAGGAAGACCGCGTGGCTGGCCCAGTCTCGCTGCCGAGGCCCTGAGACGCAAGCCCTCGCACACCTCAGTCTGTGCGTCCGAAGAGTGGAGGCGGTGACAACTCCCCACTGACAGATACTGTGACGTTCCAGAAGTTAAAGTCCACACGGCCCTTGGCACAGGGTCTGGGCAGGCAGGCGTTATTACTGCTCTTGTTTTATCGTTCCTCCATCAGCACAGCCACCCACCTCCTCCCCTCGCTTCCAGTTGACAGGGCTGGGGCCCTCTCCGAGCTCCTGTAATTAGGAAGGATTAACCCAGACTCCAGCCCCAGCACCCTGTTTTGCTCCCCCATGGCGTGTCCCCTAGGAGCTGAAAGAGCCCAGGAGAGGTGGTGTGGAACGGGGGCTGAAGCAGGGCCTGGACTCCAGGGTGGGGTGGGGCAGGGTGGGGCCGTGTTGGATGGTTAATTTCACGTGTCAGCTCCCTGACTCTGGTCTGATGTTGCTGTGTGTATATCTTAGATATGATTAACATGCAACTCAACAGACTTTTATTAAAGCAGATTATCTTCCAGTATGCGGGTGGGGCTCTTGTAGCCTACTGATGGCCTTAGAAGCAAAGACTAAGGTTTCTCCATGGAGAAGGCCTTTGACTTCAACAGCAGGAGCCTCGTTTAGCTGCCAGCCAGCCGGGCTGCCCTCCCTGCGGCCTCAGACCGCAGTATCTATGGTACCTGAATTTCCACCCTTCTGTCTTGCACCGCCAATTTCAGATTTGCTACCCCCCTCTCCACCCCGTCCCCACCCCAGCACAGTCACGAGCCAGTTCCTTAACAGAGACCTCTCCCTCTGTGTATGTGGAGCTTGGACTAGTTTTGTCTCTTCCGGTGAGCCAGCCTGGATAAACCAGTTGCCATTTGCCTTCTTGAATCTTCTCATCTGGGAAATGGAATGGCGGAGGCAGCATTTCCTTAGATCTGGGCACATTCAGGACATTTTCAGGTCTGGGAGGCTCAGCAGCCGTGGCCACGGGGGCCGGTGGGGAGCAGCATGTAGGTGGTTAGGGTGTGGGGTCAGAGGTCTGCAGAGGCCTGGCCAGGAACTCAGTGTGTGAGGCTGGCAGGGTGTTTGCGGGGCCCGACTATGCCATCTGCCTGATTCTCACAAATGCTAAGCAGAGCCACCACGGCGTGTGGTCAGCAGTGGCCACCTCTGGTCCAGGAGCTCAGGGCTCAGGGTGTGGTCTCATGGACCACCTCAGCTTTGTCACCTCAGCCCCCGTCTCCGAGTTGGGGGCTTTCCTGGCCACCTTGGCACCTTTTTCTTCGTTTCTTTTTTTTGAGATTGATTTATCTATGCGCACAAGAACTGGACCAGAGAGGTGTGAGGGGCTGAGAGGACCCACCAGAGACAGAGTGGAGAACAGAACAGGCAGATTGACTGAAACACACTGCCGAGGGGAGCAGCCAGCGAGGCAGGAGAGGTCTGCTGCACGATGTGGGGCCTCTCCCTGGCCGGGGATCGAACTCATGCTGGGGATCGAACTCGAGCTGCCGTGGTTGCAGGTGCTTCACAGTGTGGTGCTTAACCCCTTGCGCCACCAGGGAGGCCCCTACCTTGGCACCTTATCCCCCCCACAGTAGATGAGATGCGCAGTCTGGCTCCAGGTCCGGAGCCCCTGCGGTGCTGGAAGGTAGAGGGATGGAGTCGGCATTCCTGGCTCTCAGCCACAGGCCATCCTACCCCTCCCCTTCTTGGACATCAACCTCCGCCCTGTGACCTGGGACGCAGGCCCTCTCCTGCTGGCCTCTTGGAGCTGTGATGAGGGTCCAGGGCGAAAGGGCCTCGTGATCCCTCAGTGACCTGCGCGGGAGGAGGTGCCTGTGACTTCTCAAGAGCTGCAGATTAAAGAGCCTCCCTGGTGGGTTCCCGCGTTCATTCATCTGGCACGTATTCATTCAACACTTGCTATGTGCAGATGCTGCCCCAGGTACCGGGAAACAGCGGTGAGTCCTCCTTCATGGAACTTACCTTGCAGAGGGCCAGATGACGAACACAGGGCAGACACTAAAGTGACTGTACATGGCAGTGACCTGTGAGGGAAATGGGGGGTGGGGGGAACCAGGACAGAGGTTATGTTAACTCAGGTCACCTAAGAAGATCTCTGAGGAGGTGACATTAAGTTGACACACCCAGCATGTGAAGAAAAGCATTCTTGCAGCGGGAACAGCAAGTGCAAAGGCCCTGAGGCAGGAGAAAGCTTGGTATCTTTGAAAGCAGAAGAAGCCAGTGGAGCTGAGGCAGAAGCCATGAGGGGTTGGGTGGCATAAAATGGGGTCAGGTCAGATAGGGCCCCATTGACCTGGGGAGATGGGAGTTTTATGTAACCTGGAAGGAAAAACCACTGGAATATTTTCAGGTGAGCCTGGGGTAGCACCTGGTTAGCATAGTCAAAGACTCCCTCTGGCTCCAGTGTGGAGAAGGGGTTTGGGGCTCGGTTGCTCAAGGGAGGCCTGTCCTAGAACCGTGCATGGCTAGGCAGAGGTGATGGGGGCCTGGCAGGCCAAGGCAGTGGAGCGGGGAGATGACGGCGATGCTGGAAGCAGCTTGGAGGTGGGCGCCATAGCAGAACCTGTGAGACGCAGAGGTGGAGCATGTGGGGGATGTGAAAATAAAAGAGAATTCAGTTGATGCCCTAGGTTTCTGGCTACAGCCAGAATGTTCTAGATCTGTGGTTCAGCACCAGTGTCTCGAAACCCTAGTCTTCTGTCTGAAGGGTGACACGTCTTAAGAGTGATGGGGACAGGGGAGGGAGGAAAGGCCAGGAGACCCTGAGGGGGCTGAAGCCTCTGCATCTTACTTTTGCTGTAGCTCCGGGTGCTTACAGCACGTTTGTTGGATGAGGGGATGGATGAGTGACAGTTCCCAAGCTAATTCATCTGTAAAACGGACTGCTCGTTTTATACCCCCACCTTCCAGCCCCTTCCTGGGGGATCTGTGGGGCTCCTTCTGGGCCGGGAGGCAGGAGCATCTGTGAGCTCAAGCCCTAGCTCCCGCTCCCCCTCTCCAGCCTGAAACCTCAAATTACCTGTGGGGCGGTGCGTGCCAGGGAGCATTTCCATCTTGCCCAGATGCGCAGGGCCGCCCATCCCTCCCTAATGACACCTTGCCAGGCCCTCTTGCTGGCGGCGGAGGGAAGGGGGCCGGGACAGCCCAGGCTGTGGTTACTTTTTCCGTTGCGTCAGGCCTCAGGTCCTGCCTGCTGTGAGGCTGACACAGCCCGCTGACCCCCGGCTGTCCCAACTCTGGAGTCATGTGCTCCCCATTTCGGGCATCTAGAAGCTTCCAGCCAGAGGGTGAGTTGGAGCTGGGGGCCTGACCCTACCTGGAGAGGAGTGTCCCTTCCCCGCCCACCCATCGCTCACTCTCGCCACGGCCTTCCAGCCGGTCCAGGCGGGGCTGCAGCGGGCTTCAAGGAGCCCAGCCCCGCCGGACACTTGCTGGTGGCCTGACCGCCCCTCAGCCTGGCCGGAGCCGGAGAGGGGTGCGCGGGAGGCTGGCGCGGTGACCAAGGCAAATCCTGCTGGTGGCTCTGAGCGGGGAGGCCAGGGAGTGGAAGCAGGAGCCCTGCGTGTTCACGTGGACGTCTGCCTCTGGCGGGCGCGGTGCCTGTGTACCTGACCGTGAGCACAGCTGGGTCCGACTTGGCAGTGGGTGGAACTAGGCTCAGGTGACATCCAGCGGTTCATGAAGGGGCCTGGGGGGTGGAGAGAAGGGGGCTGAGCTAGAGCCGCGCCGTCGTGAGGGTGACAGATGCGGGGGTGTAGACCAGGTGACCCCAGAGGACCTGGTGGCCTCAGATGCTCTGGGACTGTCCTTGGTACTTGTTACCCTCATACCAGAGTCCCAGGCTCCCCGGCCTGGCTGTCTCCCCGTGTCCCCACCTAGATGCCAGGGGCCACCACCCCGGCAAGAAGTCTAGAGAGCCTGGGAGTCTAGAGACCCTGCTCACCCCTTCCTTCTGCCATTTCGCAGCTTGTCACCTTGGGCAGGTGACTTTAGCGCTCTAAGCCTCAGTTTCCTCATCTGTAAATTGGGGTGACTACGGCACCCCAGCTCTGGGCGTGTAAACTTTAGCAGGTGTTCTCTCAGCCACAGGACGAGGTGTCCGCTGTGGATGTGCCTCAGCCTCACCTCACCCTCCTCGCTGGGCCGAGCCCGTCCCCCCTGGCCTGGCCGCCCGGCCACAACCAGACGAAAGCAGCACCTCGAGGGGAAGCTAATGCTTACAGACAGGAATAATCCTGCAGGCAAATTGCAGTGCTGTCCTGATGCGCTGGGCGGGTGTGATTATAAAGGGATTCTAGGGGCAGCAGTTGGAGGGAGGGGGCTGAGGGCCGGCCTGGGCACTGTGTCCAGAGGGGAAGGGGACTGGCCCCACGCTCACCCGGGCCTTCCGCAGACCGGGCTCTGGCCGCCCAGCGAGAAGTTGGTGCTCAGGGAGCGAGCTGTGGCGGGTCGGAGGGAGGGGGAGCAGGCCCAGCGTGTCCTTCCCACGTGGATGGTGGATGACAGCCACCTCCCGACGGCCTCCCTGGGGCCTCTTCTTAGCCTGACAACCCCTTCTCCCCAGGGGGGCCAGAGTAAGCTTTTAAAACATAAATCAGATTATGTCACCTCTCCACTCAAAACCCTCCGAGACTTCCATCACTCTTAGACTACAGAAAGCACCACTCTGTCGGGACCTCCAGTGCCCACAGGGCCGGGCTGCCGTCCCCACCTGCTCAGCCAGGCGGGACCTCAGGGTCTGTGAGTTCCGCCCCTGGAGACTCTCTCACTGCAGGTCCCCAGCCCTGGCCCAGTTCTTGGGACCCAGTGCTCCCTTCTACCCCTGGAGATGAGTTTCTCCACACTTGCTCCAAATGAATGCCTTCAGTGGGAGGAAAAACACCCTGGTCGGAGGAAGCACATGCCGGTAATTAGCCTTGGCAGTGTACGGTCCGGTGCTTGGAATTCTGAGAAGTCTTGTGCAAGTGGAATGGCAAATTCTACATTGAGGATGAGGACCAACTCAGGCAGGATCTGAGCAGTGCGGGGGGAGGGAGTTGTCTGATCATTGATTTACACACTCATCCTTTTTTTTTTTTTTAAATTCAACATATGTACTGAGTACCTTCTATGTGCTTAGGCTGGGGATACAGGATGAACAAGATAGACAGTAAATAAAATCAAGTTTGGGGACGTCACCAGAAGTGAGCTTCCTAGCAGCCAAAGCAATAAAGAAAACCAGAGCAATGACCAGCTCCACCGTAGCTACAAGAGGCCAGAATTTCAATTGCCCAGGAGAAGGCAAGGTTTCCTGGTAAAGTGGAAACCTGGGGTGCCTGTGCCCACTGGGATTTGTTGCTGATCTGACAGCAGCATGTGTGCATCTCACAGGCAAAGATAGACCGAAGCTGAGAATAACGTCAGAGACAAATGAGACACACCAAACTAAACACATCTACAGATACTTTTTTTTCCTGCATCTCCTGCATTTGCCTGACCCAGATCTTTTGTCTGTGTTCCCTTCCCCTCCCCCCACACCTTTCCCCCCATCTCTCTGCTCACCTCCTCTATTGGAAGCAGTGACACCTCCCTGGGTGGAACCGCACATATCCCTCCACTCTCTGACCCCTTTTTCTCCCCCTAGACTGCCAGGAGTTGCTGCCACCGCTGCCGACCCCCATGGCCTACATACCGGGTGGGGGTGCCCCAGCAGCAGGGGCACTCCCCATGGGCTCCCAGTATTGTGTGTGCAAGGTGGAGCTGTCCGTGAGCGGCCAGAACCTCCTGGACCGGGACGTCACCTCCAAGTCTGACCCCTTCTGTGTCCTCTTTACAGAGAATGATGGCAGGTGGATCGAGGTGAGGCCCCCGGTGTGCGATGGGTGGGGTGGCCGGGTTGTTGGGGGAGGCCCCCACTGGGCCCCTGGGCCTCCGATCAGTCCTTGGAAGTAGCTGGAGTGTGGGCCCAGCGTCACTGAGAAAATTGTTGCTCTTCAAATCAAATTGTATTTAAAATACTCGTTAAAGTCATACTTGTGTTGAAATGATTATGGCTGCAGTGGTTTTCTATTTAAAATACAAGTGTGTATTTCTTTTGTGCCAGAATATTGTATTTTCTTTTTGAGTATATTTAAACGGCAGTATTTTAACTCATACATAATGGATATAGCTATAGACAGAACCTTCGCGTTTTACACGCGCTTGCTTCCACCTTCTAAGTCAGTTCCCCCACTTACTCCTAAATGTCCATGATGAGTGAGGAGCAGCCAGAGCAATGGGGCTTTGGGCGCTGAGTCTGGCTCGGTGGCTCCGTGCTGTGTGGCCCTGGCGAGCAGCTGTCCCTCTCTGAGCCTGCCTCCACGCTTTGAAATGAGAGTTTTTACCTCCTGCTACCTCAAGAGCCCCAGAGCTGGGAAAGCTGCTCCCCCCCTGCCAAGACCTTCCGAACCGGAAGACTTCGATGTGAGGATGGGTAGGAGAGGCACCTTGAGGAGGGGCATGGAGAAACCCAAATCATTCCGACTTTCAGCTTTCAAAAATTGCCATGTTTCCTGTTCCAGAAGGAGCCTGTATTCCTGTCATATATTTAGAAAACCTAGATAGACCTAAAAAAGCCAATCAAAATGCTCGGGAACCTGCCTGTCAGGGAGAATCACTGCAGACGGCTTGGTACCCAGGCTTCCAGAGAGTTCCCCATGCATGCACGTTTCCCGGAAGATGTGACTGTTTTTCAGTTATTTAACAGGGCTATGGTGGGCATCCCACAGACCCTGGCTCCGCCTGCTGGGGGCAGTGCAGGTGCTGCTCACGGAAGGCAGACGTTGGTCTGGCACCCCGTGTCCGGTTCAGCCAGTAGGCGGTGGGCGTGGGCCTGCCCCAAATGGCCGTCCCAGGCAGTCCCAGAGGCCGGCGTGTCTGGAACACGCCTGTGCCCCCATCGTGGTCTCTGGAACCTCTTCCTGTCCCTCAGGGAATGACATCCCGCCCACTGCCTCCCGCCCCCTCGAGGCACCCCCCCAGAATCCCCAACTGTGTCTTTCCCACCCTGGTCACTGTGGCTAAAAATATTCCCAGGCCGAGACCTCTTCCGTCCCTGCTGCTCCAGCCCTTGGAAATGAACTGGGTGGGAGGAAAAGTCAACAGAGCTTAGGCCCCAAAATAGACTGCACCCAGACCCAGAGTCCGAGGCCGCTCCGCCCAGCCCCGCCTCTGACCCGCAGCACCGAGGGCTTCTCCGGGCCTTCGGTCCACAGCAGGTGGGGGTCGGCCTCAGAGTTCCTGTTCTGGAAGCGCAGGCTCAGTCATGGAACAAACACCTGCCCCAGGAGGCCGGCGAGCCCTCACCCCCCCGCCTCCCCCTGCACCCCTCAGTCTTTGTTTCCTCTCTCAGCTTCCACGTCAAATGTGCTTGAAAAAAAGGCTTTCCCAAAATAAAAAGGCTAAAACCACAAGCAGTCAAATTCTACCTTTTTACGAAAGTGGAAACGGCACCCCAGTTGGAAAAAGGAACTTGACGTGTGTCACTTACATGGTCGGGGACGGAGGTGGGGGCCTTGGCTGCAGAGCCAGGTCAAGGGCTAAGAGCGCAGGTCCACAGTCAGACCTGGCTGTAAACTTCGGCCCCGCCACACCTGCTCTTCCACCCTGGGTCAGCCCCTTGACCTCTCTGTGCGTCAAGGCCCGGAACGGTGAGCCGGAGTAGTGACCGCTGCCGCCGCCGGCTGGCCAGCCGGCCGCGAGTGCTGTACTGGAGGGTTTCGGGAGTCAGAGCAGCCCGGGAGGAGTGGAGCCGCCCCTGACCGCCTCCCTTTCCCCCCTCTGCCAGTACGACAGGACAGAAACCGCAGTCAACAACCTCAACCCCGCCTTCTCCAAGAAGTTCATCCTCGACTATCACTTCGAGGAGGTGCAGAAGCTCAAGTTCGCCCTGTTCGACCAGGACAAGTCCAGCATGCATCTGGACGAGCACGATTTCCTGGGCCAGTTCTCCTGCAGCCTGGGCACGGTCAGTGGACTCCCCCGGCGGGCAGGGGCGAGGGGAGCCCCCAGTGTCAAGTGTGTCCTGTCACCCGCCTGCCCTGACCCCGTTTTCCCAGCTGACCCCCAAGGTGGCCTCACAGACGCAGGCTGCCAGCAGGGCCAGCGGGCACGAAAGGGAAAAGCAGCCTGGTGGACTTGGGGTGAGGCTGAGGCATTCCCATCGGGAGACGTGGTACCAGCCTGTTTGGGCGCACGGGAAGGGGGCCCACGGGGCCAGAGCTGCTGGTCTGGACTTCTGGGGCAGGCGACTCGAGCCAGCAACTGAGACATCGTGGCAGCCCCTGTGGCCCTCTGTGTGACCTCGAGCAGCTTCCTGTCTCTGGACCACAATTCCCCACCCAGCTCTTCTTCCATGAGCTTATGGAGGGTGGACGGGGCGAGGCCGGGAGCACCTAACACAAGCTCCAGTCATTTTTTTTTTAAAGATTTATTCATTTATGCATACAAGCACTGGGGTACAGGCCAGAGGTGTGGGGGGGTGGTGAGAGGATTCACCACAGAGAGCGGGGAGCAGAACAGGCAGATCAACGGAAGTACACTGCTGAGGGGAGCAGCGGGCACAGCAGGAGAGATCTGCCGCAGCACCATGTGGGTCCCCCCCACCCCGGCCGGCGGCAGGGACTGAACTCGTGCTGCAGTGGCGGTTTGCTTCATAGTGTGTTGCTTAACCCACTGCGCCACCAGGGAGGCCCTTATCTTTTTTTTTTAAGGATTTATTTATTTATGCACACAAGAACTGGAGTACAGGCCAGAGGTGTGCGGGGTGAGAGGAGTCACCAGAGACAGTGGGGAGCACAACAGGCAGATGCACTGAAACACACTGCTGAGGGGAGCAGCGGGAGAGGCAGGAGAGGTCTGCTGCGCCATGTGGGTCCCCTCCCTGGCTGTAGCAGGGATCGAACTCGTGCTGCGGTGGTTGCACTTTGCTTCATGGTGCGATGCTTAACCCACTGCGCCACCGGGGCGGCCCCGTTCCGGTCGTATTTTATGGCTTGTCCTTGCGCAAAGTCTACCCCCTTCCAGGCCTCAGTTTCCCCGTTTCACTTGGAGATGAGGGTGGCCGTTCTGCTCAGCCTGAGGCATGCTGAGGGGGCAGCAGAAGATGCTGAGGGCTCCTGGTGGAGGCCACAGGCCTGGGCTGTCCTGAGAGGAAGTTCAGTGACCAAGAGCAACAGGGTCCGCGCTCTGAGGGTCACCGGGAAGCGAGCCCAAGGACAGAGACCGGCAACAAGCACCTCCAGGAGCTGCCATCGCAGCCCCACACCCCCAGCCTAGAGGGAGGGGCAGGCGGGCAGGAAGTGTTGTTTGGGGGACCTGGGGTGGGCTGCGGTTGGGAGGCAGCTGAGACTGACGACCAGCGAAGCCTCTGCAGGCCGCAGCCCCGCCTTTCTCCTCCTGCCCTCCCCTCAATCCAGACACACCAGCAAGGTGTCAGCATGCCCCTGTCAGCAGGCTGGGCCAGTTTTCTCCGAGAAACCAGCAAGGGCCTGGGGACCGGTGTGGAGACGCCAGCAGGAGGGGGGCGGTCCCCAGGTGCTCCCTGTCCTTTCTGCACTGTGGGGAAGTGCGCGTCTCCCCCTCACCCCCCCAGTTTGGGCACAGGAAATACACAGGAGGGTCAGTGTTTGACCCTTTCCTGCAGCCTTGGGAGGGAGAGGTTTGTGGACACTTTCGGGGGCCCACCTGCTGCAGTGGTCCCCAAATGTATAAAGGCGCAAGTCCAGGGCTTCCCTGGTGGCGCAGCGGGTTGAGCGCCACACTGCGAAGCACAACAGCACGAGTTCGGTCTCTGGCCAGGGAGGGGACCCACAGGGCACAGCAGACCGCTCTGCGTTTCAGTCCATCTGCCTGTTCTGCTCCCTGCTCTGTCTCTGGTAAGTCCTCTCACCTCCCGCGCCTCTGGCCTATACCCCAGCTCTTGTATGTATCAATAAATAAATCTTTTTTTAAAATAAATAAAAGCAGGGCCCGCTCTGGTGGCGCACTGGGTTAAGCAACGACGCACTATGAAGCAAACCGCCACTGCAGCACGAGTTCGATCCCTGCTGCCGGCCAGGGAGGGGACCCACATGGCGCAGCAGACCTCCCCAGCCTCGCCCGCTGCTCCCCTCAGCAGTGTGTTTCAGTCCATCTGCCTGTTCTGCTCCCCGCTCTGTCTCTGGTGGATCTTCTCACCCCCCATACTTCTGGCCTGTACCCCAGCTCTTGTGTGCATAAATAAAATAAATAAATAAAGCAAAGCAAAGGCACGCGTCAGCCCTGGAGTCAGACTGGGGGATTCCAGCAGCTGCGGGCCCGCAGGCAAATGCCTTCGCCTCTCTGTGCCCTCCGCAGCTCAACCAGGCCAGGCATGGCTGCTGCCTGCCTCCCACAGCCACTCAGCGTAGGGCCTGAGTGGTGAGTGGCGGCTGCCGGGGATTTTTCCTCCCTGCCACCTCCACTGAGCGCCCCTCTCCTGTCATGTCCCCCCAGATCGTTTCCAGCAAGAAGATAACTCGGCCTCTGGTGCTGATGAATGACAAGCCTGCAGGAAAGGGCTTGATTACGGTACAGCCCCCACCCCTCTGCCTCTGCCCTCCCCCATCAATGGGCGCTTCCCGCAGATAATCACCAGCTTTGTTTGGAGTAAAAAGGCCCAACTTACAACTTAGCAACAGGTCTCTTAGCAACGGCTCCTGCTCCACACACGGTGCATGGGGGCTGCCAGGCGGGCGGAGGAGCAGGATCGGGAGCGCCAGGGCCGCAGGGGAGCCCCCCCAGGCGGGGTGCGCCTTGCTCCCACTCATCCCTGGAGGCACCCCCCACTCCCCTCCCCACACTCGCCCCGCCTGCCTGCCTTCCCTTGGGGTCTTTCGGGAGCTGCTTGTGGCTGCAGCGCAAGCAAGTCCTGCATGGGTGGTGATTGTCGGGGTGTGCAGTGATTGTCGGGGTGCACAGTGATTCTCGGGGTGTGCAGTGATTCTCGGGGTGTGCAGTGATTCTCGGGGTGCACAGCAAGCTCCTTCCTGAGCCCTTGCAGACTCCCAGGGGCGGGGAAGCCCGCTGTCCAGGAGGGGCAACGGCAGCTCCGAAGAAGCTCCCCTGGTGGTTTAGCTAGTGAGGTTTCCCCCCTACTCCCCCATCCCCCGCACCCCTGTGGTCCCTCAGAGCCTGCGTGGAACACAGAGGCTGGCACCGGCGTGCTCACATGGTGTTCCTGTCCGCTCCGGAGCCTCTCTGGGGTCCCCTGCCTGTGGGGCCTGGCGGCACCTGGCGACGAACATGCCCAGGCCCCAAGCCAGCCCCAGCCCTACCCACTGGCCTGCCACCTGGATGCTCCCCACTGCTCCTGCTGGCCACTGGGGTTCTGCCCGGCACAGGCCAGCCCCCTCCACCGAGCATGTCCCGATGGGCCTCTCCCATCACCAGCGTGGGCCAGCGTTCTCTGGCCTTTCCAGCTTCCACTCCAGGCCTCCAGCCCTCCTCTGTGAAGTGGGGCAGTAACAGGGCCACCCTACAGGGCTGCTGGGCAAGTCTGGGCTGGAGGAGAGGAAGGGGAGATGGGGGTCACCAGCCTGTGCTAGGTGAGACCCTCCCCAGGTGGGGAGAAGGGAGGGGCAGTGGACTTTTGCCTTCACGCTGTGGGGGAGGGCACAAGAGAGGCCCCTCAAGGTCACCCCCCCCACCCCTGGCTGGGGCCAGCGGCCATGCCTGGTGGGGAGAGCTGGAGGACAGATGGCCAGCGGGTGCACAGGGGGGCGCAAGGGGCTCCTCTCTCTGCCCCGGGCCTCCGTTTCCCCAGCTGTGTGTGAAGTAGCTGGATTCCCAGCGCCTTAGTTTCCAAGGGGCTGTGCCCTGGAGCTTCGGCGGGGCCTGGCAAGCTGCTGCCTGGCTCAGGGCTGCTCCCCAGGGCCTGGACCCCATGTCGGGGCCCCACCGCCCTGTGACTCCCTCTCAAGAGCCACATAGGGTCACCTCCTGATTTCTCAAGGGGATTACACCATGTTCCGGAAGACGGAAACGGAGGTTTGGGGAGGACTAGAGCTTGTCCAAGGTCACCTGGCATCACCTCTCCCCCCACCCCCCAAAGCCCTGGAGAAATGACTCCTGGGCCCCCCCCCCCGGTGCCACCCTGCCCAGTGTGCAGCTGGGGGATGTGAGGACCAGGGCCTGACCCCACGTGCCTCTGGCCCCCCAGATCGCGGCCCAGGAGCTGTCGGACAACCGTGTCATCACGCTCAGCCTGGCAGGCAGGAAGCTGGACAAGAAGGTGAGCGGGCCAAGGAGGGGGTTCGCCGCAGGAACAGGAGCCCTCCGCGGCCTCAGGGCTGCCCCTGGGCATCTGCCCACCACTGGCATCTGCTGCCCCCACCCCGACAAGTCCTGAAGGCCGGGCACCCCAAGCAGGGCCTCCACACCGCTGAGGGATGAGTGTCTCGTCGCTTCGGGGTGTTCAAGACCTGCTCGGAAACCTAGCCCCTGCCACTCCCCTGCCACTTAGTATAAACGTGGGTGTCCTTATAGTAACCCCAGGGGGGCCCCACCCGATGTGGCCACAGCCCCTGATCCCTGACGTCTCCCTCCTGCTCCCCTTACTCATTCTGCCCCAGGGCATCGCCTCCTTGTCCCCGGGGCACTTCAGGCACCTCCTGCCTCAGGCCCTTTGCACTTGCGGTTCCTGCTGCCCGAGATGTCCTTTCTTCTGAATAGTCTCTGAGCGCCTGCTCAGCTCTGTCAGCTTCTGCCCTGTCAGCTCCTCACTGAGGCCCCTCCCTGAACTTGTCCTGGTCTCTGATTCTCCACCGTCCTGCTGTGCCTGCCGCCTTAACTAAAATCACCATCAGCGGATGTTATTTACCTCTTTCTGTATTGTATTTTCTGTCTTCCTCACTTGAATAGTTTGTTTAAATTGATTTTTTTAACTTAAATAAATGGCATTAAAAGGACATCCTATCCCTTCTGTCACCTTCTGGGATAGTTTCGGTTCTTCAGATTCCCTTAAAATTAAAATCCACAAAATTCCCCTAAATTAAAATCACACCCCGCTGGGCGTCTTCCTCCGCGCTGGGAAGAGTCGGCCTCTGAGAACCTGGCCCCTCTCAGATGCTCCTCGAGGTCTTGAACACAGACCCCCCTGGTCGCCCCAGGGTGGGGTGCTTTCTCCTGGGGAGCTGGCTGGACACGGGGGGCTGCACTGCTCTGGACTGCTTGCCGAGTCCTGTAGCGGCTGAGGGAGCGCGGTCAGACCTATTCTGTCCACAGCACCTGCCCCTGCCCCCGGGTTGGGGAGACAGTGGGTTACCCCCTTTGCACCTGAACCGGGTGCAGCCGTGCTTCCTGACCACCTTTTCTGCTTCCTCCAGGACCTCTTTGGGAAGTCAGACCCGTTCCTCGAATTCTATAAGCAAGGACACGACGGCAAGTGGATGCTGGTCCACAGGACCGAGGTGGGTGTGCGGGGCCGCCGGGTCTCCAGGCTGCTCAGCCTGTGCTGGGACGTGCAGTCTCCGGACAACCCATGACAGCACCCACGGGACTTGTTCCCTTCCTGCCACGGGGCGCTCACTCCCGCCCCCCAGGCACGTGGCTGTGGGTCTCTCCATCTTGCCACTCCCCACCTCACCCTGTGCCCCTGGGGCTAAGCCAGTTGCAGCGCGCTGCCCCCCCGGGCCTGAGCTCACCCTCCCCCTCGCCATCCTGCAGGTGATCAAGTACACGCTGGACCCTGTGTGGAAGCCGTTCACGGTGCCCCTAGTGTCCCTGTGTGATGGCGACATGCAGAAGCCCATCCAGGTGAGGGGGCACCGGGGGCCCTGCTCCCCCCCGCCAGCCATGGCTTCCTGACTGTGCCTTGGCAGAGCTCTTAAGATGGAAAGGAAACAGGTGGGGTGGGGTCCTGCCCCCACCCCCAGCTCTGCCTGACCTCTGAGGGTTCTGGCAGGGCCCCATCTCAGAGGCTGATGGCTTTTGCTGGGATGATGAGTCCAGAAGCACCTGGGAGGTTACCAGGCAACACCCCCGTGATCGAGGGGATGGTTGCTCGTCTCTAGCCCCGGTCTGGGGTTCTCGTTCTGGGCATGCTGCTGTCACTGTGATGCTTCGGGCAAGAGCCTGCCTCTGGGGCGTCACTGTCAGCAGAGTGGGCATAATTCTCACCATCTCCCTAGGGGGTGGCATGGCAGCTAAGTTAGAAAACATGGGAAGCTGAGGTTTGGGCACCCATCTCAGGGAAAATACCAGTCTAAGGAAGGCTCCGGGCCATGACCCATGAGGCTCAAAAAAGATGAAGGAAAAAGTGATGGGGTGTGAGGAGGAAACAGCCTCCATTACTCGGGTGGGCACTTTGCCCTCTGCCCAGCAATCCCGATGGGCTTCCTGGAGGAGGCAGTACCAAGAGCTGCTGATACCATCCCAGGCCAGCTGCACACACGCTCAGGGGAGAGGAGGCGCCACCCAAAATTGAAGATGTGGGGTTTGCTCAGAGAGCTGAGCGGGTCTGGAGAGCACCTTTGGGGGGTCAACTCTGGGGTGACCTCACTGGACCCACTCCAGGTCATGTGCTACGACTACGACAATGACGGAGGCCACGACTTCATCGGCGAGTTCCAGTCCTCTGTGTCACAGATGTGCGAGGCTCGTGACGGCGTCCCGGTAAGAAGGACGTGTGTGTATGACCCCGAGACCTCGTGGGGGCTGAACGAGGAACACGGGTTTCGAATCGATTACTCTGGGGCTCTGAGCCCTCTCTCTCCTTGTATGAACTTGAGCAAAACGTCCAGCCTCTCTGTGCTTCTGTTGGCCCATCTGTCAAAGAGCACAGAGGAGCAGGGTAGGAATTAAAGTGCCTTGTGCATGGTGAGCACTCAGGAGCCAAGATTTATTCACCCTGACAAGCTGGGCCGTGGGGGAAGCTGTGGCTACATAAGTGCAGGTGACAGGGGTGAGGGAGGTGTGTGTATGGGGGGGGGGGGTTGCAGATACAGATTTTTGTGCAGGTACAGGTTGGTGGGAAGAACCATTTTTTTTAAGGTCTATTTATTTATGCATACAAGCACTGGGGTACAGGCCAGAGTCCAGGACAGAGTGGGGAACAGAACAGGCAGACTGACTGAAACACGCTGCTGAGGGGAGCAGCGGGCGTGGCAGGAGAGGTCTGCTGCGCCATGTGGGTCCCCTCCCTGGCCGGCAGCAGGGATTGAACTCGTGCTGCAGTGGCTGCGGTCTGCTTCATAGTGCATTGCTTAACCCACTGCACCACCAGGGAGGCCCGGAAGAACCATTTCTGGGTGTGAATTCCAGGAAGACTTCCTGGAAGAGGCATGCTGCCCCCCGTTCAATGCTGTAGGGTGGATTCTGGGGGTCAGGGGAGGTTCATCTCCTATGGAAGCCAGAGTTGAGTTTTTCTCCTCCCATGTTGGCCAGCTGGAGTTTGAGTGCATCAACCCCAAGAAGCAGAAGAAGAAGAAGAATTACAAAAACTCGGGCATCATTATCCTGCGTTCCTGCAAGGTGAGCCAGCAGGGGTGGGTACAGGACAGGGGCCAGGTTTGGGTCGCATGGAGATGTCTCACTGCAGAAGGAACACAGGGCACTGGGTATGGAGCCAGCAAGGCCTGGGTTCAAATCCTGGTTCTGCCCCATCCTGGCTCATGACCTCTTTGAGCTTGACCTGTCTGGCCTTCGTTTTCTCATTTGTAGACTGGGCATGTTGGAGTGGTAAAGCACCTGTGTGGAGGTCAAACGGGAAATGAGGTGACCTTCAAGGCCTCCCCTAGTTGGAGGGTAACAGAGGGAGTTTCTGCTTCCCGGACTGGTGGCTTGTCCATTGTGTGTTCAGCAGCCAAGGGACAGAGGATGTCGGGAGGGGTTACCTTGTCCTTCGGCAGTGACATCAGCAGCTGACTCTGGTGGTCTAGCTGGGGCCCCGAACCCCAGGAAGGCATCTGCATCATGATGGCTAGGCTGAGGTCAGGGGCTCCCGATACCTGTAGCCAAGTAACTGCTGGAATCGGGCAGGATATTAAGGACAGCCTGGACAGGGTGGGGAGAACCCCGGAGGCAGGGCCAGAGGGCCCAGGGAGCCCCGGCTCTCCTTCTACCAGGTGGACACGCCTGGCCCTACGTGTCCATGTCCTGACCAGAGACCAGGGTCCCCACGCGCACTCAGTGGGGTGAGCAAGCGAAGGCACCTGTCGGGGTACAGCATGACTTTCTGTGCTGGTTTCTGAAAAAACACTACTTTAAAGATTCATTTATTTATGCATACCAACACTGGGGTGCAGGCCAGAGTCGCTAGAGGCAAAAGGACGCACCAGAGAGAGTGGGGAGCAGAACAGGTGCAGCTACTGAAACACACTGCTGAGGGGAGCAGCGGGGAGGCAGGAGAGGTCTGCTGCGCCATGTGGGCCCCCTCCCTGGCCAGGGATCGAACTTGCGCTGCTGTGCAGTGGATGCTTCACAGTGCAGCGCTCAACCCACTGCGCCACCAGGGAGTTCCCCGCACTTATTATTGATAGTTTTTGTATTCAGACCCTCCTCCTCTCCCCATCTTTCTTTCCTCCCTCTCTCCCCCTCTTTTATTTTTTGCTTAAATACATTAATTTTGAAAAAAACCCTTGTAATGCCACTGACACTGGAAAGTCAATATCCTTTTTCAAAAGGCTGCAAAAAGCATCAAAATGAACAGCGTTTTAGCAGTTTTGTTAACTTACAGTGGAAGGCCTTGAGCTAGAGACCTGGCCTCTGGTGTTCAAAGTGGAGATTTGTAAGGGCTGAAGGACCAAACAGCAACAGATTGAGATTTCCTCTGCCGTGTAATGGAAGGTGTCACTGACACAGGGCCTGCGGGGTCACCCTCCTGCCACTGGGGACCCCAGGCTGTGCCTGCCCAAGGCTGTGTGTCCTGCCACTGGGACCCTTGCTCTGAATGCTTCGTCAGGGAGGTTTGGGTTTAGCTGTAATCAGGGAAAGCCCATCTGCCCTTTCTAGCCTCCTTAACCCTACTGAGTTTTCAGGGCGCAGAGCAGTGGCCCCCAAAGATCACAGTGGAGGGGTGGGCCAAGTGGAGGGTGCCAGGTGGGCCCCACTGACGCCTCTGGTTCCTTCCAGATAAACCGGGACTACTCCTTCCTGGACTACATCCTGGGAGGCTGCCAGCTCATGTTCACCGTAAGCTCTCCCCCTGCCTCCAACTTGGGCTCCCCTGCAGCAGGAGGGACTTGGGATAGACTTTAGGAAGGACTTCCCCAGGCAGGCTCTGTGTGTGGCTCAGAGGGCACCAGTGGATGGGCCTGTGTAGGGGCCGAGCCACAGATCCAGGCCGAAGTGCCCTTTCCCGCACGTCACTAGCAGACCCTTTCAGAAGGGAAAAGCCCAATTCCTGCCCCCTGCCACATTAGCCACCCCCTTCCTCCCTGCTCCCCTGGCTCCATCCACGCCACCCTCATTATCCCCCCAACACACCTCACTCTTCTCGGGGCATTAATGGCTGTTCGCTCTGCCTAGAACACTCTTCTCTGGAACTTTCTCACCTGCCCTCCTTCCGGCCACAGCACAGAGGCTCCCTCGGCGAGACTCCCCATCTCTGGGAGAGGGGGGAGTGTCCTGCTCCCCGTCACAGCTCCTGTCTTACTGTCTTCAGAGTACTTGCCATGCTCTGAAATGAGCTTATTTTTTGCTCGTCCTGCCTGCTGGGGACTGGGTGCCAACAACGACTTCATTCGCCTCTGCCCCGGCCTCCTGTATCGGCCTCCCGTATCGCTCAGCCCCGGCAGGGGCTCAGAGTACCCCGAAAGGACGGGTGATCACTCTGCCTGTGGCCTGGGGTATGCACCCCATAGATTTTCCCGAGCATCTCATCTTTTGTTCCTCACCCCAAGAAAACCCTTGGGTATGGGGGAGAAGTGCTGGGGTCCCTTCTCTGGGGTCTCTTCTCTGCCCACCTCCCCACGGTGCCTCTCCACCTCCGTCACCACCTCTAGACCTACATCCTCTGTGTCGTCCGCAGGACGCTAGGGAGGCAGGAGACCGGCCTCACTGGCCTCTGACCCCCGCGGCCACCTGTGCCGCACTCCCCCACGGGCCGCACCCCCTTGTGTGTGCCCAGGTGGCCAGGGGTGCGGGCCCCCGTGGTGTGCCAGGTGCCTGGCAGGAGTCGCTTGAGCTATTGGACGAGTCACTTGACCTCAGGGAGCTGGCCCAGCGCGGTGACTGAGTTCCACGGTGGCCGTCTCTGCGCCCAGGTTCCTCTGCTTCCGTCCTCCCTGGCCCTCTTGCCCACCCCTCTGTGCTGCCCGCCCAGAGCTGAGCTGGAAGCCCCTCGGGGCCCAGAGAGCAAGTCGAGCCCAAATCCCGGCCCACCCATCAGCTCCTTGGGGCGCCTACCCCGTGCTCTTGCCTGGCCCCAAGCCTGGCTCTGGGAGCGTTCGTCTTGTCTGCGGCAGGCTTCCTGTCCCTCTGGGGCATGGGTGCTGCCCACCAGGCAGCCCTAGGTCCTGGGGCCCTTGGGGTCTGAGGGACAAGGCGGGGATGGTGTGGGGAGGGGCGAGGTGCTTGGGAAAGCTTCTGTGGGGCAGCGGCAGCTGGATTAGGTCCCAAACTGGAGAATTCAGTGGGGCAGTAAGATGATTTTGCTCTTCAGTTGAGGAAATGTCATGGCTGAAGTGCCGGAACTGGGAGCGAGAGTGTGCGGGAAAGGGGGTTGGAGCTGTGGGTGGCCTTGTATCGCATCTGGGCAGTAGGCTCCATGCCTGGGCAATAGGGAGCCATAGATGGCTGCGGAGCCGGAGGAATGATGCAGCCAGACCGTGTCTAGGTTTCAGAATGTCCGGTGGAAGGACGGGTCGGGACTGGAGACGAGTGGGCTGTCCATGCCCCATCGGCCTCTCCTGTTGCCTGGGGCCACGTCGGGAGCTGGGGTCTCTGGTTACACTACATGTCACTTCTCGCCACTCTGCAGGTTGGAATAGACTTCACAGCCTCCAATGGGAACCCCCTGGACCCTTCCTCTTTGCACTATATCAACCCCATGGGCACCAACGAATATCTGTCAGCCATCTGGGCTGTCGGACAGATCATTCAGGACTACGACAGGTAAAGGGTTTTGGGGAGAAACTCTGAAGTCAGTTAGGGCTCCAGTCTAGGAAACTAGAAGGAACCCGGAGCTCATCAGATCTAGGGCTAGCCAGCACCATGGCACGTATGCAATCATCGCCCCTTCCTGTGCCTGTGGCAGGCATTGCTAACCAATCACCGAACTCTGACCTTCTCAGTCTGAATCCATACTAGGATATTCTCCAGACATTACACCAAGTAGCCAGTAGGCACATGAGTCCAGATAGAAGATAAAACCTGTTGCTGTTGCTACAGCCTCCCCTTTAGAACTGGGGAAATGGAGTCACACAGATCCAGAACCTAGACATTTCAGTTCCTTGGCTTGGCACCAACACACGCAGGCCCTCCTCTCATGGCCATGCTTCCTGAAGGTCTTTGAGTTGGGGGGACAGTGGAAAGTCAGTTAAGAAAAGCCATGTAGGGCCTCCCTGTTGGCGCAGTGGGTTAAGCAATGCACTATGAAGCAGACCGCAGCCACTGCAGCACGAGTTCGATCCCTGCTGCTGGCCGGGGAGGGGACCCACATGGCACAGCAGACCTCTCCTGCCTCGCCCGCTGCTGCCCTCAGCAGTGTATTTCAGTCCATCTGCCTATTCTGCTCCCTGCTCTGTCTCTGGTGACTTCTCTCATCCCCCACATCTCTGGCCTGTACCCCAGCTCTTGTATGATTAAAAAAAATCTTTTTTTTAAAAAAAAAAAGAAAGCCATGTAGGAGGTGTGGCCACCTGTAGTTAAGAGAGACTTTGAGGATCCAGAAGTCACTTGAAGGTTGTAGTGTCATTGTCACAGATGGCATTTGTTCGAACCTACAGGTCAGAGGGTGGAATGATGAGTAGGACAACACATGAGGAACAGGGTAGGAAGGAACAGGTGCCAGAAATTTGACAGCAGCAAGAGCGTGCTCAGGAATCCTGTGTGTATTTGACTTCCTAGAGAGTGGCAATCTAAGGACCAGTATCTGACTCCCAGGAGGTTCAGGGCCTAAGGGATGACTGTGATCCAAGGCCATATTAACAGAGACATGGCACACAGAACAAGGGAGGTGGAAGTCCCCACTTACATGGTCGAGTAGAGAAGCATGCTGTTGCTGCTCTAGAGCCGTCATAACCGGCTGCCCACTTAGCCCTTCACTGAGCCTTCTCCTGGTCATTCCAACTCAGCAAGGCTCCAGTGAGTGCTGAACACCTGTCTCAGCCCTGACTGCACATCCTCATTCTCATCTCTGAGTGGCACCTCCACTCCCCCCAAATCTTCACTTCTTTCCCTCATCTCCCTTACTTTATTCCAGCAGATTCTTTAAAAAAAAAAACGTGAACCGAACCTTTTTTCTGCAACCCCTGCTAGCAGCCTGTCTGAGCCACATCACCTCCTACCCCTACCCATCGTTCTGGTCACCCCCTCACCAGTCTCTGTGCTTCCGCTCTGGCTTCTAACAGATTTTCCTTCATACAAACATGGCAGCCAGAGGGATACTTAATAAAGATTCGTAGAATGAGTAAACAAACAAGACATAACCCCTGTCTTCAGGGAGTTCCCACTCAAGACAGGGAAGGAATCACTAGCATCTCGAGAGACCGGTGTCAATGTGAGACAGAAGCCGTGATAACACCAAGGAGAGAACTTTCTGGGGTGTAAGGGAAACCCCTGAGAAAATGGCATTTGAATTGGGCTGTAGAGGATAAATAGAAATTTGCCACAAGGAAGGGATTGAGGAAAGGTATTTCTTTTTTTTTTTTTTTAAGATTTATTTATTTATGCATACAAGAACTGAGATACAGGCCAGAGTCAAGGGAGGTGAGAGGACTCACCAGAGACAGAGTGGGGAGCAGAACAGGCAGATGGACTGAAACACACTGCTGAGGGGAACAGCGGGCAAGGCAGGAGAGGTCTGCGGCGACATGTGGGTCCCCTCCCTGGCCGGGGATCGAACTCACACTGCTGTGTTGTGGATGCTTCACAGTGAGGTGCTCAACCCACTGCGCCACCAGGGGGGCCCAGGAAAGGTATATCAGATGGGGGTGCAACAGGACTAATGTTGGAACATAAAGAGCCGGTGTTTGGGGAACAGTAAGTGGCCAGAACTAGGGGAGTAGCGTGTGAGAGAGTGAGTGTGGTTGATGCAGGGCCTTGAATGCCAAGGTTCTGACATTAGCAGAATTTTCCCAGCCATGGAAGAGGGTGAGTGACAGCCACTACATTCTACTTCCATCACCACTGCAGGTTAATGGCTCCAATTTGGGAAGGGTCTAGATGCTTCCGCCAGACCCATTGGTGAGACTTGCTGTAGTTGATTAGCAATGTCTGCCGGGGGTATAGACAGGGTCAAGTCAGATACCCAGAGACTGGTTTGAGATCTGGAGGTGATCCAAACTAAACTTTCTCCAGGGGTCATCAGCTTTTTCTTGCTGTCCCTGGAGATGTGCAGGGAAGAACAGGCCTGGCCCGGGGAGGGGCTTGGGACGGCGAGCGGGGGTGGTGGAGTCTGTGTCCACGTTTCTCACGGTGTTTTTCTCCCCTCTAATGTAGTGATAAGATGTTTCCGGCTCTGGGGTTTGGGGCTCAGTTACCCCCGGACTGGAAGGTAAGTGAAAACAGACTCTCCGTTAGCTGAGATGGTCTTGTGTACATGGCTTCGCTGGGGTCCACTTTGGAAAGGTCTGTAGCTAGGGGCCCAGCACCCTGCTTTCTCGCCGTTTACCCCAAACCACTCATTTTGCAGCCCACACCTCAAGCAGGCACTGGGGTGGAAACAAGGGCCAAGACAGTACCCAAGCCAGGTGGGGAAGACAAGGTGCCAGATTTAGCAAAAAAAAAAAAAAAAAAATATATATATATATATATATATATAGGCCACCCAGTTAAGTCAGAACTTCAGATAAATTTGAACCTCTAAGGATGCCCCTAATATTGCCTGGAACATACTTGTACTAAAAAATTACCCCATGTTTGTCTGAAATTCAAATTTAATGGGGCACCCTGTGTTCTCTCTGGCGACCTTCAACATAAGGAAGGTCATCAGTGCTATGATGGCATGGCATGGGTCTGGGGGAGCTGATAGGAGGGCCTCACTCTGGACTGGGGCATCTGGGAAGGCTTCCTGGAAGAGGCACGGTCTAATTCAAGAAAGGAAGGGAAAGGAGGTTACAGAGTGCCTGGGGGAGTGATGGGCCAGGGAGTGTGTTCAAGAGACAGTCTGGGAGCCCAAGGTGCAGGACTGGTTGAAGGAGCAGATGGAGGGCAGGGGTGAGGGGCTCCCCATAGAAGAGGGACAGGGTGGGGAGGTGCATGGCTGGATGGCTGGGGGCTGGGGCGGGTGGGCCAGGCCTGCATGGCAGTACATTAAGAAGCAATAGTGGGGCCTCCCTAGTGGCGCAGCGGGTTGAGCGCCTCACTGTGAAGCATCCACAGCACAGCAGCTCGAATATGATCCTGGGCCAGGGAGGGACCCACATAGCGCAGCAGACCTCTCCTGCCTCTCCTGCTGCTCCCCTCAGCAGTGTGTTTCAGTGGATCTGCCTGTCCTGCTCCCCACTCTGTGTCTGGTGACTCCTCTCACCGCCTATGACTCTGACCTGTACCCCAGTTCTTGTGTGCATAAATAAAAATCTTTAAAAAAAAAAAAAAAGAAGCAATAGTGGGGGGCACTGCTCAGGTATTATATATATATAATATGTATATATATATATAGTATCTATATATATATATAACCCAGTAGCATTTTTGAAGGCCCCCTCTGACTGCTGAGGGGAAACATCTGGGGTGAGGGCGGGCCAGATGGAGGGAATGAGAGAAGGGAAGATGACAGGGAAGCTGACTGGGTGACCCAGGGGTGTGGACGAAGGAGGCCACCCAGCTTGCCGCCAGCACTGAGTAGGGGTGCGACTCACCGAGGTGGAAACAGATGGGCTTGGGGTGGTGGGTGGGCTCGTGTGACGAGCCCTCAAGGAGAGGCAGAGGGCGCGGCAGGAGCTCAGGGAGAGGGCTGGAGGCCAGGCCTCCTGGTCAGGGCCTGTGGGTGCCAGCGCTGGGCTGTGGGTGTGAGACCTCCAGGGAGGGAGCAGAGAAACAGCGGCGTGTGAGCACTCTGGACCCGCGTCTGCCTGCCCTCCCTGGTTCCTTTCAGCCTCACGAAACCCCAGGAGGTGGGTGGACGCTGCTGTTAGCCCACTCGACTGACCGACTGACCATCAAGGGGGCTTAGCTGTTGGGGACCAGGGTCACACCTGAGGAATGGCTGTCCCCTTGTCATCTCCGCCTGGGCCTTGAGGGCCTGAGAGCTGCTGCAGAGAGGGGGTGGGGCCCCCCCTGGTGAGCCGCCACCCCCCCCCCCAAGCGTCAAAGGAGGCCTGTGAGGAAGCAGGAGAGGCAGACCTAGCCGGTCAAAGAAAGATGCTGGGAAGGTACCAGGGGGTAAAGAGAACTGGGGGCCCTGAGAGATGGTGGTGGGTAGGCCAAGAGCAAGAGGAGAAGGCGGGGGTGGGGTCAGAGCCAGGCAGCCGCAGCCCAGGGGGCTGGCAGGGGTCGGGGGATAGGTCGGGGGAGGTCAGGAGGCCAGGCGGGGCAGTTGTCCGTTTTCCAGGTGGGAATGCAACTTGCCCACAGTCAGACTTAGGGCAGGGGCCGGGTTCCACCCCCGGGAGATGAGCCCCGAAGTTTGTTCTCAGAACCTGCTGCCTCTCTGATGAGAAGCCTCAGGGTATTGCTCCTAATTTGCTCATCAGCTCAGCCAGTGCCCCCTCTCGTTTGCCCTGCTGTGTCTCATGCTGTTTCCAGAGTGAGCCGTGCTCTTCCATCTTCCACAGGGAGGACAGTTTGCACCTCGCATCTCAGAGAGTGGTTCTGGGGCCTCCCGGCCATCAGAGGGTTCAGCACGGGATCCTGGGGACCAAAGCTGGGCCGCTGGGCAGGTAGAGTGAGGCCGCTGGGGGCAGGGCCGGCTGGTGCAGACAGGCCCAGCACGAGTTCGTTGCTAGGACACAGCCAGCTTTCAAAGAAAGCTGGCTGAATGAAATGTTTTCTTACTCAGAGCCTCCTCGGAAATGTCACAGGCCAAGTCTGGGGAGGCCGGCCAGGCTGGAGTGCCGGGCAGGGCCAGGAGGGATGCTGGAACCAGCCCTGCAAGGGCAGCTGCTCTGTCCCACCTCCCCCTGCCTGGGGAGCCTGCCAGACCCGGCCTCTGCTGGCCTCTCCCCTTCACTCCAGCTTGCTGTGAACCTTCTCTAATTGGTTCAAGACCTTTGCACGTGGCCTGCCCCTGGCTCTTGCTCCCTTTCACTGACCCCTGTGCCACGTCTCAGCTGAGAGAGCGTTCCCCCTGGGAGGCCTTCCCTGAAGTGCCACGTGAGGGCCCCCCCCCCCCGGCAGTCTCCTCACAGAGCTCTGGTCACTTCCATCTGTGTTGCTTAGCTCATGTATCATCTCCCTTTGGGCTGTGCACGCCGGAGGGCGCTGGCCCCCTTCTCGCTGTGTGCTGGACCTGGTGCACACGCTGCGGGGCATTTGCTTGTGCCTGTGAACTGGGGGCCCGGCAGCCTGGCAGATGGGGAGAGTGGGCAGCTGGAGGGAACTTCCAGTTCCTCACTGGGCCTGCGCCAGGTGAGCCCAGAAGGACCCTGGCACTGGGCATTACCTGAGGGACGGAGGGCGTGAAAGCCTGGACCCGCCAGAGGAGCCAGAGTCGGTCAGATGAAAAGTGGGACCAGGCAGGAGGAAGGGCCTTTTGCCCAGTCTGGGGCAGGAGGATCTAGTTTAGGCGTCTTCCCTTCACAGCCGGGGAGACGGGCCCAGCTAGGACAGGTCCCCCGAGGTCCCTCAGCTCCTCCCCACCTCTGCAGGAGCCACAGGGAGTGGGTCAGAAGCGACTCATTGACCATGGGCTGGGCCAGGTGGGGTGAACGGGGCCATTGACTGTCAGAAGGCGCAGGGGAGGAGGGAGCTCCAGGACAAAGAACTGTGGCCGCTGTTCCCCAGGGGCCCCCGATTGGCCTGGTGTGGCCTCCAGGAAGCTCGTCTAGTCCACTGCCATTTCTCAGGCCAGCCAGGGCACTTGGAAGAGGCCAGGCCGCCACGGGAGGCACGGGCACGCGTCCTCTGGATCTGGTCCTGCTCTGTGGCTACTCACGTGACCGGGCGTACCCTGGCCTTCTCTGGACCTCATTGTTCCCACCTGTGAAATGGAACTGCTGGCGTAGGTGACTGAGAGGCCTCTGGCGGGGGGAGGGAGACCCCCACAGCCACACCCTCCTGACCAGCAGGCCAGGCCCTCCCCCAGAGAAAGAGGGGAAGGCGGTGGGGAGAAGAGGCTGGGTGGCCCGCAAAGTGCAGTGTCCTCCCACCCCCCGCAGGAAGGGGCTTTCCCCCTCCTCTCTAAAATCTAATATCTGATTGTGCAGAAAGTCGTTGGCCTGTTTCCTTGGCAACCATTTTGCTCTCAGCCCCTCTGTCCAAGCCCCCCTCTTAATCTCTGAAGGCTCATGAAGTCTCCATGGTAACGAGGACCGCCAGCCCCCACACCTGGAGCCCAGACTGGGGACTGGATACGGAGGGCCCCTGGGCTGGGGCAGGGCTCAGGGGGGACATAGGCACTTGGGGCCGAGGGAGCAGCAACAGAACTGTCCAGAACGGGAGGGTGCTTCTCCTCAGTGCCGGGCAGTCAGTCTGGGTGAACTCCGCCTGCTGAGCCCGCCCCTCTGGCCCAGGAGGGCTCCCTAAGGTCAAAAGTGAGGGCCCTCTCCAGGCACGAGGGGCCTGGGTTTCAGGCCTGTTCTGCCGTGTGGCCTTGGCACCCGACTGTCCTTTCTGGGGTAAAATGCTAGTAAAATGGGGATGTGGTACATAGTAGGTAGGGCCTTCTAGCGCCCCCACAGTCACAGAGCCAGAGGGTCACCTAGGATTTTTTTTTTAAAGATGTATTTATTTATGCACGCAAGGACTGGGGTACAGGCCAGAGGTGCGGGGGGTGAGAAGATCCACCAGAGACAGAGCAGGGAGCAGAACGGGCTGATGGACTGAAACACACTGCTGAGGGGAGCAGCGGGCAAGGCAGGAGAGGTGCTGCTGCACCTTGTGGGTCCCCTCCTGGCCGGGGGGTGGGAGGGAGGGCAGGGATCCAACGGGCGCTACATCGGTTATTGCTTCATAGTACGTTGGTTAACCCGCTGTGCCACCAGGGGCACCCCATGTCCAGGCTAAAGCTCTCCCACCGCAGTATCCCCAGGCTGCATCACCTCTGAGGTTAGCAGGTTCTTGGGAGGTGAGCTCGGGAGACAGCCTGACTACTTCTAGCCCCAACTCTGCTCTTCAGAAAATGCATGACCCTGGGAACATTCTAGTCCATTCTGTGTCTCAGTTTTGCTATCTGAAAAATAGGGTAACAACAGGACTTTCCCATTGGGTCATTGTGAGGAAGAGCAAGGGGGCTGCAGCATGCTGGGGCGTGCCCCAGGATGGAAGGGGGCTGCTGGGGCCTCGGGCCACTAAGCTGCAGGGGACAGAGTAGGGAGGTACCTCCCCGAGCTCTGCAGCCCCTAGAGTGTCCCCCACAGCCCTGATGTAGGTCAAGTTAGTGGCCCCTGTGTGTCCAGGATTGTTGTGGATCCGGTGGGACCCTAGGGTGTATGTGGGGTGGGGGTCAGCCCGCTGCGGGGGCTGGGCCTAGAAGCAGAGAAACAGCGTTGGGGAACACACAGCTCTGTGTCCCCCACTGTCCAGCCCCATTATGCTCCCCACTCCCCTAGTCCAGCTCCTCTCCGTGTGACCCCCCTGCAGAAGGGGGTGCCCTTGCAAGCACACGTGCTTACTGCCCCCCTCTGAGCCCAGAGGTGTGGGGCTGCAGCCACGCCCTCCCAGTGGCAGCTGGGGACAAAAAGGAGCCAAGTGCTCCCTGAACCCCCTCCCCTGGGGGCATCTCTCTCCCACTCAGGGTCCCCCTTGGCGGGGGTGGTAGGCAGTCCCGATGCCCCAGAAGAGACTGGGGTGATGTGGAAGGGCCTCACTTTCCCCCAGTGTGAAGTGAGGCGGTGGGACCTCTGCATGGATCGGCCCCAGCAGTGAGGGGAGGGCAGGTGTGGGGGTACCGGGAGCCTTGGGGTGTACAGAGCTGGTGTCCTCTGGGGTGGGTATGGGCCTGGGGGGCTGGCAGCTCAGCGTTCTCTCTGCTTTCAGGTCTCCCATGAGTTCGCCATCAACTTCAACCCCACCAACCCCTTCTGCTCAGGTGAGTGGAGAGCCCACCTGCACCTGCCCTGCGTTTACCCACCTGGCCATCTCCTGGATGGAGAGCGGGGCAGAGAAGACTTCTGTCCCCTCCTGCCGTCTCCTCCCCTCACCTGCCGCAGGTGGCAAACGGGGAAGAGCTGGAGTTTAGAGTCTGACAGTTCTGGACTCAAGGCCAGCTGACGCTCTATCCGGCCGTGTGACCTTGGAGAGGTCACGGCACCTTGCTGGGCCTCTGCCTCGTCACCTGCCCCAGAGTGGTGTGAGCCGCTTAGCTGGCTCCACCGGGTGGGCAGGTGCGAGCTGAGGGACGTCTTGACGGGGGGCCTGGGTAGCCGAGGAGGAGGTGGGGTGGCAGGTTACAGCCCTGCTTCTCAGCCCCGCCCAGCACCGAAGGGGCACAGGGGCAGCAGGTGCGTGTGGTGTCAGGTGAGACCCCACCGGAGCAGGAGAAGGGCCGTGGGCATGGAAGAGCATGGTCCCTGCTGCACGAGACCTCTGGCCAAGGGTTTGTCTTGCTGTAGCAGCCGCTTCCCTGGGGATGCTCAGAGCGGAGCTTGTGCTTGAGGGGTAGGGGTCGAGTCACCAGGTAGGGGACAGAGCTGTGACTCGAAGCCTTGGCATCTGCCAGCTGGGGCTGGGGCCTGGGGCTCCGCCATGGAGCAGGTCTCCAGAGACGCTTTGTCCAAGCTCAGCTCGGCCAGCCTCACTCCCAGCCGGAGGCCTAGACAGGACCTCGGGCAGTGGATGCTCTTAGGCTCGCAGTGGTGGCTGTTTGCAGAGCACCTACTGTGTGCAGGGACTGTGTGCAGGGGCGCGCGAGCATCCCCGCCTCCCACCCAGCCCTGAGCAGAAGCCACATGCGACCAGCACAGCCTTCCAGATGGCCTCCCACTGCCCGAAGAGTCACTGCTGGCCTTGCCGAGTGCCTGTGCTGGGGAGAGGCTGCTGGGCCCCCGGCGCACATCATTGTTGTCCCCCCCACCACCACCAGCGGGTGAGGACAGAGTCTCAGAAAGGTTAAACAGTTCTCCAGGGCAGACTGGCCAGGGCAGCGCTCAAACTCAGGCCTGTCCGACTCTACGCTCAGTGCTCTTGGGTTTCTTCTTCCCTGGCCCTGCCCTCTGGGAGCTTCCAGTCTCACAGGCCTGCACTGGCCGTGGCTGGGGAGTTGGGGTGTGCAGGAACTAGAGGTGCGGCCGGCAGTTGGGGTGGGGTGGGCTCAGGGTCCAGAAGGCCAGGCTGACCCGGAACCTTCTCTCTGAGCAGGCGTGGACGGCATCGCCCAGGCGTACACAGCTTGCTTGCCCCACATCCGCTTCTATGGCCCCACCAATTTCTCTCCCATCGTGAACCACGTGGCCCGCTTTGCGGCCCAGGCCACGCAGCAGCAGACGGCCACGGTGAGTAGGGAGGGCCCCGGCGTGGATGGCAGCGTGGGCCTGGCACCGGTGCAAGCCACGAGGGAGGTTCTGGCTGAGGTCTCACCTCCCTGCCCACCCCCCAAGCTGTGTGTTCCTGCCTTCCCTGCTCCAAATCCTCTTGAGGCCCTGCTCTCTCTGCCTCAGTTTACCTGCAAGTGTGATAGGGAATAGGACCAAGCTCAGCTTGCTGGGTCCTGGCTTGCTGGGGCACAGACTGGAGAGAGCGGCTGCATTTCCCTGCATGCTTCCTGGGAAACTGGGCCATGATGGGCGGCAGGTGTCTCCCCAGGACAGAGGTGCTGGTACTCCCCAACACAAGGGGACCAGGAGGCGGTGGCCCCGCAGCCCTGAACTGGCCCCCTGGGCCGCCTAGCTCGAGTGACAGCACCCAGCCTCCCCCGAAGGCCCTCCGGCCTGGCCCCAAGCTCAGTGACTAGGCTGCAGTGCAGCATCTGAACTATACGGCTGCCCTGGGCATCTGAAGCCCGGTCCTCTTTTGGCCCGAGCTCCAGGCCAACGCCAGTGTTGAGGTCCCCAAGAGGCCCCACCCCACCACCCACTCTGCATCATGCATTGGCGGGTGTCTCCCCTCCCCCCAGAGCCTCTGGTCAGGCTCACAGTGGGTCTGGGAACCCAGCATCAACCCTGAGGGGGCGGCCCCCAGCCTCCCGCTCTGGAAGGAGCAGGTGTCTGCCTGAGTGCCGAAGCCCCTTCTGGTCTGTCCTTCCTGGAAGTGTCTCCGATGCGCCACTCACTGCAAGGCGCCGCTGTCCCGCAGTGGACACCCGGCCAGCCCCACACGCGCTTGGCCCCGTGCCCATTCTGCAGGCAGGAGGCTCCTTTCAACAGCGGTGTGGCTCCTGCCCCTCCCAGCCTCTCCCTTACTCAGGGGCCCGCCCTCCGCCTGCCCTTCCCACCCCAAGCCCTCACCCTCCTTCGAGGCCCCACCTCCTTTCTGCCCACAACACTCTGCGCTTCCCCCCCCCACACCCTGCGGCTCCCCCCACACACCCTGCTGCTCCCCTCCACCTGAGGTGGAGGTGCATCTCCGAAGGCTGCGTGCTGGCTGCCCCCAGGTCCTGGTGCCCTTCCCTGGCACACCCCATCGTCTGTCCCACCTTCTCTGCTCTGCTCACTCCCTGAGGGCAGCGAGCAACACCCTCGCACATCCCAGCGCTCCTTTTAGGTCCTGGCAGCAGCCGCTGCCAGTGGAGGGTGCTCCTCGTGCTGGGGAATGAGGGATTTAGCTGGGCCTCCGCTGTGGGCGGTGCCAGGAGGCAGTGCAGAGGGGCGGCTCAGCGCCGGCCTCTCGGAAGGCGACTTCCCAGAGGGAGTGACCAGCCCGCTCACGAGGAGGCGCCACCAACCTGGTCCTGGCAGGTGCCAGCAGAGATAGGAGAGAAGCAGACAGGAGACCAGAAGAGGGGGGCTGCCGGGCGGCCCAGGCAGGACAGGGTCTCTTGGGGGCAGCAATGTGTGGGAGCGCCCCTGAGTCAGCGGCCAAGTTTGCATTCTGCCCTCCTCTTCCTCACTGTGTGTCTTGGGCAAACCGCTGGGCTCTCTGAGCTGTGGTGTCTCCTTTGTGCGGTGGAGATGCTGACAGGAAGTGGAGATGCTGACAGGACCTCCCCTGAGGAGGGGCATTGGGATTGAGTGAGGTAACACACTTAATGCCTGGCCCTGAGGAGACCCAAGGGTGAAAAAGCACAGCCTTTAGCAAGTTCTGGGAAGACACCGCGCCCTCCCACCCCATCTCCCCACCCGCACCCCCAGCAGAGGCCCTGCAGGGGTCCTGGTTCTTTCTGGGACACCCTGGCAGTGGCTCCCGGACCTGAGACAAGCCCTTCCTGCCTTGAGCCTGTTAACTTGATGAAGTGAGGGTAGCAGCCCCTGCGTGCTGTGGCAATGGGGCAACCAGGACAGGATGGAAGCTGGGAGAGGCCCAGGAACTTTCTCCTTCGTTCCTGGGGGTGTGGCGGGGTCTGTGCAGAAGGCAGGGACAGGCTGCCCTTGCCCTAGTGCCCGTTTGGACACCTGCGGCCCTCAGGTCCCCGTCTCTGCACAGCCTCTTTCCTTCTGAGCCAGCTCCAAGGGTGAAAAGAAGGTCTGCCTCTTGGCTGAGGGAACAGCCCGGCAGGGGAGAAGCTGGCTTCTTCACCCAGGTTGGGGTGGAGGGCAGAAGAGAGGTTCATTGGAGGAGGGGCCATGCCTGCTGGATCCTACATCTGGAGGGAGTTGGGCCCTGCAGGAGGCCAGGAAGGGTGTTTGTGTTCTGAGGAACAACTGTGGAACTCCTACCCTGCTCCCAGGGAAACCCCCTTTGTGGGGCTAACTCTGCATCCTTAAAGGCTTAGCTTTTCCACAAGCCTCCCCTGACCCCCTTTATGATCCTGCACTTCCAGCACCCCCATGAGTTGCATGCTCAGAGCTGCTGCTTGCCGGCCGGCCGGCTCCTGCAACACCAGCCTCTGGGAACCACATCGCCTGCATCGTGCCGTCCCCAGGGCTGTGCAGAGTACACGCGCACATGTGAGTGTGCGCACTTGTGCGCTCAGGAGAGGGTGGGCCCGACTGCAGATGGCCCCTTCTCTGAGCAAGTCCTGAGCCTAACGGTCCTCGCCCTCTCGACAGCCCAGCCAGTCTGCAGTGACCTGGTCTCCCAGTCGTGCAGGCCTCCCGCTACCCCCTCCCCTGGGAGAAGTGCCCCAGCCCGTGGCCTTGCCCAGCCCCCAGCTCTCTTGGCTACAGGAGTGGCTCCTGCCCCTGTGCAAGAGCAGACACAGACCCCTCCACCACCTGCCTTTAGCCCACAGGCACCGGAAGAGGAGTGTGGCGGTCCTGGCGGTTCAGCCTCGAGCTCTGCAGGCCCATTGACCTGGGTCAACCCCCCCACTTCCTGGCTCTGATCTGAAGCAGGTTGCTTGCGCTCTCTGCACCTCCGTTTCCTCCTTGGCACGAGAGGCTGGAGGAGAGAGCACCCCCTAGCAGGAGCTCTGTGGCATAGGACCAGATCGGTGTGAGCATCGCTCAGCACAGTGCCTGGCACACAAGGGCTCCACAAGTGCTGGTGGATGGGTCCTGGGGCCCCTGGGGGCCCAGCACTTGGCGGTGCTGAGCACATTCAGGCCAAGGGCTGGGAAGTAACGTGTGGGGCTTCTGATGCTTGTTGTACAGCTGCTTTTTGAGAAATACATGATGTGACTTCACCCTCCCTGGCCCCAGACAGAAGCACAAGCGGGCACACCCACCCACGAACAGGAAATGCAGAGCAGGTGGCGGGAAGCGTCTGCAGTCGGGCCCACTCTCCTGAGCGCACAAACACGCACACGCACACGTGCACGTGTACTCTGCACAGCCCTGGGGACGGCACGATGCAGGCGATGTGGTTCCCAGAGGCTGGTGTTGCAGGAGCCGGCCGGCCGGCAAGCAGCAGCTCTGAGCATGCAACTCATGGTGCTGGAAGTGCAGGATCATAAAGGGGGTCAGGGGAGGCTTGTGGAAAAGCGATGTCCAAGCTGAGCCTTTAAGGACGCAGAGTTAGCCCCAGAAAGGGGGTGTGCACATGAGTGTGGGTAGGTGATGTCCAGGCAGAGGGGAGGGCATCACAGAGGCCTAGGGTCACGGGCGTGGAAGGAGCGTGATGTGGCAGGGGCGGAGGGGGTGATGAGGTGGAAGGGAAGGTCAGCTCCCACAGAGCCTGGGACACAGTAAGCATCTGGGCTTTCTCCTGAGGCCACTGGGGAACCACTGGAAGGTACAAGCAGGTTCAGGCGGGGCCAGGGGACTCCCGTCACTGGGGCCTCATTCTTCCCTCTGTGCCTGCCCTCGAGCCCTGCAGGGGCCTTGCTAGCTGGGTCCCATTCCTGCTTGTCCGTCCAGGCATCTGGTGTCCTGGTGGAGGGTTGCTGGGAAGCAGGACCCTACAAACGTTCCCCTCCCCACACCTCCACCCTTTGCGCAGCCAGCTCCTCAAAAACAAGCAAGGAGTAAGCATGGCTTCCCCGGCCCTGTCTGGAACTGTTGTGGTCAAGTTCACTGCTTCTAAGTCAAATCACATGCTAAATGCTTTAAGGGACGTGGCTATTTACAGACCTAGAAGCCTGAAGACTGTCTGGGTAGAGGCCAAAGGTGACCCTTGAATGGGTCGGGAGCTTGGTTGGGTGATGGGCCAGGCTCCTGGAGCCTGGGCAGGGTGCTGGGCCAGGGAGTTGCCAGAGCATGTGGGGGCTGCCTGAGGACCGCTAAGGGTGGCTAAGGGTGCGGGGGAGAGGTGTGTGCATGGGGCCTTCCCCAGGGGTGAGCTCAGGTGAGTGCTGGTAGTGGATGCGAGGGCAGGGCTAGGGGAGCCTCCAGGTCTGCTTGTGGGGAGGAGCAACCTCAGGTGAGCTGTGGCTGGGGAGGAAGTCAGGCACAGGAGGTGGGGAGCATGTGACAGGGCAGAGGGGACTGTCGGTGGGGACACAGAGCCTCTCTGGTTTGTCTTGGGGCTGCCAGTAGACCTGAGAGGCTCCCGGACACCCTCGGCTCTGCTCAGGGCAGATGGGCAGCCCAGAGCTTGTTTGCTGGCCCTCAGGTCCAGCTGGCAGCTCCGGCGTGGGTGGCAGGTGGGTGCACAGGAGTAAGGGCTAAGCCCAGTGCTGGCTCTGGACCCTGCTCTGGGCTGCTGAGCCTCCCTGCACCAGGCGATAGGGTACAGAGCGCGTCTCTACCAGGCACCACTGTGCAGACGCCCAGCGGGACTCCCATCTCTAGAGTCAGCCAGGCTTGGGGTGCAGTCTAGACTGTGTCAGCTCCCGGCTCTGAGACCCCTGACAGCCCCAAACAGGATTCACTGTGCGCGGGTTAGGGCTGGGGCAGGGGCAGGGGTTGGGGTGGTGTGGGGCCCCTACCGCAAGGACTTGCTCATCCTGTTGCCTGGTGCCCAAAGCCAGGCCCTGACTGCACCAGACTCCCTGAGGAACGGGGGTCTGAGGCGTGGGGGAGCCCCACCTACGTGCTCTCAGGCTTCTCATGTAGCCATGTGGCTGACTGAGGGGGATCAGAGGACACAGGGGAGGGCGGAGGGAGATGAGGTCTGAGCTGCAAGTGGAGACCAGTTCCCCCACTGAGTAGGGAGGCCTGGGGACCAAGGCCAGGCATTCCTTTCTTCCCATCCCCCCTTCTATTTAGGCACCCCTGAAATACTGCCCAGAACTGTGTCAGTGGAGGGGGTGGGCTGCTAGGGTGCCATGCAGGGAAGGAGTGTTAGAATGATGGTGGGCTCTAGGGCCACAGTATCTGGATGGGCTTATGAGGCTCCCCAACCACAGGATGGGGGGCTGGCAGCGGCAGCCCTCCACTGCAGGGATTCAGGCTGCCATCTCCATAGCAACAGGTATCCCCAGCCAAGGAATTGGTCTCTTAAAGACACAGTGCAGCAGCTGGACTGTAGCCGCAGAGCTTGGGGTTAGGTTGTGGCTCCTTGTAGCTCCCCCCACTCCCTCCTTCTACAGTTATCCTTGGGGGACTGACAGGAAAGCAAGGAATATTAAAGGGTTGATTTTGTAACCTCTGGAAGTTGCCAGGGAGAGGGCAGCTTGGCTGAATGAGGTGACCAGGTGCTAATCTGGGCCCCGCCCCTGTCCTCCTTGCTTTGTCTTGACTGGTCCAGGTCTCAGGCTCTTCTCCCAAGAACCAGAGGATTAGACTTGAAGGCAGAAAGCCCAGACAGAATATTAGGACCACCGGGATTTTCTACATTCTATAGATTGGGAAAACTGAGTGCCCCCAAAAGAGGCCAGAGGGTACTAATTGAAACTGAGGCTTCCAGAGGCCTCCCTGGTGGCCGAGGGGTTAAGTTTCAGTGCTAAGGCCTCTACCACCTGAGTTTGCACCAGACCTCTCCTGCCTCACCCACTGCTCCTCTCAGCAGTGTATTTCAGTAGATCCGCCTGTTCTGCTCCCCACTCTGCCTCTGGTGAATCTTCTCATCACCCTCTACCGCTCGCAGCTCTGGTCTTCTTCACCCCAGTTCTTCTACGCAAAAATAAGTTTTTATTAAACATCTTGAAAAAATAAACGGAAGCTTCCCAGGGCTTTGTCCCCTGGATCCCCCCAGCGAACCCCCCTGAACTTCATTCACTCACCCCCCCCTTGCAGTTTATACTCTAGTCACAGGTCACCCACAGATCAGCCAGTGGCTTGTTGTTTTTTCACTTGAAAAGCCGTATAAACTTTATAACCCACTGTAAGTGAAAAAGGCAGTTATCACTTGCCATAAATAGAGTACAAATAAATATAACAAACTCTACAGTGGCATTAAAGTCTGGGCAGACTCTTGTACCCCGAAGCGCCGAGCTTCCTGCCTTCTCTCTGTTAATAAGCAAGGCTAGCGCGAGGCAGAGGCGTGCAAGACACGCTCACACCACCGAGTCCTCGGGGGCATTTGCAGAATTGACAGTACAGAGTTGCAGTACAGAACTGGCGCTCTTCATTCCCCTGTGGCCTGGCCAGACGTCAGAGCTCTGGGGCGGGGCCTGGCGGGGCGGGGCCTGGCGGGGCGGGGCCTGGCGGGGCGGGGCCTGGCGGGGCGGGGCCTGGCGGGGCGGGGCCTGGCGGGGCGGGGTCTGGCGGGGCGGGGTCTGGCGGGGCGGGGTCTGGCGGGGCGGGGCCATCACCTTCCTAGAGTCTCAGGCTTTGAGGGGTGGGCGACAGCCCTCAGGGTCCCGCTGAGTGCTGGGCTGCCCCCCGGCCCCGCAGCAGTACTTCATCCTCCTCATCATCACGGACGGCGTCATCAGCGACATGGAGGAGACGCGGCACGCGGTGGTGCAGGCGTCCAAGCTGCCCATGTCCATCATCATCGTGGGCGTGGGCAACGCTGACTTCGCCGCCATGGAGTTCCTGGACGGGGACAGCCGCACGCTGCGCTCCTACACCGGGGAGGAGGCGGCCCGTGACATTGTGCAGTTCGTGCCCTTCCGGGAGTTTCGCAACGTGAGTGTGGGCCCGGGGCCGGGAGGGGTGCTTGCGGGACCCCAGCGACCATAGTTGCTGCCTGTCTGATCCCTGACCCCGTGCCAGGCTGCCCCAGATGGGAGGTGTGTGTGGAGGGAGGCAGCAAGCGATGGCCCACGGGGGTGCGGCCAGTGCCCGGCAGGGTTTCCCGGAGGCCCTGCCCCCTAACTGAGCCAAAAGTCAGGTCCTGTGCAGGGCACGCCCTCCAGACACACTGCTGATGGGAGCAGCGGGAGGCTCCTGGGGAATCGCAGCTGACCTGGCCTCACCTGGAAAGCGAGGCCCATCTTAGGGTGGCCTCGCCTCCTGGAGGGGGCTCCATACCTGTTCCAGGCGAGTGCAGGTCTGCCCACAGTGGGTTGGAGTTGGCTTCCTGGTCACTGCCCTGGCAGCTGGCCCACCAGGGGCCCGCGGGGGCACAGCCTCTCAGATGCCACCCGTGAATTGCCTGCTGGGCCTGGCTGTGGCATAAAGAGAGGCGCCCTGTGTGGCCCTGGTAAGCCCCTGACCTCTCGGGCCTCAGTCCCTTCGGCTGCAGGCGCTTCTCTGGTACTGGGCTCAGATCCTCGGGGGCCGCTGAGACCAGGCCGCTGAGTTGGGCGTGAGGCCCAGGAGCCACTGGGTTGGAGCTGGTTGGACGCCGTCCTCTGGAGCCTTAGCTCCCGCTGGACGTTGGCTGGGCAGTGCCCAGCGCCTCCCATGCCTGGCCTGTGGCTGTGCCTGCAGCCGTGAGCCAGACAGCTGTGGACAAGGGGCCAAGGAATGTTTGCCAGGGAGGAGGCTCCCGCAGACAAACCCATGCTCCACTGTTGCTCCCAGGCGCTCCGAGTGCTGGGGCAGAGGTGCCTCCCAGGCACAGGTGGGGGTAAGGGCTGTCCCCCTTGACACCCCAGCGTCCTCGGGGACACTTGCGGAGCATGGTGAGCCTGGCGCCCTCACAGCTGACGTTTGCTCGGTAACCCTCTCCACTTTCCCTGCCTCGGCCCTCAGGCAGCAAAGGAGACCTTGGCCAGAGCTGTGCTGGCGGAGCTGCCCCAGCAAGTCGTGCAGTATTTCAAGCACAAAAACCTGCCCCCCGCCAACTCGGAGGGGCCCTCCTGAGAGCCAGCCGTCCCCAGCGCAGCATGCCAGCGGCCCGCCCCAGGACCGCGCACGCGCACCCTGCTTCCTCGTGGGTGTACAACTGGACCTCCACCCCCAGCTCCCCCCAGCCAGCCAGCTGGGCTGCCTTTGTTGGAGTCGACAGGTGATGCTTCCAGGCCAATCTGGCTTCCTCTCCTCCCCTCCCCTCACCACCCTTAAGTATTGAATGTACTTTGTATAATTTTAGTGGAATTATTATTGTTATTAAAGAGAATAAAATTTTTATAATGCTAACTGGCTCTTGGCCAAGTGACTGGCCACTCTGGGGGAGGTCCGTGTTGGGGCATCGCCCGTGTCGTGTTCTGCGCTAGACTGCGCCGTTCTCCACACTGGTCGTGCATGGCTTGTTCTACTCAGGGCATTAAAGGAGGTTCAGGTGCCCCCGTGTCGGCTCCTTCTTCAGCGAGACCCAAACGGCTCATGGCCCTGGGGAACGGTGCCCCTTGCCCGTGAGGTCAGCGGAACCCTGTTCATGTGGGGGCCCGCCCCCCCAAAGAGCAATACTGTTCTGTCACAGAACGTGGCATGTCAGGCACAACAGATTCTGGGGTGAAGGGGATGCCTGGGTCCTCCCTCCAAATGCAGGGCATCTGGGCCCCCGCAGGCCCACCCAGTGTTTCTGGGACCCCACATGCTGGCCAGCACCGCACGGTGCCCCCACTTCTTCCTCTCAGTCCACTCTGTCCTACATTCTCCACCCCACCTTACCATCATCCCCCCCACACAGCAGCTGCTGCCACCCATCTGCTCCCTCTGGGGGCCCGGCATCGGGTACTCCGTGCTCTGCTGTGTTTGGCCTCGGGGTGCTCAACAGGGGTCTGCTGTCCATGCCGATAGCAGCTGTGCCTGCCACATGCCCCGCTGGGCTCAGGCCCAACTTCATGAAACGAGCCAAGGCTCCCCTTGGAGCCCCAGCCGTGCCCCCACCTCCCCCCTCAAGACGTACATCTTCCTCGCTCCTGCCAGCCCCATGCTGAGGCTTTTAGGGCTCCATCCTGGCAAACCCTTCACCGCCCTGCCCAGATAAGGAAACAAGCAGAGAAGCTAATGGACTCCATTAGGGGCAGAGCCAGGACTGACATCTGGAACTGGCCGCACCAGAACCCACACCTGTCCGTCAGCCACATGTCTTCCTCCCCTCTGCGAGGGCGTCTCCTAAAGTTGCCAGCGAATTTTCCTTCCTCTCCAGTGAAACCGGGAAGCTCATTACCTTGACCTCTACAGGAGGCTCTGCCAGTGTCCCTACCTGCGGGTGCCTGGGGAACTCGGGGGTGCTGTCTGGTGGGAGCCAGTGGCCGTAACTTCATCGGCAGCTTCTGCTGACGGTGGCCTCCAGGAGCCAGCAGAGACTCCTTCAGGACACTTTCACTTCCCAGAGGGCCGCGGGACGACAGGAGCCCCGACTTCCTCCAAGGACCTGTGGGGAATCCCAGCAACCAGCCCTGGAGCCACGGAGCCACAGGCTGGACTTCCAGCACCGGTACTTCTGGCTCCTTCGGTTCAGGCCCAGACCTTGCTCGAGGCCAGCTGCAGGACTGGGGTAGTGGAAACTTCCTTCCGCACAAACCTGTTCGCTTCCCTTCCCACGAGGTAGCGAGCGACTCCCGCCAGGTGTCACACCCAGGAGGTTGGGCCTGCCCCAGCCTCGGGAGCTGTAGAATCCTGACTGAGCAGAGACCTAAGTAGAGGAACAACCTTCCCTTCCCAGCCCCAATTCTCTCCTTACCCTTCAGGGGTTGTGTGTGTTAGGGTGACCACTTTTTTTTATTTATGCATATAAGAGCTGCGGTGAAATACACTGCTGTGGGGAGCAGCGGGTGAGGCAGGAGAGGTCTGCTGCGCCACATGGGTCCCCTCCCTGGCCGGGGATTGAACTTGTGCTGTAGTGATTGCAGAAGCTCCACAGTGCAGCGCTCAACCCCTTGTACCAGCAGGGAGGCCCCTATTTTGACTTTTTGAGCAGGCTGGAAAGTAAGCTTGAAAATCTGACTAGAGGGCCTCCCTGGTGGCGCAGTGGGTTCAGCAACGCACTATGAAGCAAACCTCAGCCACTGCAGCACGAGTTCGATCCCTGCTGCCGGCCAGGGAGGGGACCCACATGGCGCGGCAGACCTCTCCTG